>OV884004.1:44382286-44529786 GCA_930367185.1 Myathropa florea | reverse complement strand
GAAGAAGCCATCACCATCATCATATTTTTTTTTTTTTTATTTATTTATCTATTTATTTAATTATTTATTTATTTATTTATTCATTTATTTATTTACTTATTTATTTATTTATTTATTTATTTAAGTATTTATGTATTTATTTACATTGTTACGGATGCACCTAGCAACCTACAATAAATCCACT
Organism: Myathropa florea; assembly: GCA_930367185.1. Classification (NCBI taxonomy): domain Eukaryota; kingdom Metazoa; phylum Arthropoda; class Insecta; order Diptera; family Syrphidae; genus Myathropa; species Myathropa florea. The sequence goes on along the minus strand of OV884004.1, from coordinate 44,529,602 downwards.
ATGCAACTCATGCTCGTCGGATTTCATGCATTCCTCGAAACACCAAAACAGCTGCCTATGCACTATTGGGCTGCAGGTGTTACATTGGGCAGCGAGTGCAGCATAGTTTTAAGTTAGAATGAACTCACTTTTGTTCAGTTGCTCGTCGAATAAGCACCTATTGCACAAAACGTTTTTCTGTTTCTTTTTTGGCAATTCTTCATTGTTCCTCTTCTTTCGACGCGGTTGTACCGGACGGTAATACTGGTGACAAAATCCCGCTAAAAGCTAGCCTGACGATTTTCCGTGACCGGGAGTGTTATCTCAATTCCTTATTTTTTTATTTTATAAACGCCCCAAGGCGTAACAATATATTTATTTAACTTTTATTTATTTTTTTATTTTTTTTGTTTATTTATATACTTATTTATTAATTTATTCCTTTATTTATTTATATTTATTTTTGTTCATTTGTTTATTTGATTATTTATTTATTTCTTCAGTTTTACTTAATTATTTATTTATTTATTTATTTATGTATTTTTTTATTTGTTTATTTATTTATTTTTTTCTGTTTGTTTATTTATTTATTTATTTATTTATTTATTTATTTATGTATTTATTTACCTGCTTATTTTCTTTTTGTGGTTTGTGGGTAGGTGCGTCGACTCCTACGCTCGATGTTCTCGGTTCGATTCCCGAAAAAACACCTAACATTTTTTCACGGCTCCACCTCTTTCGAGTCACTGACAATGCTCAAAGAGTATAACTGTCTAGAAAAAGCTTCACAATCTCGCCGTTCAGAGTCGGCATTAAACTGTAGGTCCCCTTCACTCGTGAGAGAACAATAGCACGCACAACACGAGTGGTTGCTAAGAGGCTAGGCCCAGATCCACCTCGGACTGTAGCGTCGCCATTATTATTATTATTATTATTTACTTGTTATTATATAATCACCCCTATTGCGATAGTCGTTTTATTGAACGACACTTCTCACTTTTTCTGTCGTCACACTTTCTTTTTTTAGGCGTTCAAGTGTCGGTATTACTATACTTAAGTGCCAGTCGTTTTGGATCCATATGCATTCCACATTAACAAAAAACATTGAACATTTGAAAAAAATGTTAAATTTGTGAATTGTGAATATTAAATAATGATTTGTTATCTTCGGTCTTTAGTAAATAACAATTAATTAAAAACAAAAACTTACATTTTATTTGAATGCACACAGCTTGTCGCCAAAAACTATCGTAGTACTTGTCGTTTATTTGAACTTAAACGAGAGTTACAATACCGACGAGTGACATTTGTCGATAAGAAAAATACGTTCCACTTAACGAGAAGTAAAACGACATCGTAATGACTATCGCAATACCGATTTCTATAAGTGACAATTGTCGTTTAATAAAAATGACTGTCGCAATAGGGGTGAATATAACTATATACTCCCACAGCCAAGTGGTTATAAGAGCCATAGCGTCGAATATTGTGAAGTCGAAACTAGTCAAGCTATGCAGATGAAATCTGCATGGTATACATGGTGATGATCGACTGAATACCGGGACACACAGGAGTTAAAGGCAAAGGAGGGCTCAGAGTTATTTAACTCTCTAGCACTACCTTATGTCAACATGCCGTTAAGTTTCCAAAGGAAAGAAGTAGAGGACGAAGACTTCGAAAGAGCAAATGAGCGATGGCTGAATCTGGACATTAGGTCAATGACGAGAGCCCTATGGTCGGTGTTGTATAATGATTATAATAAGTCGCAAAGATATGGTGGCGGTAGTTCTTACCGGACATTGTCCGATAGGCACCCATACCAGAAGGTTAGGTATCCCCCATAGCGACTATTGTAGAAGTTGCAGGGATGAGGAGGAAAAAGAGGCCGTCCGCCCCGAGCTATGCGATTGTCCAGTCCCACGGGGAAGGAGACTGCTAACACTACGCAGTAACATCTTCGACGAGCTGGAGGATCTGAGTGAAAAAGAGCTGAAACACCTCCTGAGACACATACAACAATCTGGGTGGTTCTAATCAGCAGTAAAGGTTTTATTCACACGGGGTACACAATGGACCCAACTGTTGGTCTCAGTGAGCCGCGACCCAGTCGCAAGGAGACTTTGGGGAACTTCAGAAAAACTCAGTCCACCAAGTTCTTTTGCGATTATAACTTTCCGACGTTAAACCGTGCTTTTCTTTTTGGACTCCTTTGTTCCTTCTATATCTGTGTCCTTACCTTGACTACAACAAAGAAATGATACTAGTCGATAGAAGCCAGCTGCACATTCTAGTTGATCAATTCCAACTTGGGTGCCGTTGATTGGAAGAATCAATGGCGCCAAAAAAAATATTTGTAGAGTGTACATAGTATGATTATTAATCACCCTTTTTTATGCTCTACAACTAAAAGAAATAAGACAATAATCAGAAACGAAAAAGGATTTGCATTTCGTAAGGTCCCAGTCTATTGGTATAACCTTTTCTAGCTTTTGAAACTTGTCGTGCTTTTATTTTTATTTTGCTTTTCTTCGAAAGGACTTGGATACAAAGAATTAAGTTTATTATTTCTGGTCATATCTTGAAGATTTTAGCAAAGCTTTTGATAAAATTTCACACGCGGTTATACTTTTGAAACTTTTGTAGCCACATCTGGGGTCCCCCAGGGTAGCCATCTTGGTCCGCTGAATTTAATCCTAACAATTAACGACCGAGATAACTTTATTAATTTTTCTCGTCCTTCTGTTTATGCGGACGACATACAAATTTTTAAGGAAATTTCTATCTCCGCTGACTCGTATGAACTTCAAATGGATTTGAACAATTTTTCGACTTGGTGTACAAAACATATTCTTGTTCTAAATGTTGTCAAATGCAAAGCTATTACATATTCTCATAAGCGCCTTACGGCTACCTCTCGATCTTATTTTATTGGTGACGACCCCGTTCCCACAGTTACTTTACTGCGTCACTTAGGTGTCATTTGCGATAGAGAACTCAATTTTCGACCCCATATCGAGAATATTATTAGTAGGGCTAATTCTGCCCTCGGTTTCGGTAAACACTAGTCGAAAGTGTAGGAGTCAGAAAATCAACTTATGTATATTCCCTGTATTTGTTTTTACATTGTCTCTTAAATCCGTATTTCTGTTAAGTCACGCCACTGTTAAGTTTAAGAACGACTGTTATACACATATGTACATACTTACAAATGTAACATGATCTGCTAAGCCTAACTTAGCAGCTCACTCGTTCACTTTGTCTCAGTTCGTCGACGGGAGCACATCTCCCAAATAAAGCAGATTAAGTACGTGTTGTTGTTTTTTTTAATCTTGTCTCCTTTCAACGTCAGAAGTGGGATTAGCGTTATCCGTAAGCCAATATGAATAACCGCATTTCAGTATTTTTGGAAACTGCAAGTGTGCCGCAGATCAAGGCAAAATTAGTGAAGTTAAAATTGGTGACTACGGGCACTAAGGCAGTTGTAAAAGATAGACTCATGGAGGCAATAAAAAATAAGACTGAGGCGCATCTTGATGAATTATTCCCTGATGTTAATGAAGAGACGGACGAGGAAACCAGTATGATGGGCCAATCGCACAATGTGACGGCAGAGGCTGAAACAGACCACGTTTTTGAAATGGAGGAGACGGATGAGGGTCAGGCTATGACAAGGCAATTAAACACGTTGCGATCACTGGTTGCGAGAAAGGAGAAGATTCGGGCTTTGCAAAAGCGGCTGGCAGAACTTAATGGTCAGGTGGAAGTACCGCAAACTTACACATCGTTTAGAGACGTGGAGGAATCGTTGCCCACATTCTCAGGTGACGACAATTTCCCAGTGCTGAAGTGGATCAAAGCCATCGATGATGCAGTGACTGTGTATAAATTGGATAAGTCGAAGACTCACATCTACGCTCAGAGATTGCTGAAAGGTACCGCCCAAATGTTCTGCAAGTCAACATTATGTCGATCGTGGGGACAACTCAAAAATGCGTTAGTGGCGGAATTTCACACGCATACAACAAGTACCCACGTCCACAATAACTTGAGGACCCGCAGAAAACGGAAAGAAGAAAACATGCAGCAGTACGTACTTGCTATGCAAGAAATTGCATCAGCCGCTGACATAGATGAACAGGATCTCATTAACTACATCGTCAGAGGTATACCCGATCCAATTTACAATAAGCAAATCCTTTTGACAGCTGATACAAACCCGGAGTTGAAGAAGATATTGCGAAAATACGAAAAGATGAGGATCGAGGCATACACACCAACCTTCAACAAAACAGTTCTCCAGCAAAGACCAACGCCGCAGCCACAAAGGATCATTAAGTGTTACACCTGCAATAAGGACGGGCACGTTTCCAGCAAGTGTCCAAACCTCGCTACAGGGGGAACCACGTGTTTTCGTTGCGGGAAAAACGGACATATTGTTAGAAACTGTCCCCAACCGGCACCGGTCATGATGGTGAACAGCAGCCAGTCCGAGACGAAGTCTTCGACAGGAGAATTGGATGATTTTCAACGCATGTTCGAGTTCCAATTTCACGCAAGAAATGGTTCAAAGGTGACAACTACGATCAACGCATTGGCAATGATAGACACAGGAAGTCCTATCAGTTTTATACAGCAACAGTACGTACCGCAGCATTTGGTAGCACCAGGATCTCCAAGAAGCAGTTTCGTAGGAATTAATAATAGTAAGTTAAACATTATTGGACAAGTATTTTGCATGCTAAAAGTAGACAAACATTTTATAAATTTAAAACTATATATTGTACCTAATGAAACAATGAAAAACGTAATTATTCTAGGGCGTGACTTTTTAATGAAATCTAATGTAAAATCAAATGTTAATTGTGATAGTCAAGAAGACAAATGTAATTTAAATTGTGATATGGAAATTATTGACGAAATTCTAAAAATTGATTCTAGTGATGATTTTACAGAAAGGGTTTCTTTGAATGTCAATGAAAATTTGGAGTTAAGTGAAAAATTAGAAATTCAAAATTTAGTTAATTCATGTGTTGACAACAGCGATAATTTGAAGAAATTAGATTTCGAAATGAAAATATCATTAACTGATCCGAACCATGTTTTCAATTGTGCTCCTAGGCGATTGCCACATGCTCATTCCTTACAATTGCCTGAAATTTTAGATAACCTCTTAGCTAGTAATGTTATACGCGAAAGCAACTCCCCGTTCGCCTCGCCAATCGTTCTCACCCAAAAGAAATCCGGAGAACTTCGATTGTGCGTAGATTTTCACGCATTAAATAAGGTTACGGTAAAAGATAATTTCCCTTTGCCGCTTATCGAAGATCACCTCGACAAGTTATGTGGCAAAAAATATTTTTCCTTACTGGAATTGAAGAGCGGATTTTACCATGTAAAAATGGAAAATAATTCAATTCGGTATACATCGTTTGTTACTCCATTGGGCCAATTCGAGTTCTTGCGGATGCCTTTTGGGTTAAAGAACGCCCCCGCCGTATTTCAAAGGTATATTAATACAATTTTTGATAAGCTCATACGATCAGGAAGGCTGCTAGTATATATTGACGACTTGCTTATAGCTACGAATACAAAAGAAGAACATTTTGAAATACTTAACGAGGTTGTTACTGTTGTGCGGGAAAATTCACTACAGCTTCGGTTCGATAAATGCATTTTTATGTATCAAAAGATAACCTATTTAGGCTATGAAGTATCAAGTGAGGGAATTGGTCCAAATGTTCAAGGACTTAGGGCAGTAGCTGATTTCCCGTTACCTATGAATGCACGGAATTTGCAATCCTTCCTTGGTCTTTGTTCCTATTTTAGGAAATTTATAAAGGACTTCTCTTTGTTGTCGAGGCCGTTATACGAGCTGACAAAAAAAGATGCCGAGTTCAAGTTCGGCGAGGAGGAGATCACGGTTTTTGATTCTTTGAAGGACAAATTACTGAACGCACCGCTACTGTGCATTTACAACCCCATCGCGGAAACGGAATTGCATTGCGATGCAAGTGCACTTGGGTTCGGAGCTGTTTTGTTGCAACGCCAAGAGGACAAAAAGCTTCATCCCATTTTCTTCTTTTCTAAACGTGCTTCCTCAGCTGAATCAAAATACCATTCGTATGAGTTAGAAACACTAGCAATTATATATGCGCTTCGTAGGTTTCGAATTTACCTAACCGGTATTAAGTTTAAAATTATAACGGATTGCAGGTCTTTAACCTTAACAGTAAATAAAAAGTTATTGAACCCAAGAATTTCTCGTTGGGCTCTTGAGCTACAAGACTTCGATTATTCTATAGAACACCGAGATAGCAAAAGAATGAACAATGTTGATGCCTTAAGCAGGTGTCACAATATTTTGGTCATCGAGTCGGAGTCATTCGAACATTTACTAGCTGCATCTCAACAAAAAGATCCTACAATAAAACGGTTAATTGAATTCTTAGAAAATAAGGAGAGCCGTACATATGAATTAAATAACGGGCTTGTTTACCGAAAGGTGAATAAAAATATCTTTTTCTACGTTCCCTGTAGTATGGAGCGAAGTGTCATCCAAACCCACCATGATGCATTATGCCAAGCGGGGGCAGAAAAGTGTTACATTTTAAAAAAAAAAAGCTATTGGTTCCCGCAAATGAAGCACAAAATTAAAACATGCATTGACAATTGTCTTAAGTGCATGCATTTTTCAGTGCCGTCTGGTAAGAAAGAAGAAATGTTACACTCCATTCCTAAGGGTAATAAACCGTTTGAAACTATTCACGTGGACCACCTTGGTCCATTGGCCCCTTCCGGATCAAATACCAAAAGACACATATTGGTAGTGGTGGATGGTTTCACAAAGTTTATTAAACTATATCCCGTGAAAAGTACCAGTACAAGCGAAACCGTTAAGTGCTTAGAATCCTATTTTGTAGCTTATAGCAGACCAACTCGACTAGTTTCCGATAGAGGCACTTGTTTCACCTCTGCTGAATTCTCAATATTTTGCGACAAGTTTAATATACAGCATATCAAGGTCGCTACACACTCCCCTCAATCGAATGGGCAGGTGGAGAGGGTGAACAGGGTGATTGTCCCAATGCTCGCGAAAGAGAATGAACTAGACGTAGGAGAGTGGAGAAACCATCTAGGAAAGGTAGAGTTCGCCGTGAACAACACGATGAGTAAAAGCACGGGTTATTGTCCTAGCAAATTATTATTTGGTGTTTCTCAAAAAGGCGAGATACATGATCAGGTGCGGGAGTTTTTGGAGGAAAATATTTTGATGAGCAAGCCAAAAAACCTTGATCTTATTAGAGGAAAAGCAAGCGAAAACATCGTTCGGAACCAGGAAGTCAATAAACTTTACTTCGATAAACGCCATAAAGACCCTAACAAATACGCTGTTGGTGATTATGTTTTAATAAAAAAACATTGTCAATGTCGCGGGTTTGAACAAAAAGCTTTTATTGATATATATGGGCCCTTACGAAGTTAAACGGGTTTTACCTCACGACAGATATTTAGTAGGTAATTTGAAAAACCTACAAATTGGCAGAAATAGTTACGAAGGCGTCGCTTCGCCTGAAAATATGAAGCCATACGTAAATTTGTAGAAATCATCGCTCGTAAGGTATTTTATACATTTTCATATGTATATCTCAAAATCAAAAAAATTGATATGTATAAGCATTCTCGATGTTTATTGTATAATAATATTCATGTATAGTGTATGTATAATGATATGTATGTGTGTATAATGATATAATATGATGTAATATTTTAAATAAGTGAGGCCTAATATTGTATTATTAAAGTTAAAAATGTATCAGTAATCAGAAAGCAAAATCGAGGTCGATTTAATGTCAGGATGGTCGATTTGTAGGAGTCAGAAAATCAACTTATGTATATTCCCTGTATTTGTTTTTACATTGTCTCTTAAATCCGTATTTCTGTTAAGTCACGCCACTGTTAAGTTTAAGAACGACTGTTATACACATATGTACATACTTACAAATGTAACATGATCTGCTAAGCCTAACTTAGCAGCTCACTCGTTCACTTTGTCTCAGTTCGTCGACGGGAGCACATCTTCCAAATAAAGCAGATTAAGTACGTGTTGTTGTTTTTTTTAATCTTGTCTCCTTTCAAAAGTATTCTCGAACCCTTACATAACGAAGTCCCTCTACTGTACTTTTGTTAGACCGATTCTTGAATATGCTAGTCAAGTTTGGTCTCCCTATCAGGTTATGCAAAAATATCGAATCGTAGACTACCGTGGTCCGACAGATACAATCTACTCCCTTATGAGAATCGGTTGTGCCTGTTAAGCATGCAATCACTCGAAAAACGTTGAAAATTTGCTGATGTATTATTTGTACACCAGTTATTATCGGGCATCATTGATAGTCCTGCGCTGCTTCAAAAGAGATCTTTCAACACCAATCCTCGTTCCCTTAGGGTAGTATGTCACGAATGTTGCGTATAACCAATGAGGCCCTAAACACGTTTGATTTTAATACAAACAAGAGCTCACTAAGACATGCCCTTTCCTCCTTTGCTTAGAAAATTGTATATTTCAAGTAGGTTTAAGTAGTCTTAAGCAAAATATTGTAAATAATTTACTCATAGTTGCCTACGGCTTGCATTAAGTTTGTGAATAAATAAATAAATAAATAAAAATAAATATCTCCTACCGTAAAGGTATAAGTATGTATTCGTTCATATGAGTATTCCTTTTCTAAATTCGACCTAGTAATATGATATCCATTTTGACAGTTCAGTGGGTCAACTATGCTCGAAGTCTAGGTCAGATTCCTGAGTTGGGTTGGGATGAAGTGGCTGACTGCAGATAGCAGTCACTCTTAGACCAACTTAGGCCCATTGTGATACCACGCGGATCGGATATTCAAAAACCATTTAGTGCTTCCCACGAAGCTCTTTAATTGATGTGTGCCGATATTGTGCAATTCCCTCATGGTGTTTCTTCCTACGGAAGGAGAGAGCACTACAAGTGCAGAGGAGATGCGTTATGCTTTCCTCTTCTTCTTCGTCTCTGCAGCTTCTGCAGAAGTCGTTGTGAGGGAGTCCCATTCTTAAGGCGTGAGTGCCAATGGCACAGTGTCCTGTGGTAACGCCGATGAGAGCTCTTAGAAATGACCTGTTCATTCTAAGAAGATAGAGTGAACGTTTTAAATCAGGTTTAGGCCAACTTTGCTTTGTGATGAGGCACGTAGTGCAATCTGACCATCTTAAGTTGGAGTTTTTATTAGTAGGATTCTTTAAAAGAATTTTAGCCGTAGGGAATGGCATGAGCGGAGGTTCTCCACTAGGAAATTTTGTGGGGACCGTTCCGCTCCTGGTGAGATCATCGGTTTCACAATTCCCTGGAATGTCACTGTGTCCCGGCACCCACGTGATGTGAATATTAAAATGCTCAGCCATTTCGTTAAGAGATTGGAGGCAATTATAATAAATGGCGGCACTACAGTCCGAGGTGGATCTGGGCCTAGCTTCACAGCAACAACTCGTGTTGTGCGTGCTATTGTTCTCCCACGAGTGGAGTGGACCTACAGTTTAATGCCGACTCTGATCGGCGAGATTGAGAATCTTTTTCTAGACAGTTGTACTCTTTGAGCATTGTCAGTGACTCGAAAGACGTGGAGCCGAAAATAAATGTTAGATGTTTTATCTGGAATCGAACCGAGAACATCGAGCGTAGGAGTCGACGCACCTACCCACTACGCCACGGCCGCCGCGAGGCAATTTAGGGAGGTCTTAAAGAAGAAAGTGGCCGAGCTCAGGGATTTGGTTCCTGCCTAGCTGACTGAACAGATGATGATGTCCTTCTTGTATATTACATTGTTCTTAAGTCAGGACAGAGCTTCTTTTATTGCCATAGTTTCAGCTGGGAATATGCTACAATGTTCTGGAAGGTGGAGTGATATACTAAAATTGAAAACTTCCTGAAAAACACCTTTAATTTGTTCACGGCTTCACATCTTTCGAGTCACTTATAATGCTTAAAGAGTATAACTGTCAAAAAAAGCTTTTCAAACTCACCGGCAATAAATTATAGGTCTTATATTTTTTCTCGGGAGAGACCAATAGTATACACAAAACGAGTGGTTTCTGATGTGATTAGTGTAATATACATTTTAAATATAGTTCTTGATTCAAAGAAATAATTTTTATCGTCCTAAGGGGAGGTAGTTTTTTCTATACTGTTTGGGATCTCTGAGGTAAAACCAAACGACCAAACGTTGTTATGGTATTTATTATTATTATGGTTGAGGGTATATTGCAGCGCGACCTTCAGGATCTATTGTGCCCCCTTTTAATACGTTAGCACTATTACGAGTTCCCCTCAAATACAGTTCTTTTCAGAGTTTCATTGACGGTAATGGACTCCTATTGCTCATAGGCGAAGAAATCTGTTCTAGAGTATTCTCTCTAAGTCAGTTTCCTTCAGGAATCTGGGAATGAGAGATGGTTCTAGTGATTGCGTTTCTTCTTCTGATATTAGGTACTTGCCCAGATATTTTTTTCTTTTGTGGGCTAGTGCCTCACGAAATCTCAGTATAGTTCTAGAATTTCATTAAATTATCCACAAAATCTGCAGATTCCTTCTTCTGATACCCCTAGTTTCCTTAGATGCTCCCTGAGTCTACAGTGCCCTATTAGGAAGCCTGTTAAGATACGGAGGTTATTCTTGCTCATTTTGATTATATCCGGTTCCTTCTTTCTAGTTCCCTGAATTCTTCTCTGAGGAGGTGCTCTCCTACAGCGCAGAATGATTCAAAGCATATGAAGGGTCATTATGGTAAGATGATAACAACAGCTTATCAGTTTATTTAGTCATAAAAATTTGCACAATCTATTGAAGAGATCACTGCCAAAGTTTGCTCCTTGGTTCGTCAATAATTTTCTTGGAACTATAAAATATAATAACAATAATGGTGACGCTACAGTCTGAGGTGGAATTGAGCCTAGCTCCTCAGCAACCACTCGTAGTGTGCGTGCTATTGTTCTGTCACGAGAGGAGGGGATATACAGATTGATGCTGACTCCGTACGGCGGAATTGAGAAACTTTCTTTAGACAGTTATACTCTTTGCGGGTGATAACATGAGCGGAAAAATCCAGGATTGTCGGAGACACAATAAACGATTTTCCCAAGCAGGAGTGATGCGCCGAAAATCGGCCTTCTTCACCCGAAAATCCACTTTCAAACTGGATTCTCGGGTGAAGCAAGCATCCTTTTTCGTTCCGTTTCCTCATTTTCTGGTGAACACCTCATGCATGCTGTGCAGCATTTTAAAAAAAGATCCTCGCAAGGAAAAATTTAAATGCAAGCATTGCTGCTACGTCTCCAATAAAAATGTGTTTGTCCGTCATTCATGAAAAATACGAATTTAAAGGAGCGAATTAGGTAGTAAATGCGAGCGAGCGGCCCGAGCTCGAAAAATCGGGTTATTCTCAAGAACCGGTGGTGGACACATCAAGCCACTTGGAATGCAGCGGCGTACCTCGACGGCATTAAAGTTAGACGAGGAACCGGTGGCTCCCAGCCGCAAAAGAGCTGGGAGGAAAGCAATTACAGCAACAACAACTACAACAGCATCAGCAGTAGAGACAACAAAATCGGCCGTCAAAGTAGCCGTGCAAGAACTAAATGCTCTCTAATATGAGTCGGAGGGCAATGAAGGCCGTTTATCTTATGAGGGGGCCAATCATTTCTTCCACCTCCTCGCCACCTTTGAGATGTAGGACATGGCCGAGGATATCAAGGAGCTGGAGGAGAGTTTGAAAGAGAGGGAGGAACGTCGCTATATGCAGAGCGGCCCAAAAAGCCGAAAAAGAGCGACAACAGCAGAAGTTGGAACAACAACAGCAGCAGCAACAACAAAAGGAACAACATCAACAACAGCAGCAACGGAAGCAGCAGCAGAAGCAACAACAGCGGAAGTAGCAACAATTTGCGTAACAGCTAGCCCCAACCAGACAGTAGCCGACGAAGCTGTAGCTAGACGACGTACCGCCTACTTCAAAGGCAGCGGAGCAGTTGCGGCAACAACAGCAAAAACAGCAACAGCAGCAGCAACAACAACAACGACCACGACAGAAGAACCGATCAACAGCAGCCAGGGAAAGATGAACTCCCACCAACATCTTCGGACTGGATAGGAAGGATGTGGAGAAAACGTGTAATTTGGCCCCTAAAAATTCCTTCCTTATAAGGTATAAGGCGTCTAAAAGACAGTCGGTCCACGTCAGTGGAATACTTTAATATAAAAGTAAAAGAGACATTAGCAGCGGCGGGAGCATAGTTTTTTTCGTACACCCCCCAAGCCAAAAAAAAGCGGACTATGCTCCTCAAGGGTATTGATCCTTCGACCGATCCGAAGGAAATCTCCGAGGAGTTGCGCGCTCTTAATACCAGCGAGGTCCAGTATGTACAGATTAAGCCCTTTACCACTGTGGCAACGAGAAAGAAGGATATCAAACTGCCCTTCTTTATGGTTCAGATCTCCCACGGCAGCAAGATTGAGAGTTTAAGGAAAATACGATCCTTAAGCAGTTCCACTGCGCTAGGTGCACGAATACCCACAACAAAGGGTAATGTCCTTTAGGGACGGAAGTGGTCGAGGACATCACGCTCCCCAAATGTGTTTAATGGAGGAACAACGGACACCCCGCAACCTATAGAGGATGGCCGGCACAAGAGACAGTGCCGAAGGTTGCCCCGGTCCCAGTGGCCAGGCAACTTAATCCTTTCGCTCCCATTCGGATCATATGTTCCAAACAAAGTTCGGAGATTCACAGAATTGCATATTTGATATAAAATGCTATTGAAACTTGTCCCAATGATAATTTTGAGTTTGCTTTTTAACCGTTATTTTCACAGGTTTGCATATTTCCCTACTTGTGCTTCCAGTCAAAACAAATTTGTTTACTGTGAGTTGCGGGATTGTGCATTCAATTTTCTTGTACACAGTAGACTTCTTCTTTTTAGAGCGCTACAATCCGAGGTGGACCTGGGCCTCACTCAACATGCCTCTCCAGCCAGCACGATCTTTCGCCAGCTGTCTCCAGTTTCGCACACCAAGCCGATCGAGGTCCCCCTCGACTTGTGTGCGCTACCTTGTTCGTGGACGTCCTCTGTTGTGTTGTCCCACAGGTTCAGAGTCAAAGACTCTTCGGGCTGGAGCTAAGTTGTCCATACGCTCTAAATGGCCTAGCCATCTTAGGCGTTGGATCCGTAGACGCCTGGCTAGACTCATGTCGCTGTACAGCCCATACAGTTCATGGTTGAACCTTCTCCTTCAAATGCCATCAACGCAAACAAGACCAAAGATCGCGCGCAAAACTTTTCTCTCGAAAAGACCAAGACATTGTTCATCCGCTTGGGATATTGTCCATGCCTCTGCGCCGTACAACAGGACTGGGATGATCAAGGTCTTGTATAAAGTCAGCTTGGTCTTCCGAGAGAGGGCTCTACTACTCAATTGCCTTTTGAGCCCATAGAAACAGCGGTTGGCAAGAGTTATTCTACGTTTGATCTCGGTACTGAAGTTGTTTGTACTGTTTACTGCGGAGCAGAGGTGGACGAAGTCCTTTACTACCTGAAAGTTATGTACAAAGTAGACTATTATTTGTAAATCTCTAGGATTTTGATATTTTCATAGTGTTTGAGTAACATAAAGTGAATAACATGATCAAAGAACTCAAAAATGTTAAGAAAAAAATTTGTAAGTAGAATTTTTTCCTAAAAAAAAATAGTTTGGGATACACATATGTCCCATTGGTATTTTCTAACATATGTTTAGTTAAGTAAGTAAAAAGTAAAGTAAATGATTTATTTGTACTATAAAAGATTACAAAAACAGCATTTATGCATGGCCTAAGCCGTCTACCGGTTGGCACCGTTACAATTTACAATTTATTTCAAATTATATTTCTTCAAGAAGCAATTGATCTTGGGTAATTAGCACTTTTTAAAAACTTACATTTCTTATTCTTTCACTAATCCAAGTTTACAATACTGCGAAATTTGTACATATATCACAATAAAGTGGTAGATCGTCTCTGTGAGGTATGTAGTTCAGCTTAAGTAGTTCACTTTTAGCTCTTACCATCAACGAAATTCGACCAATACGGTTTTCATCTCGAAAATATTTCTTTTCCGATAGCTTGTAGTTTAGTCTGCTATAGATTGACCTGTGTAAAGATCCAGAGGCACTGATAATGAATCCTTCTCTACATTTCTCATCTACTTTGGCTATCATCTCATAGAGAGCCTTCTTCCAAGTATCTAACATCGGGATTTGTAGGTTGAGTTCAAAATTACATTCCTGAGACAGTGCCATCTATTTGCTAAGCCAACAGGCCATATTGTGTCTGATCTTCAAGGCAACTTTTTTAGGAAGATGCGTATCAGGCATGTTTAATACCTTTAGAATATAATCGACCTGCATTTTTAAAGTTTTAATATAAAGTTTAGACTATCCTGTCTCTAGCATAATTACATATATAATTATGCGTAGACTGGGGTAAACGAAAAACTCTTTTAACATAAAATCTGAGCAGTTGTTCCACCATTTCATATTCTGCATGGCCCACATTGGTGCCGCATAAAGAAGAATAGTTTCAACTTAGTCTCAAAAACTTTAAATTTGCAGCTATGTGCTATATTTTTGTTGGAGAAGCGTCTCTTCCAGGTGCAGTTTAGAGCAGTTTTTGCTTTTAAAAGTTGTTCCTTTAGATGCTTCTCCATACCTAGATTTTTTGTAAAGTATACTCCAAGATACTTGTATTCTTTGACTACTTCTATGTTTCCACCACCGAATCTCCACATTTCGTTAGCCGCGTTTCTTCCGCAACCATTCTTAAAAATCAAGATTTTAGATTTATCCAAATTAACCACGAGTTTCCAAAGATGGCAATACTCTTGTAGTTTGTTGATCATAAGCTGTAGAGAATCTGGGGAGTTAGCGAGCATGACAATGTCATCGGCAAATAGCGCGGCCTTTATGAGTTTTTTGCTTCGTTGTAGAAAAGACTCCGCTACACTTCTCAGAACAAAAAATGGTCCTCAGTAGAATAACCTGCTCTAAGCCCTGCCTGAAATTCCTTCAGTAAGTACTTATCTTCCATCTTTTTTTTTGAAGCGTTAATAAAGAAATTCCTCTGTAGTTAGCTGGGTCTGTCTTGTCTCCTTTTTTTAAAGATTGAGTATATGAGTGCGTCACCAAATTGCTGCGGGATCACTTCACTTTCTAGGATATTATTGTACAGATCTGTAAGGCTGCTAATAAGATTTTCCGTTCCATACTTGTAGAACTCTGCAGGCACTCGGTCAGAACCAACTGCTTACTTCCTCAATTGTAAATGGTATTAATAATAATAATAATAATAATAATGGCGGCGTTACAGTCCGAGGTAGACCTGGGCCTAGCTTCTCAGCAACCACTCGTGTTGTGCGTGCTATTGTTCTTTCACGAGTGGAGGGGACCTACAGTTTAATGCCGACTCTGAACGGCGAGATTGAGAAGCTTTTTCTAGACAGTTATACTCTTTGAGCATTGTCAGTTACTCGAAAGAGGTGGAGCCGTGAAAAAATGTTTGATGATTTTTTCGAGATTCGAACCGACGACCTCGAGCGTAGGAGTCGACGCAACTACCCACTACGCCACGGCGCGTAAATGGTATTGTGTAGTGAAATATATGGTTACTAATCAGCCTTGGGTTGAGAAGATTGCAAAAGTGGGTTCTTAATGCGTCAATGCTAGTACTTTTGTTCGTTGTGAACTTTTTCCATTAAGCTTCCACACATCTTTCCCAAATTGAGCCGGGTTCTTACATCCAGAAAATTCCTTTGCCTCTCCTTCGTAATAAAGAAGCCTTTTAGTATTAGCTTGTATATAACTAACTTTAAAAGACTCCTCATTGAAAGTTCTAAAAGCTCTTAGATAAAAGAATGAAAGTTGTCTTGCACTCACACATTTCTTATCAAACCAGGGTTTTCTTTGCTTATCTTGTCTTTAAGGAACATTCACAGTACCGTTAGATTTTTTAACAATTTCCTCCAACTTGTCAAAGTATAGATTAGACTCTCTGCGCAAGTGCTCGTCTAGCTCGCGTTTGTATTTATCTACCATATGATTCCTCCTCTCCCTTTCTGGTTGCCTTGACGTGGCGGGAGGGCTTAAGAGTCAAAGAACCTCGGTTCCAAAGATCCCAGGTGAGACATCGAACCAAAAGCCAGAAACGTCTTGACTTTGACGATAAACAAGTTAAAACAAGTATGACGGATAACCAAAGATTGGAAACTACTCCAGGTGGTACTCGCGACAGCGAAAATCCACCCGTAGTCTTCTCGACTACGGCTGGGGCAAGGATTCTGGAAGCCCCAACCATCATACTACCCCCCCCCCCCCTTCGCCGCCCGGGGCGCTGACCATGGAATCGCTGGTACCCATTCCGAAGATTCCTGCCACTCACTCTACGACAAGTTCGATAGACTGAGTTGGAAAGTTGGAGAATGTAGCGGGGAGGCTCTGCCTGATACGCTTAATCTCCAACCACATAGTCAAGTGGCTGATCAGAGTGTTGCTTCTGATGGTACGACCCGGAATGCCGAACAGGTTGAACGGGCTCCAAACGAGGCAGCCTCTGAAGGGCCCCTGACTAAGAGTCAAAAGAAGAGGAGAAAAAGGCTAGCGACAATCGCACGGCGCAAAGAAACTCCGGAGGAGGTTGAAGGCGCAAGTGCTGAGAGTCGCACCCCCTTGGTGGCGACGGCAAAGAGAAACAGGTCGGCAGAGGTAACTCCAACCGAAACCGATCAGTCTATTGGAGCCAACGCTACCTCCCCTTCTGCTGACTCGAAAAGGATCAAGAGGAAGAAGGTCTCTAGCTTTCCTGATCCCTCTGCTGATGGCTCTCCCCGCGCACAATGTCCGGATGAAACTAGTGCTGCAACCCTCAAAGGACGCAGTTCTGGCGGACGGAGGTTGAATGACGCGGGAAGATCCACCAACAGAGGTATCCAAACTCCTGTTGGCGACTCCTCCTGCGCGCAAGATCCAAATGAAGCAGGTGCTACAACCAGCAAAGGCTGTAGCTCCAGTGGATGGAAATTGGCCGATGCAGGAGAAACCGCGAAGAGGAAGAAAGAAAAAACCGAGCGCAAGGAGCGAGAATTGCGGCCCTACAAAAGAGCTGCTATCTCCTCTTTGGCGCTCCGAATTGGAAAAGCTGGCAATGATGACAGTATGACCGACGCGGAGTGCAAACACTGCGAAGATCAACTGTGGGAGCTAGCTACGGCAGAGAATGCTTGCTTTCAAGTGGAGGGCTGTGGTTTGGAAAACGGAACCTTTGTGTTGAAGTGCTCCACCCAGCAAACCCTTGAATGGCTGAGCAAATCTGTGCCGAAAATCCCCCCCCTGGGAACCACAACTTTTGAGGTTTTCAGGCCGCCAAAACTGACGCGCGCTGTCTGCTGGATTCCGGGGCAACTCAGGAAAACGGCAGATGTGCTGGCGCGATTACATATCCAGAACCCTGGCCTCGAAACCAAGAAGTGGAAAATCTACTCTCATAGGGAGAGTAAGAACCGGGAAAATAAGGACGGTTCTTCTCTCATTGTGGGTCTAGACGAAACTTCGGTTGAGACCATCCGTTCTAGGTATGACTCCCGTCCTTATCTGCATCTTGGAAGGATTAATTTCCACTTCATTTCCAAGTAGTGCGGATAATGGACGAAAACCAAGGTAAACATCAAAATAATTTTTACCCAGATCAACCTTCACCATTCCAAGGACTTTCCATGTTGAAGACAAAACTACATATCGCATCCATTCAAGAACCATGGGTGTGGAAAAATCGCATCTGTGGTCTTGGTGGCTTGCGAGGTTTCTCACCACTTTATGACGAGCGGTCTGAAAGACCGAGAACTTGTCTTATTGTGCCGAAATTTCTCTCAGCAACCAAGCTTGTACAGTTCTGTGGACAAGACTTAGTTGCTGCAGTTGTAAGCTACGAAGCGAATGGAATGTGGCGTAATTTCGTCGTAGCGTCAGCTTACTTCCCCTACGATTCTGTTCTGCCGCCACCACCAAGAGCGGTGTCGGAACTCGTAGAGTACTGTGAAATCAGAAAATTAGGCCTAATCATCTGCTGTGATGCTAATGCTCAGAATACCTTCTGGGGCAGCAGCAAATGCAACAAGAGAGGGAATGATCTTCTGAATTTCTTACTATCGTCTGATTTGGACATCAACAATGTTGGCTCCCAACCAACTTTTGTTACGACAAGGAGACAGGAAGTAATCGACTTAACGTTATCCAACAGATACATTAAGGAGATTACAGACTGGAGGGTTCTGTCGGAAGTGTCCCTGTCAGACCATAGGTACATTGAATTCCGAATCGAATGCGAAACCACAACTTTGCTGAAGAGGATGAATCCAAGAAAAACTAACTGGATACAGTTTAGGGATGAGCTAGATAATCGTATTGAACCTCTCCCTAAGCTCAGAACGAGACAGAAGGTAGAGAAAGCCGTTCTAGACTTGAACAACACTCTAACCCAATGTTTTGAACTGACGTGTCCAGCTAGAAATACCCCCTGCAGATCACCCGTTCCATGGTGGAACGCAGAACTGCAGACAATTCGCAAGGAAACCAGGAAACTTCTAAACAGATCTCTCAAGACTGACTTGGAAGAGGACTGGAACCTGTACCGATCAAAACAAAAAGAATATAAGAGGTTAATTCGGATATCGAAAAGTGCCTCCTATAGGGATTTTTGTGGAAAGATCGAAACACTCGGTGAAACCAGCAGACTGGTTAAAGTTCTTAAAAGGGACAAACCAACCAAGCTGGAAACACTCAGAAGACCAGACGGTACCTACACTGAGTCAAAAGCTGAAACGCTTAGTCTCATGCTAGAGACTCATTTTCCAGGTAACCGGATTACAACCGGCTCAAAACCAGTTCCTATCCCTGGAACTGAGGATGAGCTGATAAATGTAACACGACGATGCTGGTTTGTTTCATCGCTCGTGGTGAGAGATGAAGCTATCAAATACGCAGTCGCGTCCTTCGATGGTTTCAAGTCGCCTGGTACCGATGGCATATATCCAGCCTTGTTGCAAAAGGGTATAGACAAGTTGCTGCCGGTTCTGAAAAGAATCTTCACAGCCAGCCTGGCACTCGCCTATATCCCGACCCCTTGGCGTACAGTTAGGGTAGCCTTCATACCAACGATCGGTAAGGGGGACTACTCACTCGCCAAGAACTTTAGACCTATCAGTCTAACCTCTTTCCTGCTGAAAAGCACGGAAAGGCTGGTTGAGCTTCATGTGCGCAAAACCGCGTTGCGATTTCATCCTCTGTCTCAGATGCAACATGCCTATCAGCGCGGAAAATCTTGCGAGACTGCGCTTCAAAATCTCGTTGGCAGAATTGAATGTGCACTCGACAGGAAAGAGTACGCGCTGGGCATTTTCATTGATATAGATGATATAGGTGCCTTTGACAATGCGACTTTTGATGGCATGTGCAACTCGGCCAGAGAACACGGTGTAGATGAATCATTAGTGCTTTGGATTAAAGCAATGCTGATGAACAGAACTATTATTGCGGACGCGGACTGTGGCCAGTATGTTATGGCGGGGGTAAACAGGGGCTGCCCGCAGGGTGGTGTCTTGTCTCCTCTGCTATGGTGCATGCTGGTTGACTCTCTGCTCGATGCTCTTAATAGTTCCAACATCTACGCCCAGGCCTATGCGGATGATGTAGCTGTTCTGTCTGTCGGATCATGCCTAGCGGATGTGTGTTCAAAAGCGCAGGCAGCTCTAGACGTGATCGACGATTGGTGTACCAGAAATGGGCTTTCAGTCAACCCTCTTAAAACCGAGGTTGTCCTCTTTACGAGGAGGAGGAAATTGACTGGTTTGACTCAACTGGTACTAAAAGGTGTCACTATCCGCTTTTCCGATGAAGCTAAGTATCTGGGTGTCATTCTAGATAGGAAGCTTCTGTGGAAAAAAAACACATTGAAACGAAAATTGCGAAGGCACTGTCAGTTTTCTGGCAGTGTAAAGGAATTTTCGGCAAAACCTGGGGTCTATCACCAAAAAGATCCGTTTGGATCTACACGGCTATGATCAGACCCCTTCTCTCCTATGCATCGGTCGTTTGGTGGAATAAGCTTTCGCGTAAATACGTAACTGCTGCTCTCACCAAGCTTCAAAGAACGGTCTGTCTCGGCTGCATGGGGGCCTTCCCTAGCACGCCTGGCTCTGCTCTTGATGCCCTGCTGAATCTCCCCCCCCTAGATGTCCATATCATGGGGTGCACTCTCAAGGCCATCTTCCGTTTAAAAAGAAGTGGTTATTGGTACAACTCGCACTGGAGTTTCGATGACCTTGCGCACCGCATCTCCTTTGACCCCAGTCTTATGGATATGCCGTCTGACGCACGGACACCAGTACTCCAGCTGCGACGAACATACAAAGTCGACTTTCCGTGTACTCAGGACTGGCTCTGGCCAGAATCTGAGCCAGGAAAGGAATGTAGTCGAATTTTCACGGACGGCTCCAAGACCAGTGAAGGATCTGGTGCTGGTGCCTTCGTGGAGAGCGACAACTTTAGACTGCACACCTCGTTAGGCAAATTTGCGTCGGTTTTCCAAGCCGAAACCTATGCGATCCTAATGGCTACGAGCTATATTGTGAAGAATAGGTGTAAGGGGCGAAGTATTTGTGTCTGCAGCGACAGCCAAGCTGTGCTTAAGGCCTTGCTCAACCCTTTAACCACTTCCAGAATAGTTCAGGAATGCAAGTCTTCTCTGAATTTGATCGGTAGATTGAATTCGGTAAGACTTGTCTGAGTTCCCGGGCACCACGGGATCACTGGAAATGAGATCGCTGGTGAACTTGCTAGGCGAGGATCAGATGAGGCTTTCTCAGGACCTGAACCTACGCTGGGACTGCCCGCGTCCTCGGTTAGGGCTTCCATCGATGGTTGGGCTTTTCGAGAGCACAACCGCAGGTGGCATGACTCTCCAGGATGTAGACAAACCAAGCGCATGCTCCCCAACGTCTGTAAGAAATCCGCGGCTTTCTTGTTATCTCTTAACAGAAAAGACTGCAGACAACTTATTGGCGTACTAACGGGGCACTACACTTTCGCCAAACACCTAAGTGTGCTTGGCCTAAGTGACGAAACCCTCTGTGACGCCTGTGGAGAAGACGATGACACTGCAGAGCACTTCCTCTGCCATTGTCCCGCCTTTGCTCGGATCAGGTGGCAGTTATTCGGCGCTGATGAGGTGAGAGCTGATGATGTAGGCTCTTCATCACAGAAGCGCCTGCTGGTCTTCCTTCGGAAGACCAGGAAATTTCAGTAAAAGTAGGTTGCTGCCTGGTAGTACAATGGACCAGTTTTGAGTCTGAGTGCTCCAGTGTAGTGTGACAAAAACCTACGACAAAAAAAAAAAAAAAATATGATTCCTCAATGCCAGTTTGGGAAGTAGCTCCATTTCCGAATCTTGCGCTTCGATTACATTACGCTTAATTGTTAGTATAATTGGCTGGTGATCTGAATAAGGCAGCTCTCCTACTTTGAAATCGGCTAGATGCAGGGGCCAGTCTCCACTTACGAGGTTCCTGGTTCCCAATAAAGGTATAATTCCCAACTCTATCGCCTTCGCATGAACCATTTAGGAATTTTAAAGCCGAAAGAGTTGTAGTGTTCCAAAAGTTGTAATCCTCTTCCGTTTGTTATTTCATCTTTAGACCATCTTTTCGGTCCTGTTATGCTGTTACCTTGTTACACCGATTACCTGATCTACGCTCGACCTAGACCGGGATGGGCCGTGGTGTTTACCTTTAGTTTTTTTTTTGTTTTGGTCGCCATGCAATTAATCTACCGTACGATCAACCACCTTTTGAATCGCGACAATAAGATGGCAGTCCGTATGTGATCTCCACAGCATCATGCCATCCGCAATGCCGCTAATCACCAGATTACCACTTCAGTCAGTCCAAGGTCATGGTACCAGAACCGGTTAAAATTGGAACAATCCGAACGTACTGCCACAGGATTCGAAACTTAGATCGCGCGATCCAAGCTAGCGCTAAGACCACAGATCTAAGGGGACCACTATTCTGGACTTAGCCAAACCTGGTGATAGCTCCCAACCACCCACTACATCCTAAACACAAATGGGCACTAATTTTGTGTAGGCGAAAACCTTTATAGCCCTTGAGCCTAATAACCTATCTCTTCTTTTTCTCCAATCCTTGCAGTCACCAATTACTCTTTTTATAACCAAAAAAAGCAACCACCTGACCTCTTGAACTCATAATTATGAAATTTCCCCTCGAACGTTTCAAAGTAATACTATAATAAAAGTTTCAAATAGTAATACTACATCATAAATGTTTATTACACTAAAGAATTCATTGAATAACAGCTTATTTCTCAATCCTGCTGCATTATATGATAATATTTCAATTTTAATATTTTGTATACATTTGAAAAAAAACTTTTCTTTGACCTTACGCCCACAGTTTGAGTTTTCACTTAATGTGCCTGACCCATTGTATTTCCACCGCCATTCTGGCTGTTGAACTGCCGTCCACTGTTTGTTACATACAACATTCGTTGACATATCCCTCACATCGAAGATCGTTCTTATTGTCAAAATAGAATATTTTGTCTCCAATTTTTAACTTAAGACCTTTCGTGTTTTTACTTTTGGCCTCAATGTCAGCTTTAAGTTTCAGCAAGAGCTCTCTTCGGCTACGCGCTGCTTTTGTGTAATCTCTGTGGATAATTACTTTGGTGTCACTAAGTGTTGATGTCCAACGTCTTCTCTTCTATTCAGCAGCTATTCTATTCAACGATGTTAGCAAAGTTTCTTCTTGCAGTGTCCTCTGAGACCGCACGTCAGAAATTAACGTTGCATCGTTGCTTCCCATCAATTGCAGACACAGACTCTTGGCCCTCTCCTCAGAGTTTACACCGGGCACCTCAGGCATATGCAACACGAGGTTGTTTGCTATTGTGCTTCTCTCTAATATCTCTATTTTGTGCTCCAATGCGGAACAGCGCATTTCCATATTCTCCAGCTCCTCAATATCGGCCTTAGTTGCGACGTTCCCGAGTTTGTCGTCAAGTAAAGCCGCCATTGAGCCCTCTGTGAGAGACCTTAGGTCGGCAATTGACATACTTCCCACTGCAGTTTGTTCGAAGTTGAGGGATGTTTACCTCTGGGGAAGTTTCAATTATTCGCCTTTTTCCGCCATTCGTTTGCAGGTTTTCGTTGAGTTGTTTTGGAGTTTGCTTGGGGTTCTTCGTATTCCACCCATCATTGTTCCCCCAGTCGACTACCAAGTCTTATGAAGTGTGTAATATGGTAATATTGCAGCTGACTCACCAGTATATATGAATAGCCCTTGTGGGAGTACTTTGCATCAAAACTTTACAAAACTTTTTGAGCAGATCAATTGCCTTAAACTAAAATATTTTTGCTTACCGCTTAGACTGCCGAATTGCCGCAAACTGTCGAATCTCCAACATATACATATATGGGTCATATAAGTCCCGTTGGTAATGTGATTTGCATTATTCATTATGTTCTTTTCTCTCTGAGTCCCAGTGGGACGATATATCCCACCCAAAATTATCAATGGGACAATATGTCCCAGCATAAAATCTAAAAACCGTCCTTGAAATTAATCCGAATCTATAAGAAAACTTCTAATATATAAAATTCTCGTGTTACGGTGTTTGAAGTTAAACTCCTCCGAAATGGCTCGATCGATTTTTATGAAATTTTGTGTGCATATCGGTTAGGTCTGCGAATCGGACAACATCTATTTTTCATCCCCCTAAATGTTAAGGGAATTTTTATTTTATAGACAACATTTTTTGTTTTTATTTTTTTATGATACAGCATAAAAAAGTATTTATAATACATACAACCCAAATTTTTACCCATCTACAATCAACCCCTATTTTTTATTTGTTAATTAAAAACTTTAATTTTGTTTATTTTGTCATTAGTTAAGATAAAAAATTTCATATTACTCTTAATTTTCCATCCCTCTACGATCAACCCCTATTTTTTATTAAAGTTCCATCTACAAAAACGGAACCTTTATAATTTCGGTGTGTCCGTCCGTCCGTAATGTCTGTCACACTTTTTTATCTCCGAAGTTTATAAAGATATCGGCATGAAATTTTGGAATTAGGTACTTCAGGCCTACATGCCATTACCCATGCAACCAAATTAAAAAAGTGGGGCCATTTGGGGGTACAGGTGAAGTTGCCATTAATTTTGAAACATTGTCGCACCCCATCGAGTTTTATATTAATCGACAAATCGTTTGAAATGAGATAGAGGTTTGCTTCAACACTTTTAGATCCAAAGTACCGTTTGGAAAATATGGAGCTCCAAAGTTTTTTTTAATGCTAAATGCATTAAAAATGCCCTGCCATTTCCAAATCAAGGAGTTTAAAAATCTGAAAAAATAACAAAAACTTCGCTTCATTGAGTACTTTCATTTAGAAAAATTTCGAGCATTCTGTCCTTAATAGTTTTCGAGATATTGCCCAAAAACGGTCGATTATTGACATGCGAATTTTGAAGATCTGAAAACGCAGTTTTGAAGACATCAATGTAAGCATTAAGAAATGATAAATTTCAAAATATAATTTTATGTTGAAATTTTGAGATATCTAAGATTTAAAATGATAACTATTTTCATTTTCACACATAAATTTCATGCTGTGTTCGACCACTCTATTCGTGGATGGGTGTTATCTTTTAGAACGTTCTCAATTCCTAAATGCCCAACAGAAATTAACACACACACCGCAGGTATCTGTATGATGGACAGCGGTATAGATATAAGTATGGATGAATGTTTGTTTGTTTGGATGTATGAATGTATGAATTAATGGTTGATTTGGGTTGGAGTTAGAAAAAAATTCATCTGAAATAGTTTGGAAACGTTGTTTGATATTCTCTCTCTCTCTCTCTCTCTCTCTCTCTCTCTCTCTCTCTTGATTCCGGACACTTAAGGGTATTCGTAACACATTTGCGCGCGCAACTTAAAAAAAAAAGAAATCATCCATCAATATTACGCGACTTCTCAATCAATCAATTCGCACTTGCCCAGCTTTAGTTTGTTAACTAGCTGACCCGCAAACGTTATTTTGCCATGTATATATGACGACCGTGTCTTTTCATTACTTTTACATGTAATCCAAAATGGCTGGAAATTGCATCGTTGCTATTACCAGGACAAAATGCAATACATCGTCATGACATTACAGCACGTGAGTTTAAACAAAAATTAAAGTCATTAATCAGCTTTATTACAAAATTGCATGTATTTGGCCCCACGCATTGCTGAATGTATTCAGTTGAGTGGCAAAAGCGTGGATTACCTCATGCTCACATTTTAATCTGGTTCGTCGTTAAAATACGTGCTGAAGACATCGATAGTTTAATTTCTGCAGTGATTCTAGATCCGTCTACTGATCAATTACTGTTTGATATTGTTACTACAAACATGACGGTTTCCCAATTCATGAACGGGATCCAGCAGTTATCCATTTAGCTGTCCGTCTTGAAAACTGCCAGCGCGTATATTTCACGAACGATACAGCGCTTGATCGTGCTATAAATCCACCAAAAACTACGCTCACTGAATTTTTTGAACTGTGGAATCGTGCGGATGCTTTTGATGCCTTCGCACAAACACTGCTCTATTCTGAAGTTCCACGATATTTTACATGGTCTCAATCGAAAAAATGGATGCTCCGCAAGCAAGGGACACCAGTTGATGCATGCACTGGTTTATTCAAATCAATTTGTTTTGGCAGACTGAGTGCTTTTATCTACGTTTGTTGTTGGTTAATGTCACCGGACCATTGTCATTTCAGGATATACGTAAGGTAGATGGACAACAGTATCCCACGTATAAAGATACATGCCCTGCTCTAGACCTGCTAGAAGACGACAATCATTGGGACAGTATGCTTGCTGAAGCAGCGTTAAGCTGCACAGGAAAACAAATTCGTCTACTATTTGCTATAGTACTGACTACATGTTTCCCGGCCCGAGCACAAATGTTGTGGGATAATCACAAAGATTCAATGACTGATGATATATTGTATCGACATCGTACAAGGTGCAACGATCTAACGATATCATTCAGTGATGCAATGTGCAATGAAGCATTAATTGCATTGCTAATGCGAATTTACCGATCATTCATTTCGGTATGCGCTCACCGAATCGAAGTACATCTGATTTACTCAACACAGATATGAATCGTGAAATACAGTACGATACTGTAGAAATGGCAGGCATTGTTAGTCGCAATGCTCCACTACTAAATGACGAACAAAAAATTATTTACGACCGCATTATGCTGGCAATTTCGGCAGGAAAAGGAGCATTCTATTTTTTGGGATGCGCCAGGTGGAACTGACAAAAAATTCCTTATTTCGCTACTTCTTGCCGAGATACGATCAAAAAATGGCATCGCATTGGCCGTTAAATCTTCTGGCATTGCAGCAACTTTATTAGATGGAGGCAGAACAGCTCATGCAGCATTTAAGCTGCCATTGAACATTAAAAATAATCCAAATGCAATATGAAACATAAAAATCAATCGTCTATGGCCACAGTGCTGAAACAATGTAAAATTATTACCTGGGATGAATGTACTATGACACACAAACATTGGCTTGAGGCATTGGATAGGACATTAAAGGATATGAAAAACAAAGATAAACTATTTGGCTGCACTTTGTTACTCCTTTCAGGTGATTTCCAACAAACACTTCCCGTTATTCCACGTTCAACGTACGCTGATGAAATCAACGCTTGCCTAAAATCATCACGACAGTGGAGTAATGTTGAAAAAGTACAAATGACGGTGAACATGCGCGTTCAAATGCTTCAGGATCCATTAACCGAAACTTTCTCTAAACAACTGTTAGATATTGGCGATGGGAAATTTGCTGTACATGAAAATACTGGATGCATAAAATTACAGATGGACTTTTGCACAATCTTCGACTCGCAAAATACTCTAATCGATCAAATATTTCCCGATGTACACACACAATATGAAAATCATAAGTGGCTTAGCAGCAAAAAATGTGGACGTCAATGGGTTAATTTTAAAGACACAACCGTTGTTGCCTGGGGATTTAGTGTCATATAAATCTATCGATGCGATACCAACGAAATTGTGGATCATCCAACTGTGTTTTTAAGCTCATTGGATTTGCCAGGCATGCCAACACACCATTTACTATTGAAGATTGGATCTCTGATCATTCTGCTTCGTAACTTGAACCCACCACGGCTGTGTGGCTTAGATTTGGAAACACCATGCTTTTCCCACGGACAACAATATGTGGCATGTTCTCTCATGGGAAAACCATCCAGTTTGTTTGTGTTAGCTAAAGTCGGACTAACCAAGAATATTGTACACTCTATTGCACTGAGAGATTAATCTTCATCTTTTTTTCAACTACCATAATTGATAGTAAAAATATGAATATGTTATTATTTTTGATGTTCAGATAGCTATATATCTATATTATTATTATTATATTAAAGCATACTTTCATTGTTTAAAACGCTTTCGATTATAAGTACATCCCCGCACACTTATAGTAGAAAGTTATTTTTATTGAACTAAAAAATGCTTCCTAGAAATAATACACATGGCAAGACAACGTTTGCCGGGTCAGCTAGTTTATTTTATAATATTTATGAAAACTTTATCAAAAAATGCAATAACATAGAATTAAAAAATTGGAAGCGAAAGAGTTAAGGCAGAGCCCTCAATGAAAGACATAACGACCACCATCCAGGCGATGCAAGCGCAGATGGTCGCTATGCAAAAACAGCTTCCTTCAGTGGACTGCAGATATAATGGGGTCAAGCGTAGAAAGAACCTCTAAGATCCTAGCAGTGAATGTTAATTCGCTGATTAGGATCGAATGAAAACTAACGCTCTCTAACCTGTTGTAAACAAACTGACGCACAAACTCAGGTACAAAATCACCACATATTTAGAAAAGATCGACCCCAAACCACTCGAGGGGGTGGGGTCGATCCCTTAATTAGAAAAAGCATTAGTCATAAGATCATATATAGCAATGTAGTGCGAAGATTTGGTGTGTTAGAGGCAGCAATTGCACGCATCTCCCTACAAGGTGCAAGGAAGTTGCTTGTGATTGCTGTCTGTTGCAGCTCAAAACACTAATTTAATTTCAGAGCTCGAATCTGTTTTCACTAGCCTTCGCTTAAACTTAGAAGAAAACTATTATATCTAGGCCGATGACTTGAAAGCAAAGCACGGCGAATGGGGCAACAATGTTCCAAACGAGAGGCGAAACACTCTCTTAGGGTGGATGGAATAGAATGGTATTGAGTTCAGGCTAAATTAGCTAATACCCCAGAAGCGGATCCTATTCGGATGTGATGCTAAATGATTTTTTTTTTGTTTTTATAATTTGCGCGCGCCAAAGGGGTTGCGAATACCCTTAAGTGTCCGGAATCAAAACACAGCACGGGCCGAAGGTATAGAGGGAGAAAGGGAAAGGAGGTACCTGTGCACATTGGTCTTAATTGTCTGCGGATTGTAGTGAGTGGGAAATATTGGGCTGGGAAGAGCATTCCATATTCGCGCGGTGCGGCTAAAAAATGACTCTCTAAACTTAACGGTACGTCCGAAAACAGGCTTAAGGGTGAACTGATGAGCATTCCTGGCGAGACGAGTATTGCGGGTGAATTCATGAAGGGGAGGAATGCAATTGGCTAGCTCACTTGAGCATCGTTTGTTAAAATAGCGATAAAACAGTTATAAGGATGAGACTACGATTACGGCTACGGAACTGATAAACGACTAACGATACTTAACAGGGAAGGACGCACAAGGAACTGCCTTACAATAGTAGAGTACTATAGTGATCACTGTGGTCTAGAGGATGTTATCCAGCTCCTGAATGAACTGGAGGAACTGGAGGAATATGTCCACCCGTATCCTTATAATTATAATAAGGTATTCTGCCCACGTTTCACTATAGCGTGATCCAGTGAACTACGTTCGAGTGCGATCAATCCATCTACGAACAGAAACCTGACGAATGAAGAGATTGACAGGTACCTTATACAAATGAACGACGCCATTAAACGTACAATGGACAAAACAATTCCGAAGGTAGCACAAACCGATGACGGCGACGTCTATCGGAATGCTAAAATCGATGCACTTCACGTGTAAGACTATGTATAGACTGTTTACAGATACACAGAACGCTGAAGTGCGGTCATTGAAGTCGGAGCCAGTCCCGTTTCCGCAAGTAAATACAATCTTCCGGAGGAAAGATCAAGACGACATTCAGACCGTACGACTTGATAGAACGACAAACAACGCGAACCTACTGACATCAGTTGGCATCGGTCCAGATGGGGCAGTGCTTGACAACGACTTCTTCATAGTTGAGGATCCCCAGGAGAAGGTGAAAGTAATTGGTGCTGTCTTCCAGGAAGTGTACACGGTCAACGAACCCCGTTGTTGTATACACGATTTGGAGCACAGAGCCTTGCTGAACCACTTGTTTGACAGTGCGCTGAGTAATGCATATTACCCTGCACATTGGAAGACAGCTGTGGTACAACCTATGCCTAAACGGGACAATTATACCTCCATCCCGACAAATCTGCGGTCGATAAGTCTTCTTCCATGTATAAGCAAAGTCTTTGAAAAAATAGTCATTAGAGCCATGGGTTGAGGAAAATCAAATCATACCGGACAACCAATTCGGCTTCAGGGCGGAGCAAGATACCACATATGCCGCGTCCCAATTGGTATCCGATATTCAATGGAATAAAAACGAGGCCGAATGCACGGGTGCCTGCCTTATAGACATGGAGAAGGCATTCGACACCATATGTTTAGAAGGTTTTTTCCTCAAGCTGGTCAGGCTAGGTATCAGTAAACCATTGCTATATGATCTAGGATATGATCACAGGAAGGAGGTTCGTTGTGAAAAATGGCAACGTAACTTCTACCACAATATTCCACATAAAAAATGGGTTGCAACAGGAGGCAGTTGGCTCGCCGATTCTGTCCGCAATACTCACTAGCGATCTTATAGATCTTATATGCAGCACTTAATAGCGTACGCCGATGATCTGATAGCGTACAGATCTGGCCCGAAAGTCGAAGTAATCAATAGCTTGTTGCAACGTGATTTCGATAAAATTCCACGATTTTGCGACGTCTGGAAGTTGAAGACCAACTACCGTGTCAAGGGACACGAAATGCAACAAGTTCGGCATAGTTGACAAGCAGGGTCAGCTGTTAGCCATAAAAGGTGTATGTAGTTAGATATCTTGGCATTTGGTTTGACCAGTATCTGTAGGCTAAGAAAGCCTTCGCTGTGGTAAGTACAGTCCCTGGCCATATTATTAGGCGCACTGCAGAATTTTTATAATCATTAGATTATACGCAATATTTTTAACTTTTAGCGTTAGAGAAACTAAAATCGCTACCGAAATGAGATTTATTCGTGATGTTGTGGGAATTACTCGCCGGGATAGGGTGAGAAACACGGCACTGCACGAGGAACTCAATGTTGGGCAGCTGCTTCTTCGAACGGTAAGGGCTGTACTTCGATGGTTTGGTCACGTGGCACCAATGTCCCCATCATCACGACCTCCGAGGCGTGTCTTTGGACCTGCCTCCGCTTGTATCGCACACCCGAATCCGAGTACAATAAATTCTATTCCAACGAGGTCTATTACAACGAGACAAACCTGATCAGGATAGAAAATTGTATTATTAAGTTGATGCGAGGTCATGACTTCTACCAACAGTCTGATCTTTGATAAATTAAACACGTTTGCCGTTCGCTTTTTTATATTTTATTATACCAAAGAAAAGCACACTCGTAGTGGTTGCGAATTCAAAGTGGAGTAAAGGAAAATAAGAAGGATGGACATTTAAAAAGGGAAATTCATATTGGGATATTCATATTGGGAATATACATGAAAAGGGAATGCAGAAATGAGGGCACGTTTACATTGATGTTTACGTTTACATGACAGTCGACGCACATGTTGATCTCTAACACGCTCTCTCAAGATGAACGTCGCTGTAAACTATTACACTTGATCATTCCCAAGCCCTTTAAGCACTTTTCGTGATTTGCTCTTGTTAATGTTTTCGTCAATATGTCTGTCATCATATCTTATGTGGGAACATGCTGCAATGTTACCAAACCTGACGCAACTGCTTCGCGTACAAAATGATACTTAATATCGATGAGTTTTGTGCGTGCGTGAACCATAGGATTATTTGCTAAACACTCAGCTCCCCGATTATTCACGAAAATCTCTATACTGGCCAGATCAGGAAGAGTTAATTCAAGACTACGAAGGTACATGGCTTCTTTCGCTGCTTCTGCTAGGCTGACATATTCAGCCTCTGTCGATGACAACGCAAATGACCGCTGCTTCTGCGACTTCCAGGTAATGGCTGCACCACTGAGAAGGAACACGTAGGCTGTATATGATCGACGATCAACAGTACATCCTCCCCAGTCTGCATCAGTACAGGCAATCCACCAGATTTCTTATACAAAATCTGCAGTTCCAGCAAGATATCTCAAGACTAGTTTCGCTGCAAGCCAATGGCAAATCCGTGGCTTATCTGTAAATTGTGCTAATCTCGACACTGTATTAGCAATACCTGGACGGGTGGCTACTGACAAATACATGAGAGCACCAATTAACTCACGATATGGATGATTTTCATGAATCTCGCCACCATCTGCATCATCGAAACGCACATTCACTTCCGAAGGAGAAGTCACAGGGTAACATGCCTCCATTTTATACTGCTTAAGTAGCGCAATAGTATATCCCTTTTGAGAAAGTTGAATTTCGTCATTTTTTTGCCTTATTTCCAGACCAAGGCAACTTTTGGAAGTACCCAAATCTTTAATTTCAAAATTATTTGAAAGACATCTGTACATATCCCTTATGCGCTCCACGTTATCCGATGCAACCAGGATGTCGACAACATACACTAAAATGAAAAAGAAACCATTACCATTGTTGTTCTGAAAAAGACGTGATTCATTATTTTGGCCTTCAGTCCCATGGTCAAAAGTTTTTCACGAGGTTTCTCGTACTACTGACGATCTGCTTATCGTAGCCCATAGAGCGCCTTCTGCAATTTGCAATCATTTCCTCCGCCACGAAGATTCGCTTGCATGTTTCTGGCTTTGACTCCCAGGCACGAGTCTTTTCCGTGTTTCGATATTATCCTTTCTAGCAATATATCCATCATTTCATGAACTTTCATCCTCGTTCAACGACCCATTCAGAAATGCTGTTACAACGTCAAACTGCCAGATTTTCAGACCAAACCGCACCGAAAGTGCCAGTAGTAAACGCAATGTTTCAAGTCTTGCAACTGGAGCAAATATCTGATAATAATCCACCCCATATTTCTGACTGTACCCCTTTGCCACAATTCGAGTTTTATATCGCTTAACGCTACCATCAGAACCATGTTTGGTAGTGAGAACCCAACGATATCCAACGGTGTGATCACCATCATCTTTTGCAATTATTTTCCATGTATCATTTTTTTAAATACTTACAAGCTCCGCCTCCATTGCGTTCTTCCACTGTTCAGAATCACTGCTTTTCAATGCATCTGCAACAGATGCAAATATATCTTCATTTTTGTCATTGTCCTCAATCTCATGTTGAGTAGATATGGCCGTTGTTGTTGACGGAAACACTTCCCTCGGTCGTCCTCTCGAACGCAAGTTCCAAGGCAATTCAGAAGACTGTTTTTCTTCTTGTTTGTTGTTTGTTTATTGCATTTTCCTCTTCTCCAGAATTAAACACAACCGTCTGAGGACACGGCGAGAATTCAACAACTGTTGAACTACTTATGTTGTCCGGTGCCTTTAATATCGGTGCTAATAGTTCATCCAACACATTCGTTTATTCGTTTCTGACATATTATTTGTTTCCTCTTCCAAAAACTTTACATCCCGTGCATGAACTTATTTGGTGCTTAAATGGCCTTCAATAGATCTTTGGGCAAGCTTGTCTTTCATAGGATCCTTATTGAGTACTCTTGAACCAAACACCTTCAGGTAATTCAAATTTACATATCTTCAAGTCCATTTTACAAAAGGAATGCCACCTTTAAAGCTCTTTATGGGACACCGATTCCGAATAAAACATGCCGTAGTAACTGCTTCCGACCAAAATGAAGAGCTCAAGTTGGATTGCAGCAATAAACACCTGGCCATATCCAATAGCGTACGATTCTTTCGTTCTGCAACTTCATTTTGTTGAGGAGTATGGGGAATTGTCAACCTTCTCTTAATATCTTGGCTAGACAAATAGTTATCAAATTCTCCATTACAATACTCACTACCATTACCCGACAGCAAACACTTTATTTTATGTCCAGTTTGCCTTTCCACAAGTTTTTGGTAAAGTTTAAATGCTTCCAGAACACCACTTTTCTGTTTCAAGAAATAAACTTCACACCACCTTGTACAGTCGTCGATAAATGTAACAAAATATTTGGCATGTCCAATTGATTTAGTTCGGAATGGACCAGCATCCGAATGTACAATTTTTAATACTTCTTTATCTTTACACGGTTCTCGATGTTTTGAAAAAGGCACAGCTGTCATCTTCCATTTTAAACACACCGCACACTTTGATAGCTGTTCAATGTTCTTTAAATCAACTGTGGGTACATAACCTCCGCGAACCATCTTAACTATATCTTTAGTGTTAAGATGACCCAACCTTTCGTGCCACCTCAACAGTACGGAACACTCAGGCTGGTTTACTACTTTAGCACACTCAGAATTTTCTCGCAAAAATATAATTCACCTCGATGATCAGCAATTAATAGTATTTTTCCATCTCCATCATGAACGTAGGCGCAATTACTATGAAATATTACTTCATGACCTCTGTTCGTAATCTTAGAAATAGAAATTGAATTTGTTCTTTAATCAGGAACATATAGAGTGTCCTTGAATTTAATTAATTGCGGGCTACAATCACTAGCTACCGACAGGCAGACAAACCCCCTACCCTTTACAGCTGCCGAAGCTGCACTTGCAAGATTTAACTTTGTTTTCGTAGAACCGCCCATGCATTTGAATAAATTTTCATCGGCGCACAAGTGTGATGTGCACCCACTATCTAGGATCCATCCTCTGTTAGTTTTTCCTTCATGTGAATCGCTTACATTCATGGCTGTATGGGTTGCCGCAAAAGAAACATCAGCATTTGTTGCCTGCTGTCTCTTAACAAATTTCTTTGATGGGCAAACATTTGCTTTGTGTCCCATAACCCCACATTTAAAGCATTTGAAATTGAATGTTTCTTTTGAGAAATTTCCGCTCTGTCCTTTTTACACGATTTTGACGTGGGTATAGGTCATAGCAATGACAACACCATTCGAAGGTTTGTTTCTGGCCTCGCTTTCTTCGACAATTTTTATTTTGAGGACATCAACCGATGGCAGTTCATCTCGAGACTCGATCACACAACGAAAGTTTTCATACGAAGCGGGCAAACTATATAACACCATTATGGCGAGCAAATCACCATTTATTTGCAGTTTGGCCACTGCATCAAGGAACCTTCCCATGTGTTCTTTAACATCGCCGCTATCCTCCAACTTTTGAAGCATTAATTGTTTTAATAATGTTCCTTTCCTGGCGGGTCCTTTCGTTGCATGTATCGACTCCAACTTTAGCCAGACCTCTCTCGATGTAGTACAACCACGAACCTGCTTTAGCTCCGACGGTTGAATAGACAAAATTAAATCTGCTTTGGCCTTTTTGTCTAATTTCAACCACTGACCCTGTTTGTATTCAGCATCCGGCATTACAATTGTTCCATTGACATAATCCCACAGGTCATTCTTTATGAGAAGCGCTTCCGCCTGCATGCTCCAAGTGTCATCATTATTTTTTGATAATAATTTCATTCGCGACGACGAATCTGCCATTGTTAATTTACGTATATATGTACTCGTACATATAGTATGTTTACACAGGCGACTTAGACACAATCAATTACAACTAGGCAAAAATCTGCTGGGCGCAACCTGATAAATTAAACACGTTTCCCGTAAATTTTATTATACCAAAGAAAAGCACACTCGTAATGGTTGAGAATTAAAAGTGGAGTAAAGGAAAATAAGAAGGACGGAAATTTAAAAAGGAAAATTCATATTGGGATATTCATATTGGGAATATACATGAAAAGGGAATGCAGAAATGAGGGCACGTTTACATTGATTTCATGACGTCGACGTACATGTTGATCTCTTACTTATGTTGATCTCAATACATTGTACCATGAGAGGGTGCCCTTTAACGGCTTTATTCCGCCTGAAGCTTTTTCTCTATTTGGACATGAAAGGCCAGATCCAGGATACGGAAAGATATCCTATCATCTTCTATATCGTACGCCGAACAGTGGACCGGCGACTTAAATACGAGCCGGACGTAGCTCGCAACCACGAGGATCTTTTTCGGTTCAGCAGGGTGATCTCTGCCCGGGACAAGACACCGTCTGCCAAAGAATGGCACTTTTACTGGTGGTTACGCCAAACCAGGTAGTTAACAAGGAAAAAAAAACTATAAAAACCAAAAAACTATTAAAACAAAAATCTCTATAAACACAAAAATATATAAAAACCAAAAAATACCATATACTCCCTAGTGCTCGCGTCCGTATTGTGTTCCGGACATAGTTTTAGTAAGTTTTAGTGTAGGTTAAGTTAATAATAATAATAATGGCGGCGCTAAAGTCCGAGGTGGACTTGGGCTTAACTTCTCAGCAACCACTCGTGTTGTGCGTGCTATTGTTCTCTCACGAGTCGAGGGGACTTACAGTTTAATGCCGACTCCGAACGGCGAGATTGAGAAGCTTTTTCTAAACAGTTATACTCTTTCGGCATTGTCAGTGACTCAAAAGAGGTGAAGCTGCGAACAATTTTTTTTTTTTAAATTGTTTGTCTGAAGTTGGATTCGAACCTAGACTGTGAAAGTTTAATGCGCATGGGTCGACGTACGAACCCACACGGCCACGGCGCCCAGGTTAAGTTAGGTTAAGAAAAATGTTATCAACATTCAAGTTTTTGGTAAATTTTTTTGAAAAAAAGTGTTATTAATTTCATTTTTGGTTAGTATAAGTTAATTTAAAATAAATGTTAGGATAGGCTGAAAGCAAAAGAAATAATTGATTAGATTAGCTTATAGTATCCTTGTAGGGTCAGTAAGTTAGACTCAAGAACAATTGTTAAAATTAAGCTACTTTTAAGTAATTTTTGTCTAGCATGTAAGTATATTAATTATTAGATTAATAAAAATGCATAAAAAAAATATTTGTTTGAGTCAGTATTTGGAAGACGTTTTTCGTTTTTGATCATCGGGTAATACACCTACATTGACGTAGTTTCTCAACCAAGATAAGCTGTACCCTCTAAAGGAATTTCTTGTTTGATTGTACCCGACTTCCTTTTAAACTAGATGGCATTCGGAGAAATTCGTAGTATCATGTATCCGTACTGGAGGCTGTTTTAGGTATGTCGTCTTTGTTACTTGGAACTTGATACTATCCACTTGTAAGATCTGTTATGGAAAAATATATACTGTTGCCTTATTCATCCAGAATACCTTCAATTCTAGGTATTGAAAAATTCTAGGTAAAGAGAAAATCGACTACTACCCTCTACTTCTACCTCTTTCAATCATCATTGTTGTTTGGCAGAACCGCAATTTATTTATAAAAATTTGTTTATAAAAATTTTAATTGTATATTGTGAATTGAAATTATTAAAATTAAAGATTGAAATTTAGAATTTCTAATTTCGCGCCCTAGTTTGTTGCAGACAGAAAACATGCATTATTTTTTCTGATTTTTTGTTAGCAGAGAATAAATGTTGAATAGAAGCAGTTTTTTATTATAATTATAAGAATTATTTGTTGTTTAACAAAATCCAGAAAAAAAAAACGTAATTCCGAATAATTTTGTGAGGCACTGTACATAAAGTAAAGCAGTGAAATAAAAAATAAATAAGTGCATAGTACAATTACATATATACTGCAACAACGAGGAGTACAAAAGAGAAGTTTTCTCAAAACGGGTATTTATCAAAAATTGAAAGTGTTGAACATTGTAGAGCAATTGTTAATTGTGTTCCAATTTAATAACATACTGTGGCGATGTGGGAAATATTTTACCACAACCAATTTTGATATCCTGACAACTAGTGCTAGTATAGGTTCTTGAACTGCTACAGTTTGTCAATTTGTAAATTTCACTTTTTTTGGTCCGCGATATGTTTTCAGTGCTGAAGTATCTGGATGATTTTGTAATTGTTGAGATGTTGACTGCTGTTGGATTCTGGTTGTTGGTAGCTGTGGGGATTGGTGCAATGGATCGGAATGTTGAACTTCAGCTGCTGCCAAGTATGCCGGCTTCAATCGCTCGATGTTTACGTTCGATGTTCTGCCGTTGGGATCTAAAGGTGTATCTTCATGTGAGAAAAAC
Source organism: Myathropa florea (assembly GCA_930367185.1). NCBI lineage: Eukaryota > Metazoa > Arthropoda > Insecta > Diptera > Syrphidae > Myathropa > Myathropa florea. The sequence goes on along the minus strand of OV884004.1, from coordinate 44,491,965 downwards.
TTACCTGGAATCCGGAATGCTATGCTATACATATATTCTGCCAGTAATGCTTTGAGGTCTTCTTTGTAGCAGGAACGCAGTCCGGGAAGAATCGCTGGGAGTGTTTCGGTCCAACGATTGATTCGATGGCAGCGGATGGCCGCTTTTAAGGCACGGTGCCATCGTTCTACCATTCCGTTGGCGGCCGGATGATACGCCGTCGTGCGCACTCGCTTACTGCCGACTAATTGTGTCATTGCTTTGAACAGACTCAAACTGTGATCCCTGGTTGGTGGTAATAGTTTTCGGACAACCGAAACGTGAGATCTAATTGCTGAAAAATTGTTTGGCTACGATGTCAGCAGCTTTTCGACCGTTGTCATGGTATGCATTCGCGAACCCATAGGGTGATGTCCTTCTTCATGGATGGCCAGATATAACGTGCACATATCAATTTGCATGTGCTTTTGCTTCTAGGGTGCGACAAATTGTTAACATTTTGAAAAACTATTCGCCTGAATGTCTGGGGTACGAAGGATCGTATGTTTTTTTTTCTTTGGCACATAGGAGTAAACTTCTTTAGAGCCTTGTCCCAGAGACAACTTTTGAATTTTTAAGGAAGTTGTTTTGCTTTTCATAATGTTTTGTAGTTCATTATCACTCTCCTGAGCATACGCAAGCACTTCCAAGTCGATGGTGTTGTTAAGCTTTTGTACGCTGGTTGCAGCATCAATTCGGGAGAGGGCGTCTGCAACCATGTTGTCGATACCCTTAACTGATATGACAGCGGTGGTGAACTGGCTTATCAAATTAACGTTATCACGACTGCGTGATAAATTGCTGCTAGTTCACGGTCATAAATGCTGTAGTTTATTTCTGCGTTCGATAATTTTTTGGAGAAGTAGCCAACGGGTACCCAAACGTTGCCATTTCGTTGCTCAAACATAGCTCCCACGGCTTTTCCGGAGGCATCTGCAGACAATCGAAGTTCGCCGTGTGGGAGGACTGAGCTAAGAGGGCTTCATTGGTTAAGTCCTTCTTACACTTCTCGTATGCTGCCAGAGCCTCTTCTGCCCAAACCACCAGTCTCGTACCTTTTTTTCGTGCGTCGTTAAGCAACGCATGGAGCGGTTTTTCAGGTGACGTCGGTAAAAATTGAATTGATGAAGGTTTCGGGCCGTTTGTACGACGAGATGGCTTGAATTTCTTCTTGAAGCGACTGGGTGCCGTTGGTTGATATAACTGAGGAACTCGATCTTGTCTGCAAAGAAATGACTCTCGGAGGCGTGTGAAGATCGTCATTAAATGTACGCGTACACAAACTCGAGACCATCTAAAATCTGTCTGATGAACCGCTGAAATGTCTGACCGGCATTGCAGAGTGCGAAAGGCATTACCAAGAATTCGTAAAGGCCGAAAGGTGTTATTACGGCTGTTTTGGGTACGTCCTCTGGTCGAGCGGGGATTTGGTGATACTCACGCTTGAGATCTATTTCGAAAATATTGTTTTTCCATGCAGGATTGAGGAGTAGTCGCTGAGCGATTGGGTAGTGATCAGTAACAGTCTGTGCGTTAAGGCGACGATAATCGCCACACGTTCGCCAATCCCCTGATTTTTTTGGAACCATGTGCAGCGGACTTGCCCATGGGCTTTTTCACGGTCGACAGTATCCTTGCTCCATCATTTAACTGAATTTTTGTTTGGCGTATTTAAGAAGTTCTGGTGAAAGTTTTCTTGCTCTTTCGTAAGCTGGTGCTCCAGTTGTTTCGATATGGTCAACGACGACATGTTGATGTACTTGACTTTGCCTTTGTAAGTATTTCTGAAAACTGCTTCAGAAGGGATGCGCACGGGTCGTTTTTATCGATCCTTGTTATACCAACAAGAGAAGCGGAGCCGAGAGAACAGTTTGCCTTGATACCAGTCTGTCCATCCGATACGCGACGTTTATTGACGTCTACGATCAGCTGGTAGTGATGTAATAAATCCATGCCAACGATGCCGTAGGGAACATCTGCTACTTAGATAATCCAGCGGATAGGGCGTCTTATTCCAATGTTTAGCAAAAATGTCTTTTGCCCGTAAGTGGTGATGTGGGTTTCATTAACTGCATGTAGTTTTAGATTTGATGGTCGAGATCTCTCAGAACGTGTTGGAGGGATGATGGAAATGTCTGCACCAGTATCTACAAGATACTGTATCTTGGTCACATCAAAATAGTCGGCAGGGTATTTTAGTGTCACCAGTGGCTGCGGTGCGGAAATAAGTTTTCCTGATTATATTCGCAAGGTTGGTTGAAGCGCTTAGCTTCCTTGTCGAATTTGCAATGGTAGTAGCAATATTTTTGGCCTGCTGCATGGGGGTTTGGTTTGGAGGTGGAGCGACTGCGAGATCGATTGCGCATGCTCCGTAATTCTTTCCACATCCTTTCCATTTGAAGTGTTAGATCTTCAACATTTTTTTCCATAGTTGTGGTTGGAGAAGCTGATTGGCTAAGCGTTGGTTTTGGGGAGTAGGCTGATTGATTGGTTGACTTGTGCACAGCCATTATTTTGTTGTCAATGTTGCGTGTGATTTCCCACACATCGTCCGCAAGCTTAGCCAGTGCTTCATTGGAAAGAGAATCCCCAGTGGCGATGGCAATCTTTAGCTGGTCTGGCAGCTGATCATACCAGAGTGTACGTACGAAACGTGGATCAAGTTTTCCTTCGTTCAGAGATTCCATTTCGGTGAGAAGGAACGACAGTTTCCTACCGTCAAGTTAGAGACCGGAGACTAATTTTCGAAACTTCTGCTTCTGGGTTTGGCAAAATCTATTGAGGAGAGCGTGTTTGATGGTTTCGTATTTTTGATTTAGTGGAGGGTGTAAAACGTGTTCCTTGGCGAGAAACAGAAATAACAGTGCTAAATTTGGATTTATTCGACTGCAAGTGATTTATCTGGAATTGGAATTGCTGAATTTACACACTGCGCCATCTAGTTGTGGGTATTGCAGAGAAAATACACTGGCGCCATCTACCGCAAAACAAATATAAATATGAATCGGTCCAATTGGAAACCCCCACCGGTGATACTCGAAATGGGGAAATTCCATAAAATTAAGCAACTGTCAGGTAGGAATCATTCTCAAGGGTTCGTAAAAGTAATGGAATTCATAATGGAGAAGTATACTCGTAAATATCCCCGAATGGCAGGAGTAGTGGACAGTTTGATTTTAGTGTTATATATTAGAGTGTTTACCGTTTATTGAAAAAGTTAAAGTGAACTGTTTTATTTCGTAACGATCCAGTGGTCGAACCCTTAATAAAATCGGTTAGTAAGATTACGTCTATTTGTGAATAACGTAACATTTGGTGTCAGAAGTGGGATTATGACGAAATGATGAAATTTGCGCAACTATAAATGGAACAGCATAAGAGGGAGCTGGCGCAGAGAAGCCTTTCGACCGTTAAAGAAAGGGCTGAGCTGCAACAACGACTGCAAGAAGCTCTGGAAAAGGATGGAATCGATGTGGAGACACATGAATTCATCACCGCAGTTGCGTCAGCATCGAAAGAGAAATTTTCTGGAAGTGCGTCTCCGATAGAACTGGCACAGGTAATTGCGATGATGCAAAATTTGTTCCAAGAACAAAAACAGCAAATGGGGGCTGTCCAGCAATCTTTGGGCAGTGTACAGCAACAGTTGGAGGATAAAAAGACCGAAATCAAGAAAGCTCTGGAGAAACAACAAAACCGTCTAGAACAGAAACTTTTGGAGGTAAATACTAAACTGAAAGTGCTGGACGAGAAAGTTAATCATCTCGACAACAAAGTTCTGAGCCTAGAGACGACGGTGGACGGTCTGGAAATATCAATCAATGAGAAGGTTCAGCGAATGGAGAATGACTTCTGTGCTCTAAAGGTGAGAGAACCATTGATCAGCAGTTTGCCAACGAAGTTCAAGCCACCGACGTACGACGGAACTACAGCCTTCAACATCTTCAGGCTGCAGTTCGAAACATCTGTCGCCAGAGCACATCTTAGCGAAGAAGACAAGGCAGCGTCACTCATTGTATCACTGAAGGGTGGTGCTGCAGATGTACTCCAGGCTATTCCAGAGAATCTCCTGACGGACCACGAAGCAATCATGAGCTCTCTACAGCGCAAGTATGGAAGCGAACACCGCAAGAAAGTCTTCAAGATGGAGTTGAAAGGCCGAAAGCGACGCAAGGGTGAGTCATTTCAAAAGTTCGCAGAAGAGGTTGAACGATTAGCACATCTGGCGTACGCCAGCTCAACATTAGAGTTCATCGAAAACAGGAAGATTGATGCGTTTGTTGATGGAATTAGGGATCTGGATACAAAACGATTAACATTGGTATCTCTAAAAGGGACTTCCGAAGAGACTTTTGGGAACGTCTAAGCCGATTCAAGTCCAAGGCACCGGCGCTACTCTGTGAAAAAAGGCAACCGAAACAAGACGAATGTCGGAAAGTAGGAAGGCAGAGTAATCGAGACACGCCTTTACAACATCCTACTACGGAGGAGCGCAAGGAAGAGAGTACGTGAGATAGCGGGAAAATATCACACGGGATCCAGTGGAAGCCATTTAGGCATCATCGGAGTTGAACATGTCGCAAAGGATGTAGCAAGGCCGTTCTTAAACACAGAGGAAATCCCAACCTTCAAGAAAAGTCTGGACCAGGTTCACCGCAATATAAGGAAGCGTACCCAGCTAAAAAGTGACAAGATGAAGGTGCGATACGACATCAAAGCAAATTCTGGAGGTTTAGAAGAGGGACAATTGGTGTTGCTTCACAACCCACAACGGAAGAAAGGACTGTCACCCAAGATGCAGACACATTGGGAAGGACCATACAGGGTTATTGAACAAATTATTGACGTTGTCTACCGGATACAATTGAGTGCTAGCAGCAGAGCAAAATTGAAAGTTGTTCCCCTGGAACCGTACAAGGCAGAGATTGTGAATCTTGTTCGGGACGAACATGTTTAGGAGGTGGGTAGTGTTGCGAATTTATACACTGCGCTATCTAGTTGTGGGTATTGCAGGGAAAATACACTAACGCTAACACTAACGTTATCTACTGCAAATAAATATAAAAACGAATCGATACAATTGGAACCCGCCATCTGTAATACTGGAAATGGGGACATTTGATAGAGGGAATTGAGCAGCTGTCAGGCAGGGAGCATTCTCAGGGTTCGTAAACATAATGAAATCCAGTTGGAGAAATATAAATATCCTCGAATGACGGGAGCAGTGACAGTTTGATTTCAGAGTGAATAGAGTGAAAACCGCCTGTGTGTAGACAAGTTCAGTAATTGTAAAAGTAATAAAGTGGGGTAGTTAAATTTCAGGATAATGTTATTGTAAAAAAATCAGTGCTTATTGAAGCAGTTGAAATGAATTGTTTTATTTCGTTACAATCCAGTGAACGAACCCTTAATAAAATCGGTTATTAAGATTACGTCTATTTGTGAATAACGTAATAATTTTAATATAAATATTATAAAACATAGAAAAAGGTAAAAAAGTAGGTACATACATACATACATAACCATATAAAAAAACAAAATTAGTCTGCGATTTTTATAAAACAGAATCAAGTCTTAATTAATCATTTAAACTTAACACTAACGTTAAAACATCGTTTTTAGAAACAAATTTGCTAGAGTGCTCGTTCGTGGCACCGTCATTACTTTCGCCGCCACACCGCCATTGTGCTTAAGTGCTCAGTTGACGCAAAGGTTATTCATGCTCGTTTTCACGCACTTCGCGAAAAAAACGTTTAACTACTTTGTCACTGTGTAGAAAATAAAAATTTAATTTAATTTTTCCCAAAAATATTTTTAAAATTGATAGCAAAAACTATATACAGTCAGGAGCATTAAGTTTTATACGTTTGCAATTTTGAATAACAAACTTGATTTAAATGAATCTTTGGAAGTCAAACAAATTTTAATATTTTTTAATTACATCTTGAAATATTTAGATAATAAATAAAAAAATAAATAAAAAAAATGCATAATTACAATAAAATGAAAAAAATAAGAAAGAACAAAAATATAGGAATACTCAATTTCATAGGACACGGCTTTTGGTCCGTGTTTGGTTATTCGAACTAATTTGTTTGTCCAGACACTCTTATAAATGTTCGATCGGGTTAATATCTAGACTGTGAGGTGTTTTCATCCCTTTGGGATAGTTGTATAATAACCACGTTCGCATTAGCGAGGGTTTATGCATGGGGTGAATGTCCTGGTGAAAATGGAATGTGTTTTCTATCCCCAATTTTTGAGCACTATGAACGGTTTTTTTTTAAATTCCCAAATACATTTCTTGGTTTATATTTCCATCAATAATTTCCAAATTTTCAACTCCTTCATGGCTCATGGAACCCCATACCATCATTGACTGACCACCATGCTTAGTACCCGTATGAAACTGAATGTTGACTGCACATATGTTTACGTATAAATATTTAAATGATTTAATAAACCTGGACCATGAATTACGTATAAATATTTAAAAAGATTTAATAAACCTTGACCATGAATAAAATATTTACATAACTTACATTCTATTCAACAAATATAATTATGTTATTATGATATTTGTATTCGAAGCTCATTCAAAAGCTTAAGAATTTTTATTTGTATGCGAGTCAGTTTTCAAAATATGAACATAACCTGCATAAAAATAATTAATTTTCCAAGCTTTTTTTGAACTCCGGGAGTATTCGTTTTTATTTCACTTCAAAAAGCCTAAAACTACGTATCGACTTTGGATTGGCTAAGGACGTAGTGTCGTAGATTATAATAATAATAATAATAATAATAATAACGATTAAGTTCAGCAACCACTCGTTTTGTGGTGGCATTTTTCTCTCTTGAGTGGATTCAACCTATAATTTAATGCCGACTCCGAACGGCGGTTTTGAGAAGCTTTTTCTAGACAGGTGTAATCTTTGACCTTTATCAGTAACTCGAAAAAGGTAAAAAAAATTGTGGTCTGTGCTTGGAATTGAACCTAGACTGAAAATCTAGTGCATCGGAGTTGACACACATATCCATGGCGACCAACGTAAATTGAGAAGGTCTTGACTTATCTCGACTTCGAGAAATATTTTCCACCAGAGCCCGGTTTTTAGAAAGAATGAAATAAATTAAATACTTGTACTTTTAAGTATTACGTTGGCCATTAGCATTCAATAGGGCTCGTTTTCCGTATAACGTGGTTAAGATAGCATTTTTTTTATGAGTTCTATAAAATAAACTTTGACTATCAATCATTTGAGTGCAGTATATGCGAAGAGATTCCACCGCATTTTATTCGGGCTAGGGAATCACCACTTAAGGATTTCTTTGAAACTAAGGTAAAACTAAATGGTTTTTGCTATGTTTGACTTAAGAGATAGAAACAATGTCATTGTTGTGATCAAACAATAAAAAAAGGCAACACGACACCTACATGGAAGAAGACACATAAAACTCCGCACACGACACGCAGCGGACAGCAGGAAAGGGCAATACACGAAAAATCCCACCAGAGGTAAGGGGTAATTTTCAGATATTTCGTCAACCGGTTTGCTAACAGTCATCAAGCAGGCCGTCGTGATTTGTATTATGGCAGGAGAGATTAGTTTTCGACAAAGGCCCATAGGAAGATAAATCATTGGAAATCGCGCTCATAATAAGCAACGAGGAAACAGCACGGCGGAGGAATGAGGTGGAGGGGCAATTCGAAGCGAAAATACAGTAGAGTTTTGGATGCAGCTACGAAGAACGGCCTTAGCATAAAGTAGAGCAAGTACCAGTTCCTGAAAAAGATGATGATTTCCTGGGTTATATCGTAGAGAATGGAACGTCTTAGCTAGAGAATTTTCAAGGTGCCTTGAACGAAGGCCATATGAACTAGCGCCATAGTGGCGTTAATTTACTTTCAAATGCGAATTATCGTCATAATCCACTTATGCCTTTAAATCACATTTAAATGAGAACAAAAGCCATCAATTCAATTGAACTAACGCTATATGGTGTTAATTCACATTCGAATCTGGACAATGCCATACAATGTTTTTGGGCACTTATAAAAGATTTAAATTTAATTAGCTATTTCTCTTTAAACTCTCATTATAATTTTCTGTTTTTATTTCTTCGTTCACAGCACCATTTTTCAATCCCAGATAAGAAGTCGCTCCAGATGATTCTGGTTCTGACCAGCAATTTCTGAAAGTTTAATCTTATGTTCTCCGAGGGCGCTAAACCACAGAGCGATCTGTTAAGGAAGAAAACTGACTTTATGATTAAAATATTTAGTTAGAATGCGGCAACCATGTCTGCAAGAATCATTATGGAGCTATGGTATTGCAAACGGACAACGAGGATAAAACGTCCAATCCGTTGAAATATAAGCAGGAAGACGTGACCACACTAGAAGAAGAAAAAGACAGAATCGTTTGGGAATCCGAAAAGAATCATCTTGGATAGAGTAACGTATAATTATTTCATAAATACTGTGAAAAGTATATCATATATTTAGTCATCGCAACTTGGGCAATGATCAAGTGTAGCGGATCAACTAAATGTTTATACTGTTACTCAACGAGATGTCACTTGAAATACTCGATACTGCACTATGGGCTGATCGAAGAACTGGATGCTGAAAGAGACATATTCAAAGTATAGGCTTATGAGATCATCATATACCTTCAAGACGAGAATATGGTAGAATACAACCGCAATAGGAAGACAGCAATTACCGATTTGTGGCTGTCTAGATGACACCATTTACCTCAGGTCTTAAGTAGATACCGAAATATCTCGGCCCATATAAGGTGGCGAAATAAACCCGGCATGATCATTACGTGGTGGGAAATGGAAACCAAAGACAACCGCAGCTGCAGATGGGATGAAGCTTTCCTCTCATAATAGTGACGCATTTTTGTAAAATTCGTCATTCTCCATCAAATTGTGAACACAGACGATCATAGTGTCTTAAAGCTACTTATAATAATATAATAATAATAATATTGGCGGCGCTAAATTCCGAGATGGACCTCAGCCTAGCATCTCAGCAATCACCGATTCGGAATGGAGAGATTGAGAAACTTTTTGTAGACAGTTATACACTTTGAGCATTGTTAGTACGAGTAACTCGAAAGAGCTGGAGCCATGAATGATTTTTTTTTAAATTATTGGTTGATCTTGTATTTGAAAATAAATTGAGAACTCTACTGCGAAGTAGTCGACTCACTTACCAACTACGCCACGGCGCCCACCTTTAAACTACTTAATTAACCCTTATTATTTGTCAAACTGTTTTTTCAGCATACGAATATACTCGCACATACGTACTATACACGTAGACATGGATATTGTGTACCCTATGGATAATATAACACATTATATAAATTTATCTTTGGTATTGATGTGCATTACAAAGTAAATACTCGTACATACAAAACGCGTACAATGAATAGAGATCTGAATTATAAAAAATTACTGAAAAACTTTGAAACTTGTGAAAGATTTAGATGTTTCGAGTCGACTTTGTAATCTTTGAGGCTACATAATTGTCAAGCCGGCTAAACCTAGACAGGTTTAAAATCATGTCATTTTCAGTATTATAAAATAGTAATTCATATGTGTATATATATCACAATACACTTAAATATGTATGTATACCGGAAATGTGTCAATAATTTAGTATTCCGACCCTGTGTAAATGGGGAATATCTCAAATGTTTTGTACGGATAGTAGCAGACATTGAGTTTAAGAAGCTTTATATGATCAAAAATTATAAAAAATTATTGTTTCTACGAAATTTATATTTATTTCCTTGGATTGTTGTTAACAATTATTTGAAACAACTTAAAGCTAAAATACTGGACAACTAATGTTTATCACCCTCCAACATAAGAGACCTTCCTTAAATTATTTAAACTCAACTCAAAATAAGGTGTAATGAAAAGCATACAAAATTATAGAACTAAAGAAAATTGCGAACCTGTCCCCTTCGGTGAATCCTTCGCCACCATCGTCGGAAGCTGATGAACCGCGTGATAGTGGGTATCGAATCTCACCGGGCAGAACCTCTTCACTTCTGTGCACCGTAAATGAGTTCTTACCCTTCTTTCCAAAGCCCATACGTCTTTTACGACCTTTGTTTTTTATATTTCATTTAATCATTTTAATGTATATTCATACATATATATATTTTGTTTGATACAGATGTTAGTATTACAATGTATGAAATACGCGCAAAATTAAAAAAAATATAAAAGTTAATTGAAAGGAGTAAATTATTCACACGGGTATGAAAAATCAAATATCCGCTTTCTTTTATTTAAGGAAATTTGAAGTAAATAAATATGTATAATTAACAATTCCTTTAACAAGATTAAGTCGAAAAGTAAATGATAACTAATGACTGCAACTTTTAACAGTAAATTGATTAAAAGGAACACTCAAATAATAAAGCGACCGAAAACTCACCCGTCGCTGACAACTGTGATGTAGAGTTGCTTTTCTTTCCCATGCCGGAACCAAATCGCTCATCGCCACGGCTGCTACTTCTACAACCTGCGTCACTCTTTGGTGATCGTTCTTGATCTACGGTGCCTTTGTGCCGCTGTGAATCGTATTGCTGGATGCTTAATGCAGTATCAGATAGGCTACCATCTGAAATGATAATTGAGTTTTGAATTCGAAACTGCATGTCCCATCAACATACCGATCTTGTCGTCTGATGTGCCATCGGCATTTGACATACTTCGACTAAAGGAATTATTAAGATCATCTCCTTGATCACTACCCGATTCCATGCGATCCAATCGGTTATCTTCAAATTGAAGATCTTTACTACGACTTTTACTAATATTTTCGTCTCGTCCTCCATTATCTGAATGTCCGCCTTTAAGATGTTCTTCTCCTTTACTACTCCTGCTGCACCCACCCCCTCCACCGTTTCTTGCGCTCCCACCATCTCCACAACCATTTGTACTCTCATTCGATGGAAATTTTGCTACGCGATCTCGTTCACGTACATCGTACTCACTGGCAGTAACATCAACAGTTGGATCACGATCCAACCAGGTTGATATATCATTATTAATTGGCGGTGGATTTGTATTTGGTAAAGAGATAGATTTTGGGTGTGTATGTTTCAATGAAGTACGTTTAAGTGAGGTGGAAAGCCGAGCGACACCATGATGGGAAGAGTTGGTTTTTGTAAAAGAGGAAGAAGAAGCTTTGTTAGCATTACTACTACTACAATAAAAACCATGATTATCACTATAACTACTTTTACTATTATGACTCTTGTGATCTTCACCACCGCCATTGCTATGTAGGATTGGACTAGTCTCTCTATCGCAACCAATACCATCATATTTAAAAGTCCTCTTTTTATAGTTATTATCGTCGTAGTATTCAAAGTACTCGGGTTGGTCGTTAATACTAACAAGATTACTACGATCAATGGGATAGGTATGGGGCAATGGAGGGCTGTTTTGGTTACGATGGGGATCAGAAAGGAGTCTGTCACTTTCATGTGAAGGCGAGAGCTTTTTATTTATGGACTGATCATAGTCAGAGTTGGGAGTTTGTCTTGCCAATAGTGGCTCAGGCATTTCACCATCAAATTGGGGTTGTATCCGTTCGTCTATGCCGTGTGAAATATTGGATTTTGTGTACTTGGCTACTGGTTTTGAGCAATGCCTTCTCGCGCTTCGGCGAGCAATACCCCCATCTTTAGCAACATTACACTGTGCGTTTCTAATTTTACAGTCCTCCACATTGTCCGCTAGGGAAAATTTGTGCACATTTGTTGCATTCGGAGGTTCTGGCAGAGTGCGGCGTCTTTTGAGGTATGATGGTGCTGGTCCGTCAAGTTTCTGCTGGCTGGTACGCCTCAGATTTAGAGACATATGGTTGCGAATATTACGGTCATTACCTCGCTTTCGAACGAAGTTAGAAGTTGCTACACCTTTTCTTCTCCACCCAACGTCAGAATCGTAAACTATTGACACGATCTTGTTATCCGTGACTAAGAAGTGTGAGTGGCATAGCGGGTTATTTGCGTCAACCGATGCTCCCATATACGACTGCCGAATGTTCGTCTCGGAATTGAACTTATGTGGAAAATCTCTTAACGACCAATTGAATGGCGGAGAAAAAGCATCTTCATAACTCGAGTAGTGGCGGGTCCACCTTTTTGGCCTTAAATCATCATAGTCTACTGACCGAGAATGCGACTCGCTGAAGCATTTTCGACGATCAACTGACCGAGGTTTCTTTAGAATTGATGGTGGTTGCGCTTTCGCTGAAACTGATACACGAGTTACAAGAGCATCATCACTTAATTGGCGTTGCAAACCCATTAGTGACCGCTTGGGGATCTGTATTTTATCTGGGAGTCCCTGTAGATCTTGTGGCTGTTGCAATATTGATAATTCTGTAAGATCACCGCCGATGAGTGGATCAGCGCATTCGCTGCACATAGGTGAATCTAATGTTTGCAGTGATGGCTCTGATGATGAGTGGAACATGGGGAGTGATGGACGTCCTACTTGGCTAATATATGGAGAAACTAGATGATCATCAACAAATGGCATGTATATGATATTTGTGGTGTCATCCATAGCGGCGTTTCTTCCATTTGCTGCTGATACAACACCACAGCGGGGATCAAAAATGGTTTGTCGAACCTGGGCAAACGATCTGCATTGGTCGCTGTGCGCCGCTTCGACAGGGTTGGTGTTGTTGGCAGAACTGGTAAATGGAAGGAAATCCGTAGACGATGAAAGATGGTTAGCATTGCGAAAAAAATTTACCACAGGGGTGGTAAGTCTTTTAAAATCCTTGAATGAAGGTAGAGTTATCTGTGGGACATTAGGGCAGCCTAAGGCACTATTTCGAAAAACTCGCTGCGGAATCTGCCTGAAATCTGTGATCGATATGTATTTAGGTAGATGAACTGAACTGTGTGCTATCTTTGGGAAATAGTTAGGATTATGTGTATATGACATTTGAGCGTCGGCAACGCAGCTGTTGCAGTCAAGAATGTTAATGTCGAACTGAGATCTACTCGCTGGAATGGGGATAATGCCATTAGATGGAAACAGATTGATTGGTGCAGCAATCACGGAAGAGACATTTCTCCCATTAAGCGATTGCTCGAGTTGCGGTGGTGGTGGTGGTTGTAAAGGTTGCTGTTGTTGCTGTGGTGGTCGTAGTAGAATTGTTGATGTTGAGGGTAAAGAGGAATTTGGTATCACAAATTCAGAATCATCAACTTCAATCGTGTGCGCACGGAAATGATCAGTATTACCAATCGGACAACGCCAATTGCGCGGTAGACTTCTGCTTTGAGGTTCGATGGTGCAATTGATTTAAATTATTCAATTATTGTATTTTTATATTTTTAGTATTAGGGACTCCATTATTAACAGTAATATAAATTAATTGTTTTTGGTGAGAAAATATTAAAAAAACATTGATTTATAAAACATACCTTAATCCACGAGAGCCCCTGGGCCGTTCTGATTGAGTAGAAAACGCACTTGAGGTTACGCTAACTACAGATTCCATATCGGAGTCACCGAATTCTCCCATGAAATCTTTATCAGGGGACAGAGAGTACCTTGGGCGCATTCTTGATTCAATCGAATGTAGATCACTGTCTGAGAGGCCAGTATAATGTCGCTCCCACCCACCCATGCCGGTACTACGATAAGTAGCCTGACGATGTGATTGCCTAGATCGATGACGACCAAATCTTCCGCTGGATAAACGCTCGTCAAATTCGTGACCAAGACGATCACGCAACATTGCGTTACGGGACGTTTGCGGTACCTTTATTAAGAAAATAAAAAGAATATGAAAAAGGGAGTTGAAGCAGTAATAATGATATGTATGTTTTTGATATATCAACGCTTAAAAGATAAAACTACAAATGTATAAATCCGCAGTTAACTCAAATAATTTTGATCCTTGATTGTTCTATTTGGGATATCGTCCAGAGTTTTCAAAAATGTCTAGCGCAAGCACTGAATGGTGATCAGATACATGAGTGCTCCACTTAGAACATCCACTTTATAAATAAAGTATTAATAATACTAGGCAACATGTTAGTATGTATAATATTTAATTTACAATTTTTTTTTTCAAAAACATCAGTTCGTATGTATACTAAATTTAAATAAACAATTTAGTTCAGAAATACACAACACAGAATTATTTCAGAATGACAGGAACTTTGAATAAAAAGATACTACAAATTAGTTATAAGTTCATTTGTAGCGCCAGTAGCATGTGTAAGACTTTAAGCAGCCTTGGCAAATAGATTATTAGCCAAAACTATTTTTGTATGCACGAATGTTAAAATAGAAAAAAAGTTAATATTGCTTAACCTAAAATGAAGGCAAACTTTTATTTCACGAGTTCCGAATAATAAGTTATTGTAGGCACTACATTATGTCGATGAGTTTGACATACTGGTATATTGCAGGCAGTGCATGTAGTAAAAGTTTTCTTTTTTTGTTTTCTAGGGCAAGACTTACTTACTAAGCGTTTGCGATCACTAGCTTTGCGCTTTTTAGCAGGTGGTGAAGATGATGATGACGCTGTTGATTCTTCGTTCTGGATGTTCCGAACTATTGAAGCAGAAGCTTCGGGCCTAGGGAGACGATTCCGCTGAACACCACATGTCCGAACTAAATTTTCGCCTTACTCCTGCAGAAATACCCGACGTTTAAACAGTTTAGTATTATTCCAATTTGAATGTATTTCTGTCCATAGTATGTATGCATTCAGTATGCATATGCACCGTGTCAACTCCACCCTTTTTTGACTTATAAAATTCTACAATTTCTGGTAAGTTTGTTGGGTGATCCTCTAAGACTCGATTGTTGTGATGCATCGTACTTCGTTATGTGACAAACTTGTATTTCTTCAGAATATACTTCACAATAGTTTCATTCTCGTTGAAGAAAAACTGGAAGTTTGCGGAGTTCTTGAGCAGCAGCATGAAGTGATAAAAATCTTTTATCTTTATTAACTGTTCCGACTGGTGTGATTTTTCTTTTGAGCAATTCCAGGGCTATGTTATGGGTGGTAATGAAATTATCGGTTGTAATATTTCTGCCACTGTATTCTCCAACTAAATCTATAACAACTCGTTCTCTCTGTTTTTTTTCAGGAGCTCCTCCAGTTCGTCCAAGATATATTTGGAATTTCACTCAGAATGCATTTGCCGAATCAACTGCTATCCATACCTTCATACCGTATTTTCCAGGTTTACTGGGCCTGTAAACTTTGAAGGGTCATCTCTCACGAAATGGGATCAGATGCTCATCTACGGGAAAGTTTTCGCTTGGAACATAATAAAGTGTGAGATTTTGAGTCCATTTTTCATAAAACCCACCAATCGTTGCAAGCTTCTCTCCACGTGCCACTGACCTCCGACTCAGTCTGTCGTCGAACGGAAGTATGCGTGATATTTAAAAAAATCTTTTTGGTGACATAACAGCTTTTAGCATTGGACGCCCGTGAAAAATAACTTCTTATACATATTTTTCGATATAACATATAAATAAGAAGAAAGGGACCTAAATATGCATAGAACTCAATTTCAACTATTTTTCCAAAATCCTATATCACTCTTTTCCCTTGTATATTACTAAGATACATTATGTCCTTTTTCATAGCTTGGGTCATGCACAAATCGAAAGTATCTCTTATTTCGTTTATGCGATGAACAGGATAAGATGTGACCCCAATGTGTTGGCAAATAATTTTTTGGTTTTTTGCACGTGATAATGTGCACCCCATTCTGCTCTGGCGTATGTGGAACTGCAAGTCTTTGCCTCATTCCTTTCTTTCGCAGGTACTTGTCAAATTAGTAGTTGCAGAACTCTCCTCCGTTGTCCGACATCAAATACTTTATTTTTCGACCAGTTTGTGTCTCTGCTTGAGCTATATAGTCTTTAAAAGCGCGAAAAACGTCACCCTTCTACTTCAAAAACATGACTTCGCACTATCGGCTGCAATCGTCTATGAAAGTGTCGAAGTACCTCGAATTTGCCAACAACGAGTCAGTTCTAAAAGTTTCCCAGACATCAGTGTGTACAAGATCCAATACGTGTATGCTTTTCTTCGACCTTGTTGGAAACGGCAAGCTCGTCAACTTTCCGCTAAGGCATACGCTAAACGATTTAAGCATTTCGTTGTCGCTTAGAGATAGTATAGTCAACAACTGAGATCGTTTGGCAACATCAGTTTTCCTTGATACATTGAGGGTGTGGTTATAAACAGGCGTTTGTCATTGCACATGTGGGACGTGCAACCAATAACCAAACACCATCGTCCTCCAACTTCGCTCTTCTGCCTCCCCAAAGCTTGATCTTCCATTGTGTAGAATGTAGTCTCTGCTTTTGCTGATTATTCATATCTTGGATTGCCCCTTGGTTTCTTATTTTTCGGACACACAGACCTCTTGTGACCTAGTTTACGGCATTTGTAGCACCTGAACGTTGTGTCACTGTCATTCGCACTGCTGTAATTTTTTTCTTTGTTGTGCTCCTCGTTCGAATTTTGACTTACTCTGAGAGGCACCTCGCCCATACATCACTTCTGTTCTGTCATCCTCCTTACGTTGGTTTTTTGCATCGTGCTTTTAGAGAATTTTCTCTCTATGAATATTGGGCTTCGTGGGACTCCATAGCACATTTGAATAGCTCGAAGCTTTTTGGCAATCCAATCAGCAGAAGTATCGATAACAACTCTACAATTATATCTACATCAGTTTTGACAGTAAGTGAACGTTGAATTCAAAAATGACATTAAGGTTGCCGTCACTCGCAGGGTATTGCCATAGCGCTGATTGACAGAGCCAGAGTAGTGGTTGATAAAAGATATAGTTATCAAAAATTCTCCACAATTTGTGCACTGAGTAGGAAGGATTTGAAAAAAAAATTACTCAAAATTAAAATATTTCAAGTTGAAATAATTTTTGGTCATAAAATGAGCTCAACAGAATAGAACCCCAACAATTGGTTTTTCATTTGGTATGCTATTACGAATAAACCATTAAATGTATGCCATACTATATTTCCAGTTCTCTAGTTTCTGTAGTTGATTAATAAAATAACGTATTTGAACATGCTTGGGCATAACTTGCTGCCTCTTTAATCACCGCGGTCTCGCCCTATATATTCGTAGGACTGCTTACGAACTTCAACCACTGTTCTTTTGCAGAATATAATTTTCTGGGGTTTAAAATCAATATCCGTAAGCATTTAATCCACTACTTTCTTATTTATAGAATTCCGAACCTGAATACACTATCCGTCTCCATCATATGAATCCATTTATCCTCACACAGAAATTAATATTGCGGTATGTTTCAATGTTTACAGTTCTAATTGGCGAGACAACATCTGAAGGACGGTATGCAAAAATCTTCGCTAAGGTGAATAATCTCACCCAGCTAATAAATTAGACTACACGAATATGTGAGCCTACCAGGACTCATCACTCCTTAAGGATGGTAGCGGAGGAGCTAATCAACTGATTGGCCAACGAATGCATCCACTCCAGCCAGACCCACCTGGTTTCCCTGGAATAGATACGGCGGTAGATAGCCCTTTCATAGATCCAATGGCGATGTGCACAGCCTGCAAGAGGTTAACGACACCGGATCCTTTCGTACCCCTCTCTCCGGGCGCTTAACAAATGGACCTGTCTTCCCACTTGGTGGTTGTGCGTGGAGTTAACTTCCTCACCACGTAAAAAAGTTAAAATTCCACAAACAACTACAAGCCTCGGATATGGGTGACCCCAGCAAACGAAAAAAGAACAATGAATTTCTTTTTTGCATGTAGAATGTGACGTCCCTTAATAGATCAAGTGCAGCCGATGAATTTGCGGAGGACCTTAACTCCTATAAAACAGACATAACCGCAATCCAAAAAGTGCAGTGGGATGGACAGGGCAAAAGGAAGACCAGAAACTGCGAGGAGAAGGAGAATTTCTATGAGATCCGAAAGTAACTTACAGCGAGATGTCTCGAGTTCCGTTGCAACTAGCTGTGGTGGCACAAAGGAGTGCTGACACTGGACTGCAAAGACCAGTGGTGTAATGAGTTCGCGAAATCATCTTCAAATTTGGGATGGAGCTGCACTGCAGCAGTTCCCCTAGAGGCAATCCCCAGGGCGCTGAAGGAATGTCTTTGTGTCCCAGACATGGGATTGGACAAGCAGGAAGTCCTTAACTTCCCCCAAGCACTTCACCCCTCGATCCCAATGCAGGGATGGGAGGTCGTCAAAATTGCGGATCGTAGGCGCAGTTCCAGGTCAAAATGGAACCTCGTGAAGGAAGGAGTCATTGAATGGACGACCTGCAAAGGGAGCGTCAAACGAAAATACGATTCGCAAAGAAGAACTCTTGGCATGGTTTCTGCAAATCCATTGAATCAACAACCGAAACATCACGGCTGGGAAGAATCTTAGCTACTACACCGGTGCAAATATCTTCAATAAGAAGGTTCGATGACAGCTGGACCGAATCATTCGAAGAGACGTTGGACAACCTCTTCAGTAGCCACTTCCCGGGATGTGTGGAAGCGTCAATAGAAAACATAGACATCCACGAGGCAGCAAAGGGGATGGATTCTGGATTGACGACACATTTTCCTCACTCAAGGCACCAGGTGTAGATAACATACGCCCAATTATGTTACAGTCAGAGGACACTATTGTTCCTTGGCAACATATACAAGGAGTCCCTAAGGCTAGGCTTCGTTCCAATGAGGTGGCGAGAGGTAAGAGTTATCTTCATCCCAAAAGCGGGAAAAGACCTATCTTAAGTTACGGATCATCAGTCTGGTGGCAAGCACTGGGGAAGAAATACCTTCTTTCTAACTTGACGAAGGTCCAAGTATCAGCCGGCTTAGGAATCACGGTTGCGCTAAGGACAACGCTGACAGCAACGCTCGAGGTCCTATTCCATCTTACCCCTCTTAACATCTTCTGTAGTAGCAGAGCGGCTATAATCGCAATGAGACTCAGAGAAGCCAAAATGTGGAATGACAAACCATATTGGCACGCGTCCATCCTCTCAAACTGGACAGCATCATATAGATACAAAACGTCGGATTGTCTTCCACCAACTCTGACTACCACGAGGAAGTTCTCTACCCGGATTCCGGACAGGGGAGGTTGGGAAGAGCTATCAGCAAATGGCGGCGAAGAGATCTCCCTATATACTGATGGCTCAAAAAAAGGTGCAGGAACGGGGGAAGGGGTCTTCTGCGATCTCTCTGAAAGATCACTAAACCTAAGCGACGAATGTAGCTTTTTCCAAGCAGAAGTGGTAGCAATAAAGATCCCTGTGGCCGGTGTTGAACAGGAAGAAATCATTATCAATGCGATTGTCTAGCAATACGGGGAAGGAGACTGCTAACACTGACAGTAACTTCTTCAACGAGCTGGAGGATCTGAATTAAATAGAGCTGAAGCACCTTCTGAGATATATACAACAATCTGGGTGGTTCTAATCAGCAGTAAAAGAGTAGGTCTCACGGAGTACACCCCCCTCCACCCTGGGCACAATGGACCCAACTGTTGGTCTCAGTGAGCCGCGACCCAGTCGCAAGTGCACCTTACCTACCTACGTACGTGACATGATCTCCTAGAAAGAACATACGATCGATCCAGATTACAACGCTAAGCTGGGAAAAGAAACATCCTTGCTACAGTCATCGAAAAACAGCCTGCACGACAACTTGTCCGAAAACGTACTCAGGCTGGTGGACTTTGTTATGGAGCGAAACCTCTCTGAAGTTAGTATGCGATTCTCACATCGTAACATCGAAAAAGGCATCTGGTGGTCACTTGATCATTCAACCGTAAACTAGATTGATCACATTTCGATCGACGTCAGACTCTCCTCCATTATTCTTGATGTCTGAACGTTCCGAGGAGCCAGCATCAACTTGGGTCATTCCCTTGTTGTAGCCAAGGTAAGGACATGGATATCGAGAGAACAACGGAGTCGAGAAAGAACATCACGATTTGACATCGGAATGTAGTAATCGCAACTGATCGCTAGGAACTTTGCCGACCGAATCTGCCAGAAACTCTCAGAAAGTTTGTCGTCGCCTGCACTAACAATAGACGAAGAATGAAAATGTTGTCAAAGAGCCATCAGATAAGCCGCTACTGATGTGCTGGGTTTTAAAACGCCAACAAGGAAAAACACCTGGTTTGACAACGAGTGCAGGCAGGCACATGCAGCAAAGCAAGAAGCCTACCAGGCAACGCTGCATCAAACTACGAAAAATGTTCGTGAGCTCTCATGAAGAAAAAGAAAGAGCACGAGAAGCGAACGATCGAGGAGATGGAGAGGTGTCATGGCAGGAATGATGCCCAAAAGTTTTACAAGAAGGTGAATTTTTCTTATGGGTATAAAGTTCGGACAGGATCCTGTCGGGACGCGAACGGACAACTAATAGTAGATTCGCAGTCGATACTGAATCTGGAAAATTCATTTCTGCAGACTGTTAACCTACGATGAGGACACAAATACCGCTGTCAGGCAGAATGTTCGACTTAACACAACGGACGATGATAGAAGAGAATACCGTCCCGCCGATCTAGACGAAGTCAAGATAGCGATATCAAGGCTGAGGGCTAACAAAGCTACTGGTGAAGATAGTCTGCCTGCTGAATTGTTTAAGGCAGCTGGAGGTGATCTGGTAGGGCGTATGCACCAGCTCATCTGTAAGACATAGTCGGAGAAAAACATGTCCTACGAATGGAATCACAGTATCGTTTTCCCTTTTGATTGAGCTAACTATCGAGGGATCAATCTCCTTAACATCGCCTATAAGATCTTCTCTGCTTCACCACCTATTTGTCGATTTCAAGGCCGCATATGGCAGCATGCGCAGAGATGGGCTATACAGCCCCATGTCTAGTTTTGACATTCCTGCTAAACTCGTCAGACTGAGCAGGATGACGATGGAGAACTCTCACTGCTCCATCAAGGTCGGTAACGAACTCACCGAGACCTTCAATGTCAAAAAAGGTTTTAGACAAGGCGACGCGCTGTCATGTGATTTCTTTAACATCGTTCTTGAGAAGATCGTGCAAAACTCACTTGCCAACACAAGAGGCATGATCTTCCAAGAGTCTTGTTCAACTGCTAGCTTACAGGGATGACATCGACGTGATTGGGCGAACACAGCCAGCCGTCAATGATGCGTTTGCTGACATTGAAATGGAAAGCGGTAAAATGGGTCTGGCGGTAAACAAGGGCAAAACCAAGTATATGCTGTCATCCAGAATGGACGCAAAACATCGACCACTTGCCCAGAACGTCAGCGTAGGCAGCTATAACTTTGAGGTTGTTAAGGACTCCAGTTTTCTTGAGCTCGAAAGGCAATAGAGTAGTAGAGCCCTCTCTCGGAAGACCAAGTTGACTCTGTATAAGACATTGATCATCCCAGTCCTGCTTTACGGCGCAGAGGTATGGACAATATCCCAAGAGGATGAACAGTGTTTTGGTCTTTTCGAGAGAAAAGTTCAGCGCGCGATCTTTGGTCCTGTTTGCGTTGATAGCATTAGGAGGAGAAGGTTCAACCACGAACTAAATGGGTTGTACAGTTACATCCGTAAGTCTAGTCAGGCGTCAACGGATCCAACGCCTGAGATGGCTAGGTCATGTAGAGCGTATGGACAACTTAGCACCGGCCCGAAGAGTCTTCTACTCGGTGCCACGGTGCACACAAATCGAGATGGACCTCGTCCGGTTTGATGTGCGAAACTGGAGACAGCTGGTGAAAGGTCGTGCTGGCTGGAGTGGAATGTTAGGTGAGGCCCAGGTCCACCTCTGATTGTAGCGCCCTAAGAAGAAGAAGAAGAGGACGAAGAAGAGGCTAAACCATACATTAATTAATTAATTTATTTATTAAAAGCTAACGAAAAATTTGAAAATTAACAGTTAGCTGTTAAGCCCTTGGGCGCCGTGGCGTAGTGGGTAGGTGCGTCGACTCCTATGCTCGAGGTCGTCGGTTCGAATCTCGAAAAAAAACATCAAACATTTTTTCACGGCTCCACCTCTTTCGAGTCACTGATAATGCTCAAAGAGTATAACTGGAACTGGAACCAAATAAACAATCAGATGAGGATCGTTGGTGTGAGGAATTTTATAAGGCTACGACTGAGCGTTTGGAAACTGGCAAATATCGAGTTCGACTAACAATAAAAAAGGAAATTGCCAATACGGAGGTTATAGGAAGATCAAGGCCTGCGGCTGTAAGAAGATTTGAGCTTTTAGAGATACGAAGTCCATTAAGGAATATTTACTGCTAGAGCAAATGAAACCAGTTTTGTGGTAAATGAAACCAGACCAACATTGTGTTTGTGAAAAGAACCAAACATCACGATTTACCTGTTGTTACTAGCCGCATCACCCAGTAATTAGGGAATCATCAGTTAGCACAAAATTACAGATCGTATTTGATGCGTCTTTGAAGACTTCGAATGGTAAGTCCCTAAAAGATATTCTTGCCACAGGTCCATCTCTGCAAAAAGAGTCAAATTCCATCTTAACGAATTTGGCGCTTATTTAAGTACGTATTCATGGCAGATATCGAAACAATTTTAGGCGCATTGAAATGCATGATGAAGACGCGCAGTATCAGCGTATACTTTGGAGAGATGATCCTTCTCAATCAATGGCAGAGTATTACTGTTGAACTGTGATGTTTGGAACGGCTTCCGCCCCGTATATAGCTCTACGCACGATGGATCAGTTGGCTCAGGATGAAAAGGAAAATTTTAGTCAACAAATGTATGTGGATAATATTTTATCTGGGGCTAACACCTTGAAAGAAGCAATACGAAAACAAATGGAACTTATCAGTATGTTAAGAAGTGCTTCCTTTGAACTACGGAAATGGGCTAGTAATATCCCCTTGCTGTTAAATATAATTTCTCCTGAAAATCGATATGTACATGATATGCTGCAATTCAAACCAACAGACCCCATAAAATCCCTGCGCCTATATTGGGACCACAGCTCTGATGAATTCAAAAACGCTAAATTTTATTTAATATTGCACGCCTTTTTGATACCTTTTTGAATCCCTCGAGCAGAACTGTGCGGAGCAGTCTTGGGCACAAAATTGCTGAACGTCATCAAGCAAACTTTAAGTATTGCTGTTCCTCCATCACACATATTCATGCGGACTGATTCGTCTAAAGTATTGCACTGGATTCGAGGAGATACAAGTAAATGGAAACCATACGTCAGCAATAGAATCAGAATAATCACAGAGGAAGCTACACCAAATTAATGGCGTCACGTAGCATTGGTAAACAACCCTGCAGATGTTTCTAGCCGTGGAATAAACCAATCAACACTGGTTGACTGCGATTTGTGGTGACATGGGGCGAACTTTCTCAAGTTGCGGTTCAGTGAATGGCCGGAACAACCATAAAATATGTCATTTACGGAAGTCGACGAAGAGGAAAAGAAGGTCAACATATTCTCGAGCATCGTTAACGAATCAGAATCAAGCATGTTAAAGAGGTGGTCATCTCTCTCCAAGTCTTTGCGAATTGTAGCTTATTGCATTCGTTTCATGAAGAACTGTCATCCTAAGCTGGAGTTCAAAGTTACGGGAAGACTTACAGCAGATCATTTAAATGCCGCTATGACCTCTGTGGTGCTTGGACCAAACGCACCAAACCAGAAGCATTTGCTAATGAATGGAATGCTTTATCATTAGACAGGTTAATACCTGAAAGGAGCCCACTCCGTCCGCTTAATCCATATTTTGACCAAGAAGAAAGGACAATACGCCTTTGTTAGTTGTTAAATATAGCCATCTAAGCACCAAGCACGGAGGTGTGACAATGACATTAAATCACATCCGGAGACAATTTTGGATAATAAATGGACGCAATGTGGTACGCTTCGCGATTCATCGTTGCGTTGTTTGCTAGAAGAATAAGCCCGAAACGTGCAAGCAACTGATGTGTGATTTACCACCTGGACGAGTTCGTCCAGCAAAAGTATTTTCATCCACTGGCGTTGATTACGCAGGGCCCTTTAACGTTTTGCCATCCAGAGGAAGAGGCCGAATCGCATCAAAGGGATACATAGCGCTATTTGTTTGTTTGGCCACTAAGGCCATCCTTTTAGAGTTGGTCGGTGACTTGTCATCCGATGCCTTCATAGGAGCTTTAAAACGGTTTATAGCACGAAGAGAGTTTGCAGGGGCATATATAGCGATTGTGGGACCAATTTCATCGGTGCCAATAGAAAATTAAAAGAGGACAGAAATTGCTGACATGACATTAAATCACATCCGGAGACAATTTTGGATAATAAATGGACGCAATGTGGTACGCTTCGCGATTCATCGTTGCGTTGTTTGCTAGAAGAATAAGCCCGAAACGTGCAAGCAACTGATGTGTGATTTACCACCTGGACGAGTTCGTCCAGCAAAAGTATTTTCATCCACTGGCGTTGATTACGCAGGGCCCTTTAACGTTTTGCCATCCAGAGGAAGAGGCCGAATCGCATCAAAGGGATACATAGCGCTATTTGTTTGTTTGGCCACTAAGGCCATCCTTTTAGAGTTGGTCGGTGACTTGTCATCCGATGCCTTCATAGGAGCTTTAAAACGGTTTATAGCACGAAGAGATTTTGCAGGGGCATATATAGCGATTGCGGGACCAATTTCATCGGTACCAATAGAAAATTAAAAGAGGACAGAAATTGCTACCAAAGATTCGTAGACAATATTTATCCACAATTAGCGCAGCAACAGATACGTTGGCATTTTATACCGCCCTCGTCTCCAGACTTTGGAGGGTTGTGGGAGGCGGGCGTAAAATCAACAAAATTTCATCTCAAAACGGTTATAGGGGAACAAAAACTAACATACGAGGAACTCAATACCGTCTTGACGCAAATTGAATCATGCCTGAATTCCAGGACCTTATGCACATTAACTAGCAATCCTGATGATCTGATGGTATTAATTCCCGGCCATTTATTGACAGGTGATTCGCTGCTTGCATTGCCACAAGCTGAGATCAACAATACTTCTATACTAAATCGATGGCTACATTGTCAAAAACTGGTTCAATACTTCTGGCGCCAATGGACTAAAGAATATTTGTCCAGGTTACAGAGACGTCCAAAGTGGTTAAAACGCAGTACGGGTGTAAAATTGAATGACATCGTCATGCTAAAAGACGAAAGTAATCAATGGACGGGTTGTGGAGCTACATCCAGGTGCTGATAGTTTGGTGAGAGTCGTCACACTTAAGACTCAGAACGGTATAATTAAACGCCCTATAGTGATACTGTGCCCATTGCCACTTGAATATAGCTGGCAAGACTCATCAAAGGAACATTGCATTGTAGTGTCAATTGGGCTTTAATTTGTCGTTACAGGTTATTTAACAACGGGTGCCATATAACTGATGAAGCGGATCCGTAAAGCGGAGAAGTAATGATATTTCTTTCAATATCATCCGGGAGAGTTATGTAAGGTCTGAACACGCATTTTCTTTGGTGCAGTCTGAACACGTCTTTGCCGAATTACAATGTATATATTTATCCTTTTCTTACTCATAAAATTTGCACAAATCATTTATTCCAACATGAATTTTAATATAAATTGAATTGTATAGGCTGTACTAGCCCTCTTCTTCCATTTAACTTGAAGTAATACAAATTAATGTAGAATTACATACGACCTCGTTTCAATATCTGAGCCAGGTCCATATTGTTTAATTGTGACCTCAACATATTTATCTATTTTTTTATTTATTTATTTATTTATTAATTTATTAATTTTTTTCTTTAATTATTTATTTATTTATTAATTTTTTTGTTTGTTTATTATTTATTTATTTACTTTTTATTTATTTATTTATTTATTAATTAATTAATTTATTTATTTATTTCTTTATTTATTTACTTAATTATTTAATTATTTATTTATTTATTATTTTCTTTATTTATTTATTTATTTATTTTTTAATTATTTATACATTTATTTATTTATTTATTTATTTATTTATTTATTTATTTATTTATTTCTTCTTTATTTATTTGTATTCTTCACATTGGAGGATTTTTTTTCGTATTTTCCTCCAAAGTATAATCATATTATTTTGAAAAACACAATTTTGCATAATTACTTGTAAATTATTATAGAAGAATGATATTATAATATCATATCTCTAATCTGTAAGATGTGCGGTAACAATACTTATGTCATCAGTATTATGCGAAATAAAAGATCTATCTATCTATCTATCTTTATTTATTTGTTTATTTATTTATTTATTTATCTATTTATTTACTTATTTATTTATTAATATACTTTTTATGTATTATTTATGTATTTGTTTAATTATTTATTTATATATTTTTTTTGTTTTTTTATTTATTTATTTATTTATTTACTTAATTATATATTCATTTTATTATTTATTTATTCATTCATTTATTTATTTATTTCTTTATTTTTTTCATTGTGTTAAACCAGAAAGAAAAAGAAACAAAAAAACGTTTATTTTGTATTACAATTCGTGGGCGAGATGCGATCACTTCGGCGGTCAGGCGATTACTGCTTCCCATCTCGTCGTCGACGGCGTGCACAGCCCTCTTTACCTTATATTCGGCCATCCTCAATTTATCGTGCCCCCACGATCCGACTCGTCACAGTCAGCTCCACCCGCGGCATCACCCCTATCTTCTCGATTAGCAGGGTCGAAATCATCAGCTTCATCATCAGTGTCCGGGATTGACTCTTCCGCCGGTAGCGCACACCACGGTTTAAGTTTGTCGGAACTCATTACGGTGTGGAATCTCCTCTGGTTTCGCTGCATACCTGGGATTTCTTCGACTATGTACCAGTCGTTAGGCAGGACTCGGCCTATGATGTATGGCCTCCGGAAGAGCGGCTCAAATTTACGGGACTCACTTGTTGCGGCAGCTTCCTGCTCGACCAGTACGAGGTCATCCACCTCGAACTTAGATGGCTTGCGGTGTCGCAGATCATACCGTGGCTTCTGATCCCCCTGGCTCCTCTCGATGTTCTCCAGCGCTAACGCTCTCCTTCATCCCATCTCTTCTGGTTCGACTGTTTCTGACCTACCCAACTCCAACAGCAACTTATTACCTTGGATGTCCCTTGGCATATACACGAACAACAATTCATGTCGGTTCGCTTTTGTAGTGGTGCTATTAGCAGTGTTTATCGCCCACTGAATGGTTTGCAGATGACCCGCCCAATCCGTGCTGCCCGTTTTCAAGATGGACTGCTAAATGGATAACTGCTGGATCCCGTTCATGAATTGGGAAACCGTCATGTTTGTAGTAACAATATCAAACAGTAATTGATCAGTAGACGGATCTAGAATCTCTGCAGAAATTAAACTATCGATGTCTTCAGCACGTATTTTAACGACGAACCAAATTAAAATGTGAGCATGAGGTAATCCACGCTTTTGCCACTCAACTGAATACATCCAGAACGCGTGGGGCGAAATACATGCAATTTTGTAATAAAGCTGATTAATGACTTTAATTTTTGTTTAAACACACGTGCTGTAATGTCATGACGATGTATTACATTTTGTTCTGGTAATAGCAACGATGTGATTTCCTGCCATTTTGGATTACATGTAAAAGTAATGAAAAGACACGGTCGTCATATATACATGGCGAAACAACGTTTGCTAATTAACAAATAAACTGGGCAAGTACGAGTTGAACGTCGCATAATATAGGATGATTACTGAATATCAAACGTTTCCAAACTATTTCAGATGAATTTTCTTCTAACTTCAACCCAAATCAACCATTCATTCATACATTCATACATCCAAACAAACAAACATTCATCCATACTTATACCTATACCTCTATACATCATACGGATACCTGCAGT
The DNA here is from genome assembly GCA_930367185.1 of Myathropa florea. NCBI lineage: Eukaryota > Metazoa > Arthropoda > Insecta > Diptera > Syrphidae > Myathropa > Myathropa florea. Next base: position 44,463,997 of record OV884004.1, on the reverse strand, counting down.
GTGTGTGTTCTTTTCTGTTGGGCATTTAGGGATTGAGATCGTTCTGAAAGACGACACTCATCAACGCATAGGCGGGGGTAAATAGGGGCTGCCCGCAGGGTGGTGTCTTGTCTCCACTGCTATGGTGCATGATAGTTGACTCTCTGCTCGATGCTCTCAATAGTTCCAACATCTACGCCCAGGCCTATGCGGATAATGCAGCTGTTCTGTCTGTCGGATCATGCCTAGCGGATGTGTGTTCAAAAGCGCAGGCAGTTCTAGACGTGATCGACGATTGGTGTACCAGAAATGCGCTTTCAGTCAACCCTCTTAAAATCGAGGTTGTCCTCTTTACGAGGAGGAGGAAATTGACTGGTTTGACTCAACTGGTACTAAAAGGTGTCACTATCCGCTTTTCCGATGAAGCTAAATATCTGGTTGTCATTCTAGATAGGAAGCTTCTGTGCAAAAAAAACACATTGAAACGAAAATTGCGAAGGCACTGTCAGTTTTCTGGCAGTGTAAAGGAATTTTCGGCAAATCATAGGGTCTATCACCAAAAAGATCCGTTAGGATCTACACGGCTATGATTAGGCCCCTTCTCTCCTATGCATCGGTCGTTTGGTGGAATAAGCTTTCGCGTAAATACGTAACTGCTGCTTTCACCAAGCTTCAAATAACGGTCTGTCTCGGCTGCATGGGGGCCTTCCCTAGCACGCCTGGCTCTGCTCTTGATGCCCTGCTGAATCTCCCCCCCCCTAGATGTCCATATCATTTGGTGTACTCTCAAGGCCATCTTCCGTTTAAAAAGAAGTGGTACAGCTCGCACTGGAGTTTCGATGACCTTGCGCACCGCATTTCCTTTGACCCCAGTCTTATGGATATGCCGTCTGACGTACGGAGACCAGTACTCCAGCTGCGACGAACATACAAAGTCGACTGGCTCTGGCCAGAATCTGAGCCAGGAAAGGAATCTAGTCGAATTTTCACGGACGGCTCCAAGACCAGTGAAGCATCTGGTGCTGGTGCTGGTGCCTTCGTGGAGAGCGACAACTTTAGACTGCACTCCTCATTAGCTAAATTTGCGTCGGTTTTCTAAGCGGAAACCCATGCGATCCTAATGGCTAAGAGCTATATTGTGAAGAATAGGTGGAAGGGGTAAAGTATTTGTGTCTGTAGCGACAGCCAAGCTGTGCTTAAGTTCTTGCTCAACCCTTTAACCACTTCCAGGATAGTTCAGGAATGCAAGCCTTCTCTGAATTTGATCGGTAGCTTGAATTCAGACCAAGCGCATGCTCCCCAACGTCTGTAAAAAATCCGCGGCTTTCTTGTTATCTCTTAAAAAGACTGCAGACAACTTATTGGCGTACTAACGGGGCACTATACCTTCGCCAAACACCTAAGTGTGCTTGGCCTAAGTGACGAAATCCTCTGTGACACCTGTGGAAAAGACGATGACTCTGCAGAGCACTTTCTCTGCCATTGTCCCGCCTTTGCTCGGATCAGGTGGCAGTTGTTCGGCGCTGATGATGTAGGCTTCTCATCACAGAAGCGCCTTCTGAAGGAAGACCAGGAAATTTCAGTAAAAGTAGGTTGCTGCCTGGTAGTCCAATGGACCAGTCTTGAGTCTGAGTGCTCCAGTGTAGTGTGACAAAAACCTACGACAAAAAAAAAACGCATAGAGTGGTCGAACACAGCACGAAATTTGTGTGAAAATGAAAATAGTTATCATTTTAATTCTTAGATGTCTCCAAATTTCGACATAAATCGATATTTTGAAATTGATCACTTCTTAATGCTTACATTAATGTCTTCAAAACTGCGATTTCAGATCTTCAAAATTCGCATGTCAATATCTCGAAAACTATTAAGTCCAGAATGCAAAATATTTTTCAATGAAAGTACTCAATGTAGCCAAGTTTTTGTGATTTTTTCAGATTTTTAAACACTTTGGTTTAGAAATGGCATGGGGAAAAAGCATTAAAAAAAATTTGGAGCTCGATATTTTTCGAACGGTACTTTGAATCGAAAAGTGTTAAAACAAACCTCTACCTCATTTCAAAATATCTGTCGATTGATATAAAACTCGATGGGGTGCGACAATGTTTCAAAATTAATGGCAACTTCACCCGTACCGGAGCCTAAATGTCCCCATTTTTTAAATTTGGGTGCATGGGTAATGACATCTAGGCCTGAAGTACCTAATTCCAAAATTTCATGCCGATATCTTTATAAACTTCGGAGATAAAAAGTGTGACAGACATGACGGACCGACGGACATACCGAAATTATAAGGGTTCTTGTAGACGGAACCTTAATAAAAAATAGGGGTTGATCGTAGAGGGGTGAAAAATTGAGAGTAATATGAAATTTTTTATCTTAATTAATAACAAAATAAAAAAAAATTGAAGTTTTAAATTAACAAATAAGAAATAGGTGTTAATTAAAGATGGGTGAAAATTTGGGTTGTATGTATTTTTATATGCTGTATCATAAAAAATAAAAGCAAAAAATTTTGTCTAAAATATGAAAAAAAAAAAATTTTGGGTTGGACCACCCTTAACATTTAGGGGGATGAAATATAGATGTTGTCCGATTCGCAGACCTAACCGATATGCACACAAAATCGGTCGAGCCATTTCAGAGGAGTTTAACTTCAAACACCGTGACACGAGAATTTTATCTATTAGATTTATTTATTTATTTGTTTTTTTGTTATAAGTATTTATTTTTATATAGGTACTTATTTAATTATTTATGTATTCATCTTTTATTTATTTATTTATTTATTTATTTGCTAGTTTATATATCTGTCTATTTATTTATTTATGACATTTTTGTAAACTTATTTATTTATTTATTTGGTTTTTTATTTATATAATTCTTTATTTAGTTAACTATTTATTCATCTTTTATTTATTTATTTATTAATTTACTTATTTATTTATTTGTTTATTTATTTATTTATTTATTTATTTATTTATTTATTGTTTCAAATATTTTTGTTGCGGCAGATGTGCAACATACTATACATGTTGCGAGACATTTCATTTTCATTTTTGTCATTTCAATTTTGTTCGTTTCCTTTATCATTCTGTTTTTTCTGTTATTCTTTTTCTATCTATCGCTCTGGCAACACTTCAGTTGTCAGCATAACGAATAATAAATTACTAGAAATAATAAATTATAAGCTTTACCTTAAGCAACTAAACGTTTTAATTAATTTTCTTGTGTTTCCACATTCAACAAAACATTTTGGTCCTTCTGAGCCAATTTCTGACAATTTATTAAAAGAATTACAGTATATGTACATATATACATTTGCTCGCAGCAAGCCTTGTAAAAATCATCCGTTACACACCACGCGTTCAAAGAATTCTGTTCGGTACAGTTTTTTCAGCGGTACAAAACAGCGAGTGTCTCACGACTTTAAATTTAAGAAAATAAATATTTTCAAGAAACTTAAAACAATAACATGTCCGTGTTAATAAAACGCAATAGCTCGCGAAATGCAATTAAACGTAGCTTGGTTACAAGCAAAAAAGCTGAACAATTCGACGAAGCTACGATACAGTCATCATTCGTTCTTCTGGAGCAGCAGTGGAACAGTTTTTGGTCGGCACAAGACGCAGTCGAACTTTCCTGTGGCAACGACACCATCCAAGAACAGGAATCTGAAAGTCAACAAGGTGAGGAGTGGTACAGGGAAGCATTCGCAAACTTTACACGCGCTGGAAATGGTCTAAAAATGAAAAATTCCAAGCCAGATAACATTCCACTTCGTGCTGACATTAAGCTTCCAGCAATGGATTTGCCACATTTCCATGGCGATCCAAAAGATTGGCGACCCTTTCGTGACGCTTTCACATCGTTCATCCACAAGGAAACAAACATTTCTGGAGCGCTAAAACTGCATTATTTGCGAAGCAGTCTGGAGGGCGAGGCTCTTAACGTAGTAAAAGCATTTCCGATCACCAACGAAAATTACCAAGAAGCATGGCAATTACTAAGGAAACGCTATAACGTCGAACGCGTCATCGTTGATTCCCATTTTCGAGCACTCTTTGCGATCAAAAGGGTACACATCAAATCATCGGCTGGATTGAAAGCTCTCCTCGACAGTCAAGAACATTATCAATCATTAAAATCACTGGAAAGACCGGTAATTAATTGGGACGATTGGCTTGTGCACCTTACCGCAACAAAGCTTGATGCGGAAACTCTCAGACAATGGGAACTTTCTCAAAAAAATGACAAGGTAGCCGATTTTGCCACTCTGGTTTCTTTCATAGAAACCAGATGCCGTTCTTTGGATGCAATTAGTTACCACGAGCAAACGATAACAAGCGTTAAACCATCAAATCAAAACAAGGGTAAAGGTAAGCGCGGTACTGTCGTTTTTCATACAGTAGGACAATTAGCTGCACATTCCAAGTATCAAAAGGAAGTATGCACATATTGTTCAGGCAGACATAGAATGCATATTTGTGACAATTTCCGAAAGCTAAATGTTGCAGAACGAGTCTCTTTTGCACAGCAGAAGAATTTATGCCGAAATTGTCTCACAGTTGGCCATGATTATTTAAACTGCCGAAGTCAAAATAACTGCCGCGTTTGCCAAGCACGTCACCATACACTAGTGCATCGAGAAGTGCAAACAACAACTACAGCAACTGCCGTCAACCGCTGCGTATTACTTGAGAAAACACCAATCAACCATCACATTCAAGTAATGGACCAAGGAGGAGCATTTCAAATAGCCAGGTTACTTTTCGACAATGGGTCACCCTTGTCATTCGTCACCGAAAGTTGTGTTCAACGTTTGAAACTAAAAAGATTCTCCAGTACAACAATCATCGAGCGAATAGGTGGAACAGCAGCAGGAAAATCTAAGGGCGAATTACATCTCAACATATCATCCGTGCCCCCCCGGCAGCTGACCTCCTCGTGGTGGGGGGCGGGCAACAGGTTTGTGGTGTGCATATTGTACGCCACAAGCCTGGCTAACGAAGCGCAACCCCCTCGGATGACAAGAAGAAGACGAACAGCCTCGGATACCGCCTACCCTGATGTGCCAGGGCCCCATTCGGAGCCAGGCCTGAATGGTGGCAGTATGCGAGCGTCTGGTGGCCGGCCTGTCCCGCTCGGCAGCCGGTCGGGCTCAGCCCGAAGCAGTTACGAGCAACCCGGCAGTGGCCTCGTGAGCCACTACGGGGGTGGGAGGGGGATCACGCCATGCACTAACCAGTGCGTGCGAGGCTTAAAAGGCAACGGACAACGGCATCAGCTTAGGATAGGCACATGAAACGTCTCATCGCTCACAGGAAAGGATCTCGAGCTGGTTGGAGAAGCTGCCAGATATCGGTTAGATATCGTAGGCATTTCTTCGACCAAGCAAAGAGGATCTAGAACTGTGGATCTTTCGGACGGGTGGAAACTCTTCCCGTCGGGAGTGGCACCCCAAATGTCTGCACAGGCGGGAGTGGGGATACTCACAAGTCCCAGGCTGGCAGACAGAGTATTGGAGTGGATACCGTTAGGAGGGAGAGTCGGGATCTTAAAGCTCAAGCTTGAAAGATCAACTTTGGCTCTAGTGCAGGTGTATGCACCGAATCTAGAGTCAGAGTATGCGGCTTTCCTGGATGAAGTTGATGCTGCCCTTGACAGGGTGGCTGAGACGGATTCCTTTATTCTGATGGGTGACTTCAATGCTCACGTGGGTGTGGATGTAACGACATGGGGGAGTGTGATTGGGAGGAACGGTGATCCTCATCAAAACATGAACGGAGAGAAGATGTTGGATTTTTGCTGTGCAAATGGCATGTCCATTATGAACACCTTCTTTCCACACAAAGACATCCATAAATACACATGGTACCGTCGGAGTCTTCAACAGAAATCGTTGATAGATTTCTTTGTGGTACCATCGTGTGTGAAACGGATGGTTTGTGACAAAATTAATGGCAACTTCACCCGTACCGGAGCCTAAATGTCCCCATTTTTTAAATTTGGGTGCATGGGTAATGACATCTAGGCCTGAAGTACCTAATTCCAAAATTTCATGCCGATATCTTTATAAACTTCGGAGATAAAAAGTGTGACAGACATGACGGACCGACGGACATACCGAAATTATAAGGGTTCTTGTAGACGGAACCTTAATAAAAAATAGGGGTTGATCGTAGAGGGGTGAAAAATTGAGAGTAATATGAAATTTTTTATCTTAATTAATAACAAAATAAAAAAAAATTGAAGTTTTAAATTAACAAATAAGAAATAGGTGTTAATTAAAGATGGGTGAAAATTTGGGTTGTATGTATTTTTATATGCTGTATCATAAAAAATAAAAGCAAAAAATTTTGTCTAAAATATGAAAAAAAAAAAATTTTGGGTTGGACCACCCTTAACATTTAGGGGGATGAAATATAGATGTTGTCCGATTCGCAGACCTAACCGATATGCACACAAAATCGGTCGAGCCATTTCAGAGGAGTTTAACTTCAAACACCGTGACACGAGAATTTTATCTATTAGATTTATTTATTTATTTGTTTTTTTGTTATAAGTATTTATTTTTATATAGGTACTTATTTAATTATTTATGTATTCATCTTTTATTTATTTATTTATTTATTTATTTGCTAGTTTATATATCTGTCTATTTATTTATTTATGACATTTTTGTAAACTTATTTATTTATTTATTTGGTTTTTTATTTATATAATTCTTTATTTAGTTAACTATTTATTCATCTTTTATTTATTTATTTATTAATTTACTTATTTATTTATTTGTTTATTTATTTATTTATTTATTTATTTATTTATTTATTGTTTCAAATATTTTTGTTGCGGCAGATGTGCAACATACTATACATGTTGCGAGACATTTCATTTTCATTTTTGTCATTTCAATTTTGTTCGTTTCCTTTATCATTCTGTTTTTTCTGTTATTCTTTTTCTATCTATCGCTCTGGCAACACTTCAGTTGTCAGCATAACGAATAATAAATTACTAGAAATAATAAATTATAAGCTTTACCTTAAGCAACTAAACGTTTTAATTAATTTTCTTGTGTTTCCACATTCAACAAAACATTTTGGTCCTTCTGAGCCAATTTCTGACAATTTATTAAAAGAATTACAGTATATGTACATATATACATTTGCTCGCAGCAAGCCTTGTAAAAATCATCCGTTACACACCACGCGTTCAAAGAATTCTGTTCGGTACAGTTTTTTCAGCGGTACAAAACAGCGAGTGTCTCACGACTTTAAATTTAAGAAAATAAATATTTTCAAGAAACTTAAAACAATAACATGTCCGTGTTAATAAAACGCAATAGCTCGCGAAATGCAATTAAACGTAGCTTGGTTACAAGCAAAAAAGCTGAACAATTCGACGAAGCTACGATACAGTCATCATTCGTTCTTCTGGAGCAGCAGTGGAACAGTTTTTGGTCGGCACAAGACGCAGTCGAACTTTCCTGTGGCAACGACACCATCCAAGAACAGGAATCTGAAAGTCAACAAGGTGAGGAGTGGTACAGGGAAGCATTCGCGAACTTTACACGCGCTGGAAATGGTCTAAAAATGAAAAATTCCAAGCCAGATAACATTCCACTTCGTGCTGACATTAAGCTTCCAGCAATGGATTTGCCACATTTCCATGGCGATCCAAAAGATTGGCGACCCTTTCGTGACGCTTTCACATCGTTCATCCACAAGGAAACAAACATTTCTGGAGCGCTAAAACTGCATTATTTGCGAAGCAGTCTGGAGGGCGAGGCTCTTAACGTAGTAAAAGCATTTCCGATCACCAACGAAAATTACCAAGAAGCATGGCAATTACTAAGGAAACGCTATAACGTCGAACGCGTCATCGTTGATTCCCATTTTCGAGCACTCTTTGCGATCAAAAGGGTACACATCAAATCATCGGCTGGATTGAAAGCTCTCCTCGACAGTCAAGAACATTATCAATCATTAAAATCACTGGAAAGACCGGTAATTAATTGGGACGATTGGCTTGTGCACCTTACCGCAACAAAGCTTGATGCGGAAACTCTCAGACAATGGGAACTTTCTCAAAAAAATGACAAGGTAGCCGATTTTGCCACTCTGGTTTCTTTCATAGAAACCAGATGCCGTTCTTTGGATGCAATTAGTTACCACGAGCAAACGATAACAAGCGTTAAACCATCAAATCAAAACAAGGGTAAAGGTAAGCGCGGTACTGTCGTTTTTCATACAGTAGGACAATTAGCTGCACATTCCAAGTATCAAAAGGAAGTATGCACATATTGTTCAGGCAGACATAGAATGCATATTTGTGACAATTTCCGAAAGCTAAATGTTGCAGAACGAGTCTCTTTTGCACAGCAGAAGAATTTATGCCGAAATTGTCTCACAGTTGGCCATGATTATTTAAACTGCCGAAGTCAAAATAACTGCCGCGTTTGCCAAGCACGTCACCATACACTAGTGCATCGAGAAGTGCAAACAACAACTACAGCAACTGCCGTCAACCGCTGCGTATTACTTGAGAAAACACCAATCAACCATCACATTCAAGTAATGGACCAAGGAGGAGCATTTCAAATAGCCAGGTTACTTTTCGACAATGGGTCACCCTTGTCATTCGTCACCGAAAGTTGTGTTCAACGTTTGAAACTAAAAAGATTCTCCAGTACAACAATCATCGAGCGAATAGGTGGAACAGCAGCAGGAAAATCTAAGGGCGAATTACATCTCAACATATCATCCGTGCCCCCCCGGCAGCTGACCTCCTCGTGGTGGGGGGCGGGCAACAGGTTTGTGGTGTGCATATTGTACGCCACAAGCCTGGCTAACGAAGCGCAACCCCCTCGGATGACAAGAAGAAGACGAACAGCCTCGGATACCGCCTACCCTGATGTGCCAGGGCCCCATTCGGAGCCAGGCCTGAATGGTGGCAGTATGCGAGCGTCTGGTGGCCGGCCTGTCCCGCTCGGCAGCCGGTCGGGCTCAGCCCGAAGCAGTTACGAGCAACCCGGCAGTGGCCTCGTGAGCCACTACGGGGGTGGGAGGGGGATCACGCCATGCACTAACCAGTGCGTGCGAGGCTTAAAAGGCAACGGACAACGGCATCAGCTTAGGATAGGCACATGAAACGTCTCATCGCTCACAGGAAAGGATCTCGAGCTGGTTGGAGAAGCTGCCAGATATCGGTTAGATATCGTAGGCATTTCTTCGACCAAGCAAAGAGGATCTAGAACTGTGGATCTTTCGGACGGGTGGAAACTCTTCCTGTCGGGAGTGGCACCCCAAATGTCTGCACAGGCGGGAGTGGGGATACTCACAAGTCCCAGGCTGGCAGACAGAGTATTGGAGTGGATACCGTTAGGAGGGAGAGTCGGGATCTTAAAGCTCAAGCTTGAAAGATCAACTTTGGCTCTAGTGCAGGTGTATGCACCGAATCTAGAGTCAGAGTATGCGGCTTTCCTGGATGAAGTTGATGCTGCCCTTGACAGGGTGGCTGAGACGGATTCCTTTATTCTGATGGGTGACTTCAATGCTCACGTGGGTGTGGATGTAACGACATGGGGGAGTGTGATTGGGAGGAACGGTGATCCTCATCAAAACATGAACGGAGAGAAGATGTTGGATTTTTGCTGTGCAAATGGCATGTCCATTATGAACACCTTCTTTCCACACAAAGACATCCATAAATACACATGGTACCGTCGGAGTCTTCAACAGAAATCGTTGATAGATTTCTTTGTGGTACCATCGTGTGTGAAACGGATGGTTTGTGACGTTCGTGTGTTGAGAGGGGCTGAACTGTCAACTGATCATCACCTGGTGTTGTGTACGCTGTATCTTTCTGATAAAGTACCTCTTCTGCCAAGGCGGAAACCAAGAGTGGTTACACGCATACGGTGGGAGAAACTACAGGACAGTGAGGTGCGGCAACATTTTGCACGGCGCATATCCGAAGGGTTATCTGAAGGTTAGAGCTTGCTGTCAAAGCCGAGTTAGCGGTTTTTGACGCAGTATTTGCTCCAACTCTCACTTATGGTCAAGAAATGTGGGTAATGACCGAAAGAATAAGATCGCGAATACAAGCTGCCGAGATGAGATTTCTTCGTGCTGTTGTGGGAATTACTCGCCGGGATAGGGTGAGAAACACGACAGTGCGCGGGGAACTCAATGTTGGGCAGCTGCTTCTTCGAACGGAAGGGGCTGTACTTCGTTGGTTTGGTCACGTGGCACGAATGTCCTCATCATCACGACTTCCGAGGCGTGCCTTGAATGCGATTCCATCAGGTAGGCGACCGCTTGGCAGACCTAGGATGAGATGGTTGGACCAAGTCCAAACACTCGCCTGGTTGCGCTTGGGCATAGCTCCTGATGAGTTAGAGTCGATGGCGGAGGATCGAGTGGCCTGGAGATCTCTCGTGCATGCATTGCCCCCGCGACCCCTTTAGTGGAACATGCGGGTCATTGAAAATGAGATGAGATGATGAGATGAGATATCATCCGTTGATGAAAGTTTTGCTACAACTATCCGTGCACAAATACTCCTCACAATAACGAACAATTTACCATCTGTTGCACTACCGGAAATTCATTGGCCACATATTGAAAGGCTTCATCTAGCAGATCCTCACTTCCATTCGCCAGCAGCAATTGACATCCTCATAGGAGCTGATGAGGTAGGTCAATTTCTCCGCGCAGGATTAATTAAAGGCCCAGCAGGTACTCCGTGTGCTCAGCTCTCAACGCTCGGTTGAATTCTTTTCGGGAAGATTGAAGACCCTCTTCAAGACTGTGCGTCAAAAATTGTATGTATGTACACGGATGCCGCTTTGTCAAAAGCTGTCTCCAAATTTTGGCAAATTGAGTCATTACTGGAGGTAAAACATCTCACCATCGAGGAAACCTATTGCGAAAAACATTTTCAACAGACACTCTACCGACAACAGGATGGCAGGTACGTTGTGAAACTTCATTTTAAATCTGATTGCCCTTTAGGTGACTCGCGTGGAACACCTTGACTATCAACGAATCGTATAGCGCGATTCCCCAGACGAAGATATAAAGGATTATCGCTTGCTGACTGTAACGTATGGAGCCGCCTCTGCTTCCCACCCCGCAGTTAAAGCACTTCAGCAAACCGGAATTGACGAAGGTCAAAATCACCCGTTAGCAATGCAAATTATATTGCTTGATTTTTACATGGACGATTTGCTAACTGGCTGTCATAACGAAACTGATTTATATCGTTTGAAAGTAGGCATATCACACATCCTAAGTCGCGGTGGTTTTCATCTCAGAAAATGGTCTTCAAACTCTTCACTTGTAATCAGTCGCATACCAGAAGATCAAGTCGAACTAACACGCCCGAAGGATCTCTCCGAGGCTGATAGCGTACGTACACTAGGTCTTCAATGGGAACCATCCTTGGACATGCTAAGCTTCTCTGTTCAGGTTTTTGATTCCGATTTCATAAATTTAACGAAAAGACAACTTCTTGCAGATGCTTCAAAACTTTTCGACCCCCTTGGGTTATTATCGCCAAGTACAATCATCCCGAAAATGTTATTCCAACGATTATGGAGGCCGAAAGTGGACTGGGACGAGGTTGTGCCATCAGATGTCAAGCAGCAGTGGTGTAAATACAGGGAACATATCACTAGTCTCGCAGCAATCAAGGTGCCGAGATGGGTTGGTATCGGAATCCCAAACGCCAACACCGATTTACATGGGTTTGCAGACGCTTCACAATCTGCATACGTAGCTGCCGTATATGCACGTACAGTCACTTTCGATGGTAAAATTAATGTTTATTTAATTACAGCAAAAACAAGAGTTGCTCCACTGAAATTCTCTACAATATCTTTACCAAAACTTGAATTGTGCGCTGCTGCGGTAATGGCTCAACTCATCATACACATTAAACCATGTTTAGAGCCCTACGTTCGTAACGCAACGCAACGCACAGATGCATTCAGATAAGAAATATCCCATCCTCCTTCCGGGAAATGCAAAACTCACCAAACTTATTTGCGAAGACATCCACAGGTCAGCGTTGCATGCAGGCCCACAAACAATACAGGCTATGTTGCAGAGTCGGTTTTGGGTTATCGGTGCTCGTAGTGTTTTGCGGAAAATCTCAAGATCCTGTGTAAAGTGCCTTCGGTATTCACGCGCATGTGAACAACAGATTATGGGTAATCTTCCAAGACCACGAGTGGAAGTTTCAAGAGCCTTTTACCGTACTGGGGTGGATTTCGCTGGACCAGTGAGATTGCGCTTATCAAAGGGACGTGGCTCGATATCTAATAAAGGATATATAGCTGTGTTTATTTTAATGTCCACTGGTGCAATACATCTGGAACTTTCAAGTGATCTATCGACGGCATCGTCGAGGTCATTGTGGGGAGTTATATAGCGACAACGGTACCAATTTTGTTGGGGCTGAAAAGGAACTCAGGGCAATGCTAACAGCTTCGATCAAGAACGAAGAACTAAGAAGATATCTCTCTAATGATGGGACTATTTGGCATTTTAATTCTCCAGCCGCTCCACACATGGGAGACTATTGGGAAGCCGCTGTCAAACGCGTAAAGTTTCATCTGCGTCGTACTCTCGGAGAGGTCCTCTTAACATATGAGGAGTTCACAACGCTCTTAGCGGAAATCGAGACTTGCCTTAATTCTAGGCCTCTTTCCTCAAAATCTACTGATGTAAATGATCTCGCGCCGCTAACTCCTGGCCATTTTTTAAATGGGGAACCTATGAAAGCGATACCCGAACCCGATATACCCGACTTCGAGGGAAGTATAGTGAACAGGTGGCAGTTACTAACGAACCTAAAACAATATTTCTGGAAAAGATGGAGTTCAGAGTACATCGTTCAACTTCAACAGCGTGCCAAGTGGACGCGATCCAGTCCAAATTTTCGAATGGGAGACTAAGTTGTGATTCGGGGCGAACTGCTTCCTCCAGCTAAATAGAAAATGGGAAGAATAACCAGAATTTTTCCTGGAGACAACTGCAAAATTCAAGTGGTTTCCTTAAAAACATCTGATGGCATGCTCACTCGACCCATAGTGAAAATATCACCACTGATGAAGGTCAACGATGAAGATTCTCAACATACACATACCGCATAATTATTTTTGAACAGATTATGCAATTCGTTCCAAGGTAGGCGGAATGTTGCGACAGATGTGCAGCATACTATACATGTTGCGAGACATTTCATTTTCATTTTTGTCATTTCATTTTTGTTCGTTTCCTTTATCATTCTGTTTTTTCTGTTATTCTTTTTCTATCTCTCGCTCAGGCAACACTTCAGTTGTTAGCATAACGAATAAGAAATTACTACAAATAATAAATTATAAGCTTTACCTTAAACAACTAAACGTTTTAATTAATTTTCTTGTGTTTACTTATTTCTTTATTTATTTATTTATTTTCCTATTTATTTATTTGTTTTATTATTTTTTATATTTTTATAAACTTATTTATTTATTTAGTTACTTAATTTATTATTAATTAATTTATTTTTTATTTATTTGTTTTCATTTATCCATTTATTTGTTTTTTATCTCTTTATTTAATTATATATTTTTTTAGTTTATTTATTTATTTATTTACTTTTTCAATTTAATATTCATCTTTTATTTATTTATTTATTTATTTATTTAATCATCTATTTACTTATTTACTTATTTATTTATTTATTTATTTATTTATTTATTTTATTATTTATTATAGTTTTATAAACTTATTTATTTATTTATTTATTTATTTTATTACTGATTTATTTATTTTCTATTTATTTGTTTATTTTTTACATATTTATTTATTTATTTATTTGAATTAAATTTTAAATGAAAATCGCAAGAATAAGACATGCTTATTACAAATGATTTATGAACATCTCTTTTAATGTCGTTACACAGGATGACCAGATAAAAACAATAGGAAAAAAATAGGTAAATTAAACAACAACGGTGTGAGATATGAAATTGGTTTTGTCATTATTATAAAGCTACGTTCATGCCAAAAATGTATGGAAAAGCAAGTAGCCGCCTCTGCTACGCTGGCAGTGCTTCAAGCGGTCGGTCTAGATTTTGATGTCCAATCTGTATTAATCTACGTTATTTCAGCAATAGTGTCTCAAAAGTTGGCCTCGAAGTCTTCCAAAGTGGTTGGCTATTTAGCGTAGACTACGGACTTGACATATTCTGAGTGGTGTCAATTCGCATGATCGCGGCGACCAATTGACTCTCGCTGTGAGATGACCCAGTCGCCAAATTTCTCCTACACAACTTCGAGCGCTGAGTTGTTTGTATAGCATGTAGCGCCATCTTATTAGAACCAAAGTTCGGATATAAGGATGATAGTAAATTCGGTTAAAGGATGGCCAATAGAAAATACGGGAGTGGTATCCTTTGTTATTCATGCTTATAATTTTTATATGTACACACCTGTAAAACTTGCAGTAATTACCTGTGGCAGTTGTCTCTTTTTGGGGGATCCGGTTGGTGTGGCAGTTGCTGAACGCGATTGAAAAGGTTGGTGTGATTTAGTGTTATATGTCGAATGAATTGGAAGAACTGTATAATCTATATAACGATCGTCCGGAGGCGATAGTGATCCACGGCGAGGGCTACTGCTGCGATAATAACTATTATGATGAGAGTAGTTATCGTTTGGTGCTGCCGAATGACTACGTTGACCCAGGCTTATGCCACTAATGCCGCTTCGATGTGAAAAAGGTTCGGTCGATGCCCCAGTAAGATGTTGTTGCTAAATAAAGTACAAGCAAAATAAAAAACCATATAAATGCATATAAATATATAATAATACAATTATAAATAAAATTTCAAACAAAATGTTTATCCATATGTTTTTTGACTCAGTGTCACTGTTATAAAAGCTATCAGTAGATTCAACAATCCTTGAACTTTTTTTAAAAGTCTTTCTATGTACGTTCTATTCTTACGTCAACGTCACTTCATAAAAAAATAATACGTGTAAGCAAACAATTCATGAAGCTTTAGTTAGAAAAGGAAAACAAAAGTATATACATATACATATACAAATTCGAATTGTTGGGATGCTTTTATTAGTGTAGGTACAATGTCAAAGGAGAGTGTGAGTGAGAGAGTTAATAGAATAGAAGAAGAGTTAAAATTCATATGCAGTGCAGGTGCAATTATTTACTATTTCTAATTTTGTAGCATTTTATGGAAGACCAGAGTAGTTCAGAAAATAAAGGAAGTTTTCGCCTAAGCTTATAATATAATTTAATGGTCTCCTTCTAAAATTCACACGGTAAGCTAAGAATTTAAATTTCGGATGTTGATGCTACTTATAGGACATTGAACAGTGTGTCCTGTTGATTTATTTGACCAACATTGGAAACCGATCGGCTGAATTGGGTATCGCTAGAGAGAAAAACCGTCGAATTTTGGCATACATCTATATAAAATTACCCTAGCGCAAGAAAGAACTAGACCCTGCCGTTCACTAATTGAGCGTTGGAAATTTTGGCCGCAGATAATGATTTCTACCAAAAAAAACATCTTCTCGGACGAGACCCATTTTTGATTCAGACTATGTCAAAAGCAAAATTGTCCGTACTGAAGCATACACAATCCCCCATTCAACACATCCACAAGGATTGACTTTTGGTGTGGTTTATGGCATAGCGCCTTAATTGGACCTCATTTCGTTTAAAATGAGGAAGGTGAGACCATTACCGGCAATGGCTTCAGGTATAGAGCGGTGTTAATATATCTGTGGGTAGAGTTCGACATAATCAGTAAATCCGAACTATAGTTTCAACAAGAGGACGCTACATGCAATACAAGCAACTCAGCGCTCGAAGTTGTGAAGGAGAAATTTGGCGACTGGGTCATCTCACAGCGAAAGTTCATCAATTGGCCGCCACGATTGTGCGAATTGACACCACCCAACTATTTGCTCCAGGGCTACGTTAAGTCCGTAGTCTACGCTAAAAAGCCAACCACTTTGGAAGAGCTCGAGGTCAACTTTCGAGACACTATTGCTGAAATAACGTAGATTAATACAGATTGGACATCAAAAACTAGACCGACCGCTTGAAGCACTGCCAGTGAAGCATAGGCGGCCATTTGCTTTTCCATAAATAATGGTGTGAACGTAGCCTTTATATAAAAATAACCAATTTTATATATTACAACATTGTTGCCTTGCTTAAATTTGGTTTCCCGTTGTCCTTATCTGATCATCCTGTATTATAATACTGAGTACTTCCTTAGTTCTATATTAACTTGATACAGTTATATCTGTCAAAAAAATTGTCAGATTGCAAATTGTCATTATCATTCTTAATCATTAGTGTTTACAACTTTATCGATTTTATCGTGATTACATTCATGTTCAACAAAGTTTCGTATGTATATGGTTCCAAAATTATTCTCTTGTGCGCCAAAATTGTTGGTGCTGGTTCATCTAAAAGTTCTGATTAGCGATGTGTCTATTTTTGCCTCAATGGATTATCTATTTCAAAAATTGTCGCATTTGAAGCAAGCATAATCCACAAGCTATTTCATTACACCTCGAAATATGCACGGTTTGGTGCGAACTGTTAGTCATCGGCCCATATTTTTTTGAAAATGGTGTTATATGAGTTATATACTTTAGTTACAGACACACGTTTAATTACATTTTCATTACTCAATTGAAAAAAATTAATGTGAAAGAGATGTGGCTCAAGCCGGATGATATGAACCATACGGCAAACTAAACATTTAGCTTATTGAAGGAAAAAATCAATGAACACATAATTTAATTTGGCGTATTGCCTGCAAGATCTTGCGATTTGACTCCTATTAATTATTTGCTCTAGAGATAAAAAAGTGAGATACTTAAACGAGTAAGGAACAAAAATCCACATCAATACAAAGATTAAGAGTATATTTACATACCAGAGATGGTAAATAAAAAAAATTGTTAAAATACAGTCTTAGACGAATTATATTTAAGTAAAATGTTTGCAACTGCTGTACCTAACCAAATAGCAAAGAAAAAAGTGATTGCAATTTGTTTTATTAAAATTGATTAAAATAATTATTTCCGATTTTATTATATAATATATATTTTTACTATGAATAGCACTTTTTTATTTCTACTTCAGATTTTTTCAATAACAGTTATTAATGACTTTTGTTTTCCCCAATAGGAAATAAAAATCACCTTACAACTTATGTATATTCCTTCGAAACTTAGATAAAAGTCATTTGTATATTATGCATGGATATTTTTTCAGAGGAACATGAGTGCCAAAGGGCACAGTTTTTCTTTAATTATATTAGACTTGGTCTTATTATATGAAGTCGTTGGCGACATTTAATCGTTCATGATATAATGATCTACAACCCGAAGCCCGAAGTCAGTTGAATTAATATATTATATATTAGGTCCAATACCAAATCCAGGAAGTCCGGTGGGATGGGCCGGGCAAAAAGATGATGAAAAACTTACGGTATCTATTACGACGATTGTTGCGGAAAGTTACGTCACAACGGAGGACAAAGATGATGATAGCATGGATGACTTCTATGATCTCCTAGAAAGAACATAAGATCAATGCCCCAGCTACGAATCCAAGATCGTTCTGGGAGATTTTAACGCTAAGCTGGGTACAGAGGACATCTTTGTTAGAGTTATCGGTAAACACAGCCTGCACGGCACCACATCCGAAAACGGACGCAGACTGGTGGACTTTGTCATGGAGGGAAATGCTCCGTAGCTAGCACGCGGTTACCATACCTCAACCTTCATAAAGGGACCTGGTGGTCCCCTGATCATTCAACCGTCAACCAGATTGATCGACGTCAGACACTCCTCCAGTATTCTTGATGTCCGAACGTTCCGAGGCGCCAACATCGACTCGGACCATATTCTTGTTGTAGCTAAGGTAAGGACTCGGATATCAATAGAACAACGAAGTCGAGGAAGACAACCACGGCTTGACGTCGAAAAACCACAATTGCAACAGATTACCAGGAACTTTGCCGATCGAGTCTCCCTGAAACTCTCCGAAAGTTCTACGTCGACTGAACTAACAATAGACGAAGAATGGAAACGTTGTCAAAAAGCCGTCAGATAAGCCGCTACTGATGTGCTGGGTCTTAAAACACAACCACGGAAAAATTCCTGGCTTGACAACGAGTGCAGGCAGGCACATGTGAACAGAGAAGAAGGGAAGAGAACCGACTTCTTAGGATGAAAAAGAAAGAGCACGTGAAGCGCGCGATCGAGGAGATGGGCAGTGTTATGGCAGGAATGATTTTTATTTAAAAAGTCGTTGTGCTTTTTAACTTCTCAAAAATATGTGTCATCCAGCTACAGGTACACTGCCTCACGAAACAAACATTTTAGATGACCCTATATCCCATCAGGAGCTCACGGGTGCGCTGCTTGATCTCAAAGATAGAAAGACTCCAGGATCGGATGGTATACCAACCGAATTTTATAGATATAGTACCAATGGTCTGAAAGACAACCTCATTGGCTTATATAACAGCATATTATATCATGCGATAGTGCCCCAACGATTTTAAAAAAGCTGTAATTCTTCCCATCCACAGAAAAGGCGATACATTGGTTCCGGCTTACTACAAAATCTTTGCAGCAATATTGCAGAGGCGGCTGGACATGTGGATAGAGGCCAGCAATCTACCAGGGGAATTCCAGGCGGATTTTAGGTCTGGCTACTCAACTATCGACCACATTTTCGTATTGAAAAGCATAGCAGATACACTCATAAGCCGAAATGAAAAAACTCTACGCCTTCTATGTGGACTTCAAAGCGGCTTTCGATTCTGTGAACCGAAACGCCTTATTTTACAAGTTGTATATTATGGAAATCTCATCGTAATTCGGAAGGATCTTACAAAACCTTTATGAAGATATCAAGGTAGGTAGGTGTTTGGAATGGTGAGACGCTATCAGAATGGTTTCAGACGGTATCAGGAGTAAAGCAGGGATGTTCGCTGAGCCCAAGTCTATTTACCCTCTTTATAGACGATATAGTGGACTTTCTCCCAGGAGGAATAGAAATTGCAGGGATTCTCATTAAAGCCCCCCGTTCGCAGACGACATTGTACTGTTGGCAAGCTCACCGGAATCCTTGGATTTGATGATTAATAAATTGTATGAGTACTGCTGCCTATGGAGCCTGGTCGTCAATTTGGATAAATCCAAGATAATGATATTCAAAAAAAGGCGGTAGACTTGCTTACAATGAGGTGGTCTGCCATGGATTACAATAGGGGGAATCACATGTAGCAACCTGAAAGTTGCACGTGCCGTAACTATTGTTTTTCATGGAAGTCTAGCTATGACCTCCTAGTGGTGGCCACCGGAAACAATTCGACCAGCAGGTCATGTCTCTACTGGCTAACATAGCAGCGCGGGAAGAAGGTTAACTTCCTGGGTGTGAATGGGTGAATGTTTGTGTTAAATGTGCGAGTGTAAGAGTAATGAATGAAAGAAATCCCCAAAAAATCCCCCAATCCAAGGTGGAACATCAAGCGCCGAGGGATGCATGGCTAGTGGATTGACTAGTCGCTAGCTTGAGGACTTGAGGTGCACAGACGAGGCCTCATTTCAATTAGCCTCACCATACTAATCCGGAGCTCTGCTATGGCGGACCCCATTACTTCTCGCGGTACTCCTGGGACCCTAACCAAAAAAAAAAACTAACAAACAAAACATAAACAAAAACAAAACAAAAGAAACAAATGAGCCAATCGGCCCATCGTCGGAAGACGAGCTTTTAGCCTTCAGCCAGGAGACTATCCCCCCAACAGACTCCAGCAGTACCTGCCATAGTACAGCTGCGAAGTCTCACCCTGCCTCAACCCAAAACCCAGACGCCAAGGTTGCCAGCCATAGCGACCAGAAGCGGAAGAAGTATAAATCTCCTGGAACCCAGCAGACACTGCAATACCAGAAGGGTGGAATCTTCTTCGTAGCCCTCAAGACATCAAAGTCACTCAAGCTACCAAGCTTTGCAAGCATTTTTCAGGCAGAAGTGCTTGCAATATATGATGTCTTGAAATTAAAAACAAAACAGAACCAGCACAGCGGATAGCAATCTTTTCAGATAGTCAAGCTGCTATCAAGGCTCTAACATCCATAACCACAACGTCAAAACTAGTGGATTGCTGCTGCAAGGAACTATCCATTATAGGTGAACGGAGCCCGGTCTCCTTGATCTGGGTTCCCGGGCACACGGGTATAATAGGAAACGAAGCAGCAGACGAGCTAGCCAGACAGGGATCCAAACTCGATAGCCTCGTTGTGGAACAAATCCAGGCTCCACTAGGCTTCGTAAAAAACAACATCTACAATCACTTCCTCAAGATCGCCAACGAAAGATGGACCAAGCTGGAAACATGTATCCTATCCAGAAGTTTCTGGCCCAACTACAACCAAAAGAAAACAAACGGCCTACTTAACAACAGTAGAAGAAATATATCCAGAATCACAGCGGTCTGCACTGGACACTGGGCTGTTGGCAGGCATACTGAAAGACTAGGCATACCATTTAACTCGCACTGCCGCAGCTGACGGGTGGAAACTGAGCCAGAGCTCTAACTAGAGTCAGACAACGCACTCTGGGCAAAGCTTTCTTCAACACCCCTAATAATATCTCCGAAGCAAACATTCATAGTCTACTAGCCTTCATAAATTCCACGAAGTGGTTTCAAAATTAGGCTAATCTGAGTGAATACACACTCTTTTTCACCCCCATCTCACAAATTAGGTATCCCATAGGATTTAGTATCAAAACGGGGCTTTCATGGCGCTAATTGGGTGCGAAAACAGGATCTGTATGCCCACCGCCACTTTTACCTACCTACCTACCTGCTTACAATGAAAAATGACACAATGGAGAAAGTATAGAAATTGTAAAATGAACAGACATCTGAAGGAGAAACTCACAAGTTCCCAATCGCAAGAAATGATATGCCTTCTCAACTAAACAAACGTTACCAAACTATACATATCTATCTACAAAGATACCTCAAAATTGCATTAAAAATGTTTGTAAATGTACTAAGTAAGTAAATATAAATAAATGCAATCCTTTTTATTAGTTCTACAGTCAATCTGGCAGTCGACAATGCCATGCTAACTGATCTTATACTATTATTAAACGTTGGACAAGAGCATTGGACAGGAGCACAAAACAACACTAGCTCTCCTAGAAGCACAAAATGAGCGAATAAATGTCAAAATGTGGAAGGTGTTATATGGACCAGGGAACCGGCCAGGTACTGGGCCTCGGAGTAGACGAACAGTTCTTTGACGTCATAAAACGTCAAAACCATTCCCTGAGTTACAGTCTTTGCACTGTCTGGACTCAAGAAGTCGGAGAGGGACGAATACATGTCTCTGTCGGAGGACTCGTTCTCTTATAGGGAACATGATATGATGGTTGAGGAGATGGAAGAGAGTGTACTCCTCTAGGAGTAGAGCGTGGCATAAGCCCCCAAAGAGCAATAGTTCGATGCTCCCCTCCTACAAATTTAAAGCGGCCCAGGTGAACATCCATCACGCTATAGCGGCATCTGCTGTAATAGCAAGGATGTTAACAATGGAAGATCTGGGTTGCGTATTCAAGTCAAGGGACTGACATGCAGGAATGCAGAGGTAATTTGGTAATTTAATTATGTTCTTCTTGCAGAATACGCTACGAGAGATCTTTCCCATTAGAGTTACATTAAACATGACAAGAAGTGGGGAGCGGACCGTCGTCCTGGCATCGGGGTATTGTGCTGGGAATGGGCCGGCAGTACCAGCAGCAGTACAAAAACTGGTGGAACACTGCAACAGGCATCAACTGCCACTCCTGATTGGATGCGATTCTGACACCACAACACCTACTGGGGGAGAACAAACAAATGACAGAGGCGAGCACTTATTGCACTTATCTTAAGTACTTCACTAGCCATTTTTAATGTTGGACCAAGTCCAAAGGGCGTCTGGGCAATGAACTCGTTTCTGCCCTCCAAATTCCCAGGTGTGGATGGAATCACGCCAGTCCTACTTCAAAAAGGGCATGGCAAACTAATAACTTTTCTATTAATGATACTAAGAAGTAGTCTAGCACTGGGGTACACACCAAACCAGTAGAGACGGGCAAATGTAGTGTTCATTCCGAAAATGAAGAAGAAAGACCCAAGTCTACCAAAGTCCTACAAACCGACCACCCTTACATCGTTTCTTCTCAAAATAATGGAGAAGGCTGTGGACAACTAATAAAAGAGGAAGTGCTACAGGTATCCCTTCGTCACTACTGTCAGTATGCATACAAGGTAGGCAGATCACCAGAAACTGCACTCTACCAACTGACAGAAATTATCGAAAGCGTCATCAAAGCGAAAGAAATAGTTTTATATGCTTTCTTGACATATGACGACAACACATCCAATGATGCAATTGTTCGAGCTCTGAACAAAAAATCAGTTAATCACGCAGTAGCAGCTGCAGCAGTTCTCATAGTGTCCAGACGTGTTCATTTCTCGCTGCGTTTTAATAGTTTATTTTAACATATGAAAATGTCCAAAAGCTGTGCTAAGTTTTATGGAAGCATTAATAATAGCTTTATTGTATGTGGTTGCGTTTGTGGTTTGAAATTCCATGATAAATGTGCAATATCGTCGAAGAACGCTTTAAATTTTCTTAAATCTAGTATTAATGCTTGTGCTAGTGTCCCTGTACTTGGTTTAGTGTGTAAAATTGGAAATCAAATCGCTTAAGAACAGTATGATCACCAGTCCACCTGAAACACTTGTGCTACCATCCACCAGTACCATTAATAAAGAGAATATAAAATAGCCAAATAAAACCAACACCAGTGTGTAATTCTAAACATTCCCGTGAGTGAAAATGAAACTACAGTTGTTAGTGAAGAGTTTACCGAACGCGCGAATCCGCAAAAGACAGTGTCCAAGAAACGGAGCACAAAAAATAATCGGAGAGTCATAGGCAAAGACACTGCTTACACTGAAGTTGAAGTCGTATCAGAAAAGAAATGGATTCATCTCTCCCGTTTCTCAACAACCACGAAAGCTGATTCAATTCTCTCATATGCATCGAAGAAACTCAATATCCCAACAAATCTTCTCTCCTGTCTCCCTCTCTACAAAAGAGATTCTGATCTGTTTACGTACAAATTTATAAATGTTCGTCTTGGTGTTCCCGCATGCATCATTAACGATGCCATGAAAGATGACAATTGACCCTTAAATCGACGTGTGAGTGAGTTATGTTTTTTCCAAAAAATGAGAGCGTGCACAATGCAGACATTTAAACAATGAACAGATTTGTTCTCATTTTACTTTGTACCCATCTTCGTCATCTAAGAATCTTGCTATATACTACCAATATGCAGGGGGAATGAGAACTAAAGTTAAAGATGTCTCTTGACGTTTCCCTTTACGAGTATGATATAAAAGTTCTCACGGAAAGTTGGCTGAACAGTAATTTCTCAATTGCTGAATTCTTCGACGACTATTGCACAGTCCATCGTATTGACCGCTCTCCTCAAAGTGGTCAACTTCGCGGAGGAGGAGTTTAAATTACCGTGCACTCAATTTTGGATATGATGATCATCTCTCTTCCGTATGGAGAATTTGCGAGTGAGCAACTTTGTGTCTCTATTAATTTCAAGGGAGGAGCTGAATGTGAAAACATTTTCCTGGTCGTTAGTTACATACCACCGAGAAGCCCGGCATGTGTTTATGAACAACATATTGCCTGCCTATTGCCTCCGCTTGGTGGGGGGCGGGCAACAGGTTTGTGGTGTGCATATTGTACGCCGCAAGCCTGGCTAACGAAGCGCAAAGACAGCCTCGGATACCGCCTACCCTGGTGTGCCAGGGCCCCATTCGGAGCCAGGCCTGAATGGTGGCAGTATGCGAGCGTCTGGTGGCCGGTCTGTCCCGCTCGGCAGCCGGTCGGGCCCTTCGGGTAGGGGCTAGAATATACCCGAGGTAAGGCATGCCTGTCGTAAAAGGCGACTAAAAGCCATCGTTTGTTAACACAAACACAAATATACAAAAAATGCAATGAACAAAACAATAGGAAATATTACCCCAGGTGGAACGCCGGTCACACTGGAAAATCCACACTCTACGGAGTCAGGCTCTACGGATTCTGGAGAAAGCCAGTTATTGCGTTTAATTGACCCTTTTAAGAAAAGCTTAAGGGTAACAAAATCACCACCATCTCGATCTAACAACAAAAATATTTGCGGTTCACCGACAAGTAAAATTAGTGCACCTAAAACGCGAACGAAAACAGCTCCAATCAACCTGTCTTCGTTCACTACCAACGAACAGGCTTCAGTGAGACTCGGACTAGACTCTCTACTATGGAAGCTCTATGTAAAGAACTAAGGCTGGAACTTAGTCAGCTAAAAAATGGAAATACTGGAATGTATGAAGATACACCGAAGCAACCTGAAAATAGTGAGTATTTCACAGATGAAGATGAACTCGTTCGTGAAACCAACTGGGTGACAAAACGGCGACCGGGTAAAAAACGAAAAGCCGGTTCCTCACCAGAAATTATCAATAAAAAGGAGAAAGACTGTCTAAATCCAAATAAAAAAATAACGCAACAAAAGGAACGACCACCGCCGCCAATAAATGTACTCAGAATCGAGGAATACAAACAATTGCACTCTATCTTAGAGTCGACGATACGATCCGAGTATAGAGTAACATCGCTTAAAAAAGATGCATGGAAAATAAATGTAAAAGACTCTGACAGTTACAGATTACTTTCCCAAAAACTAAATGCGGAAAAATGGTACACATACCAAAATAAATCCGAAAGACTCACTCATTCGACTTGCTCAAAAGATGACGTCATTGAAGATCTGAGAAACAAAGAAAGAAAAAGCGAAAGATGGCAAAACTGAGATACGTCGCAGTTTACCTATCTTTATGCTAACTTTCGATAAAAGTGAAAGCGTGGAAAAAATATACGAGATAAAAACAATCCTCAACATGGTTGCTAAAATTTAAGCTCTGCGTAGGAATACAACATCAATCCCACAATGAAAATTTTGCCAGGGATTTAACCACACTAAGGCGTACTGCCAAAAAGAGCCACGATGTGTTAAATGCGCCGGAAAACACTTATCGGAAGAGTGTAATGTAAGCAAGGGATCAGCGGCTACTTGTGTTAACTGTAAAGGAAAGCACCCTGCTAACTATCGTAGTTGTGAAGTTGCAAAAGAGCTTCAGAAGAGACGAGACAAAATAAAAGCAAAACTAAGTCAAATACCAAAATCAACAACGAGTGATACATCTGTTAAGTCGAAGGCGAAACCAGTAATAACGCGACGGAAGGTTGTTAAAAAGGAAGGTTGTTAAAAAGGTTAAAAAAAAGGAAATTAAACCTGCCCCGTCGTTAACTGAAAAGATGAAAGCACAAGTAAAATCACCATATCTTGGAGGAAAAACTCGCTCAAGCTGTGGCAGCCGCAAATGAATCTACTGCAGTTACAAATGGAAAAAATAGTGACCCATCTGACCCTGTGTCTCATATTTTCAATGTTACCTTGGAAAAATTTGAAGAGCAGGCAAAAAGAAACAAACTTATTTTCGACAGACTGCTGAACCTCGAAAGGAAAATCAGCAGCAAACGTACATCAATATGAACATGGGATTTAAAATTTTAAATTGGAATGCAAATGGTCTTCTACAGAAACTTGACGAATTAGAAATTGATTTCCGAGACGCACTTAACGAAGCAATCCCGCTTAAATTGAAAAGGCTTTTGCGGTTATCACGCCATCACCATCGGAGAGGGCAAGAGGCGGATCATCAGTGTTCATACGAGACAATATCGAACACATAGTAGGAGTAAAGATAGATTCCTATGCAATGCAATTATAAGTACCGTCGGGGTTAAAAACAAACATTACACCTTTAACTTGTCGTCTATTTACTGCCCTCCGCGCAGTATAATAAAACATTCCGAATATGACGATATATTTAATATGCTCCCTGAAAACTTTATCATTGGTGGAGACTTCAACGCTAAGCACACATTTTAGGGTTCAAGACACTTCCCAAAAAGGCAGAATACTTTACAAAGCCGGTATGAGACTGAACTGTGATTTTTATTCGACAGGAAATCCAACCTACTGGCCCACGGATCCTAGGAAAATACCTGACGTCGTAGACTTTTTTGTTACGAAAGGCATTTCTCGAAATTACTTAAAATTGGAAGAAAGCTTTGATCTTAGTTCAGATCATTCTCCAATTGTATTGACTATGAGCGATATGCTCGTAAAAAAGAAAATGCCACCTACGTTAGCAAATCATCGTACAAACTGGCATACATTCAGGAATTACTTACATGATCATATCGAACTTAGAGTACCGCTGAGAACCACATATGACCTCGAAATTGAAGTCGACAATTTCATAGACACTATACAGTGTGCTGCATGGAGTAGCACATCACGCGTAAGAAGAATGACGATTAAACTCACCATGCGATATCCACCGGAAATAAAGGAAATGGTAAGAGAAAAAAGAAAAGCTCGAAGGAAATGGCAACAAACCCGCTCGCCACAGGATAAAACTCGTCTCAATCAATTATGCAATCTGCTGAAGTCCAAAATCAAAGTACTCAAAAATAATAATTTAAACGAGTATCTTACTAGCTTATCTGCAAAAAAAGAAAGCAATTATTCCCTCTGGAAGGCCGCGAAGGGCTTATGAAAACCTGTAGCACATAACGCACCAATCAGGAGAAATCAGAATGAGTGGGCGAAAGTAGATAAAGAGAAAGCTGATCTCTTCCCAGATTATTTGGAAGAAACGTTTAAACCATTCGACGGCCAAACGCTTCCTGTAAGCTACAATAGGACGGACGTGCACGACGATAGATTCGTAATGAGAAGCGCCAATCTGGCAGAGCTTAAAAGAGAAATAATTAATCTGAAACCGAAGAAAGCACCTGGCTACGACCTAATAACAGGCGAAATTTTGAAAGAGTTACCGAAGAAAGCCCTTCTGAAGTTCCTCTATCTAATTAATGCCGCCCTTAGACTAGAGTATGTGCCCGGTCAATGGAAAGTGGCAGAGGTTATAATGGTACCGAAACCCGGAAAACCACCAACGGATAAAAGGTCATATAGACCAATTTCGCTACTTCCTATAACGTCTAAGGTTTTTGAAAAAAATTTACTTAGGCGTTTAAGCTCAGTCGTGGAAGAAAAGCGGTTTATTCCTAATCACCAATTTGGTTTTAGGAGTACGCATTCAACTATTGACCAAGTGCATCGTATAACTGATATAGTAGAAAGAGCTTTTGAACATAAGCTGGTGTGTTCACCCGCGTTTCTTGATGTTTCCCAAGCATTTGACAAAGTATGGCATGACGGCTTTACCGCATTCTAGAGAACTATCTATCTTATAGAATCTTCCGTGTAAAGCATGGAAACGAATATTCTTTATTTAAAGCTATAAATGCAGGTGTACCGCAAGGGAGTGTTCTGGGCCCTCTTTTGTACTTGCTGTATACTAATGATATACCACAAGAAGAAGATGCCGTACTAGGCACATTTGCTGATGACACCGCTATCTTAGTAATAGCGAAAACAGTCGAGGAGTCGACAGCAAAATTACAACGTGCACTTGATCGGATACGCGAATGGACGAGTATTCGGCGAATAGCACTTAATGAAACGAAATCCATCCACGTTAATTTCAGTTATAGGCAAGGTAATAACTTACCAGTTTTTATAAATCATATTCAAATTCCTTTCGGTAATGATGCGAAGTATCTCGGGATGACTCTTGACGTAAAACTCAAGTGGAAGGAACACGTTAAGAAAAAAAGTGCAGAACTTTACCAGAAATATAAAGACATGTACTGGCTTATCGGAAAACATTCCAAGTTAAGTATTGAAAACAAATTGCGCGTACAAGCAAATGCTCAAACCTGTTTGGACATATGGTATACAACTTTGGAGTTGTACCAAGAGATGCAATATTAACTTACTACAAATATTTCAAAATAAAGTGCTTAGAATAATCGTTAAAGCGCCATGGTACATAAGAAACGACGATATCCATAGAGATTTTGGTATTATGTCAGTCCAAGATGAAATTAAAAATTTCGCCTATAAACATAAGAGCCGCTTGGAAGAGCATATAAACTGCAGTAAATCCAATCCTGGACGAAACTAACGTCTTGCGTCGACTTCAGAGGACTAAACCTCTTGATCTTGCGCGATAAACTACTTAGTCCGTTTTTTATTTACGGTGTAAGCAGGAACTCTCAGTGGAGATTTACCTGCCAAATTTATCAAAATCAAGAAATATAAACTACTGGATAAGTGCTTCACTTAGTTGTAGTTAACAATAACTTATAAAGGGGGGTGGTTTTAGTGAGTAAAAATCTCACACTACTATGGGCGAACGTTCACTATAGTGTCTTGTTGAAGATTTCCACCAACCCTCGGTAAAAAAAAAAAAAAAACAGTTCGGGCTCAGCCCGTAGCAGTTACGAGCAACCCGGCAGTGGTCTCGTGAGCCACTACGGGGGTGGGAGGGGGAGCACGCCATGCACTAACCAGTGCGTGCGAGGGTTAAAAGGCAACGGACAACAGCATCGGCTTAGGATAGGCACATGGAACGTCTCATCGCTCACAGGAAAGGATCTCGAGCTAGTTGGGGAAGCTGCCAGCTATCGGTTAGATATCGTAGGCATTTCTTCGACAAAGCAAAGAGGATCTTGAACTGTGGATCTTTCGGACGGGTGGAAACTCTTCCTGTCGGGAGTGGCATCTCAAATGTCTGGACAGGCGGGAGTGGGTACACTCACAAGTCCCAGGCTGGCAGATAGTGCAGGTGTATGCACCGAATCTAGAGTCAGAGTATGCGGCTTTCCTGGATGAAAGTAATGCTGCCCTTAACAGGGTGGCTGAGATGGATTCCTTTATTCTGATGGGTAACTTCAATGCTCACTTGGGTGTGGATGTAACGACATGGGGGAGTGTGATTGGGAGGAACGGTGATCCACATCAAAACATGAACGGAGAGAAGATGTTGGATTTGTGCTGTGCAAATGGCATGTACATTATGAACACCTTCTTTCCACACAAAGAAATCCATAAATACACATGGTACCATCGGAGTCTTCAACAGAAATCGTTGATAGATTTCTTTGTGGTACCATCGTGTGTGAAACGGATGGTTTGTGATGTTCGTGTGTTAAGAGGAGCTGTACTTTCAACTGATCATCACTTGGTGTTGTGTACGCTGTATCTTACTGATAAAGCACCTCTTCTGCCAAGGCGGAAACCAAGAGTGGTTACACGCATACGGTGGGAGAACCTACAGGACAGTGAGGTGCGGCAACATTTTGCACGGCGCATATCCGAAGGGTTATCTGAAGGTTAGAGCTTGCTGTCAAAGCCAAGTTAGCGGTTTTTGACGCAGTATTTGCTCCAACTCTCACTTATGGTCAAGAAATGTGCGTAATGACCGAAAGAATAAGATCGCGAATACAAGCAGCCGAAATGAGATTTCTCCATCCTGTTGTAGCAATTACTCGCCGGGATAGGGTGAAAAACACGGCAATGCGCGAGAAACCCAATGAAAGTCCCCATCATCACGACTTCCGAGGCGTGCCTTGAATGCGATTCCATCAGGTAGGCGACCGCTTGGCAGAACCAGGACGAGATGGTTGGACCAAGCCCAAACACTCAACTGGTTGCGCTTGGGCATAGCTCCTGATGAGTTAGAGTCGATGGCGGAGCATCGAGTGGCCTGGAGATCTCTCGTACATGCATTGCACCCGCGACCCTTTTAGTGGAACATGCGGGTCACTGAAAATGAGATGAGATATTGTCAATGTTGAGTTTATTGCTGACCAGCTGACTCAAAAACACCATCTAGTCGTTATGGGCGATTTTAACATGGGTGAAATAAATTGGTCGTTTTCGAACTAGGATAAATGTTTAATCCCATGCAATATGAAAACTGACTGTCAATTTACGTTTATTGATTCAATGTTTTCTTTTAATGTATTTCATTGTTTTTGACTTAGTAGGTATTTGTAAATAATAATTTGAATTGTTCTTGTTAAAACCTAATTTAAGTAATTATTTTTTTAAGTAATTTATTATTTTAATAATTATGAAATCAGTTACAATTTCGCAAAAGCTAATTACGAAGGTTTAAATAATTATTTTCTGTCGGTTGATTGGTCGAACTATCTCTCCGGTCTAAACCTTAACGAAGTGTATAATGTGTTTTTGAATGTTCTGGAATATGGATTCATTCAGTTTGTGCCACGTAATACTAAAAGACAACACTCAAAACTGCCGTGGCATAACAAAAGATTGATAAATTTAAAGAATGCAAAAAACAAAGACTATAAACTTCTTCAAAAAATCAAGCTCAGAAGTCAACAAACAGCATTTTTGTCAAGTACGACGAGAGTATGACTTTCTGAACAAATTTTTATATAAACAGTATGTAATGAACACTGAATCAAACATTTCCAGGGATCCTAAAGGTTTCTGGACATTTCTAAATAGCAAAAGAAAGGAAAATGGGACTTTGCAAAATATGGAGCTTGAAGGTAAAGTATCTCATAACACTGAGACTACTTGTAAGCTCTTTGCAAAGTTCTTTGAATCAGTGTATATAGATCACTCGAATATTAATTCCCCTTCTTTTAGAGAAGATGAATGTAATACAAATCTTGGGTCACTTTATATCTCAACTGAAGACATACTTCATGGAATTCAATCTATAATCTCTTGTTTAAATCCTGGTCCTGACAGTGTTCCGTCTATTATTTTTAAACAATGCAGTTCTTCTTTGTCTTTGCCATTACAAATAATGTTTAATATATCTCTGTCTTAGATGAATGTATTTAGACGTATGTTTTTAGATGAATGTAAAGTTTAATTTATAGTACCAATATATAAAGTCTGATCCCGACAAAATGTCGAATCTCCAAAATTGCAGCTATTCCGAAACTCTTTGAACTAATTGTTACAAAGAAAATGTCTTTTGCAATCAAAGAGCAAATATCGTTACAACAGCATGGATTTGTTTCTGGTAGATCCACCCTTACCAACTTGACATTATTCACAAAGTATCTGTTTGATTCAATAGAGTTAGGCTATTTAGTCGCGTTATCTTTACTGACTTTTGCAAAGCCTTTGATACAGTGTGTCACACCATTCTTTCAAGCAAATTAAGATAATTTGGTATACATTCATCGCTTCTTAAATGGATCTCGAGTTACTTAACAAACAGAATTCAAACGGTTAGAATTGGGAACTGAAAGTCCAGAATAATTAGGGTCCTATCAGATATTCCCCAAGGTAGCCATATAGGTCCTTTACTCTTTAATATATTTGTCAACGAGATTTCTAAAATTCTTAATCATGTCAACCGTTTAATGTATGCAGACAACCTTAAGATGTTTCTGCGTATTAAAAACTCTCAAGATTGTGTAAAAATTCAAAATGACTTAAATATTTTATTTAATTGGTGTGATGTGAATAAACTAATGTTAAGTATAAGTCAAGATGATCTCCGGTTCAGTAGATCTATCTCTTTTCGCGACAGAACTGAGTATGACAAAGTTCCTGGGTTCTACTGATGGTTGCAGCCCCATCAAACGTCCCAGCTGTCGCCAGCTTAATCAGCTAACTGTTGGTCCCTTACGGCCAACTTACATTTAGGTTAGGACATTAGACTAGGGTAAATTTAAGAAAAAAATAAAAAATCCAAGAAAAATACAAAAAACCGAAAAAAAACAAAAAAAATAATAAAATAAAATAAATAAATAAAATGTTAGATAGTTTAGTTTAAGTTATTTAGATAGGCTTATTTAAAGTTAGATTAAAAATATAAATTTAAAAAAATGTTAGATTACTAAGTTTTTATTTAAGATTTTCTTAGTATAAGTATTTTTGTTTTAGTATTATTAAAAAATATATAAAAAACACAAAAGAAGACGAAAGGCAAAATTAATTAAAAATTCCTAGATTAACTCAGAGTGCCCGCATAGGGCCAGTAAGATAGTGTATGAAACCATTTATTATATATCTAGTTTAAGTATTTTTTCCTAGAACATAAGTTTAAACTAACTAAAAAGTATAAGTAAATGTCATTCCTTTTCTGTTTACCATGTTATATTACCCGTAATCTTTGACTATTATATACGAGTATTTGGGACTTGTGCGCTGTTTTTGACACTGAACTTAAATTCTCGTTTCATATTTACTACATCGTTGCTATAGCTAATTTAATGCTTGGATAAGTACATGTGCTGAATTTGTGAATCCCTATGCCCTTAAATCTGTCTACATGTCTATTGTACGTCTATATCTTAAATATTGTTCTGTTGTATGGTGTCCATTATATATGAATGCTGTGGTACGTCTAGAAGAAGTTCAAAGATCATTTACACGTTTCGTTACAAAAAGAATGGAATGGAATCTTGACATCATGCCCCCATATCTAATAAGGTGTGCATTAATTGGTTTAGATACTTTAGAAAAAGACGAAGTATTCATTGCATAATGTTCATTCATGACATTTTTTCGTATCGTGTAAATTGCCTTGAGATTATTTAAAATGTTAGGTTTTATGCACCGGAAAGAATTCTTCGAACACGAAATTTCTTACTACAACCAAGCCACTTGCATAATTATGGCTTTAATGAACTGCTAAGTAAATGTATTAATCAATTTAATTCTATTTGTGTAGAAGTTTAAAGATGAAAGACGAAAATTTAAAAAGTCTATTCAAAATCTCCGACAATTTGTATTAATTTAATTTTCTATCGATGTATATATATTTATTTTATTATTTATTTATTATTTACTTACTAAATCTAATATTTATTCACTTTAATTTATTGTTATATAATTATTTATCACTAATATATTTATTTTTATATTTATTTAATATGTTGTTGTCCTATATTTATTAACTCGTTGTAATCAAAGCTTTCCATCTATAAGAATAAGAAATTTATAACAATATAATTATATAATTCCGAAATCTGTAAGAGTTAAACTCGGTAGATGGAATAAATAAACAAAAAAAAGGCATTATATAAGTCGATACAGCAAGAGGGTGCACACAAGGAGGAGTCCTATCTCCTTTCATGTGGAGCCTAGTTGTAGACGAGCTTCTAGAAATACTGTCGAACCATGGCACCAGATGTCAAACATATGCCGATGACAAAGTAATGATAGCAAGAGGAAAAATGGAGAAGACTCTATGCGATATTATCAAATCGGGACTAACTTTAACTAAGGAATTGTGCTTGTCGGCTTAACTGCACTAAGCCTAAATCCGGCAAAACCACCGTCGCTCCTTTAACAAGAAAACAAAAAATATATCGACTAAAACAAATAATCCTGTTGGGTACAACACTGACTACAGTGAAAGAAGTTAAATAATAATAATAATGGCGGCGCTACAGTCCGAGGTGGACTTGGGCCTAGCTTCTCAACAACCACTCGTGTTGTGCGTGCTATTGTTCTCTCACAAGTAAAGGGGCACTGCAATTTAATGCCGACTCCGAACGGCGAGATTGAGAAGCTATTTCTAGACAGTTATACTCTTTGAGCATTGTCAGTGACTCGAAAGAGGTGGAGCCGTGAAAAAATGTTAGGTGTTTTTTCGGGAATCGAACCGAGAACATCGAGCGTAGAAGTCGACGCACCTACCCACTACGCCACGTCGCTTTTATTATGTTTTTTTTTTACTATGTTTTGATAATACATTTTTTATGAGCGCCGTGGGGTAGTGTGTATGTGAGTAGGAGTCGACTCTCGATGTTCTCTGTTCCATTCCCGAAAAAACACCTTACAGAGTCACTGACAATGCTCAAAGAGTATAACTGTCTAGAAATAGCTTCTGAATCTCGCCGTTCGGAGTCGGCAATTAGCTGTAGGTCTCCTCCACTCGTGCAAGAACAATAGCACGCACACCACGATTGGTTGCTGAGAAGTTTGGCCCAGTTCCACCTCGGACTGTATTATTAATTGTATTATTAATACATATTTACTTTTTACGTAATATATTTCTTTACTCAAAAGGTAAAGTGACTTAAGTCTATTTTAAGCATTTTTCAGGTGATTGCTTTTAAACTTTGAAAAAAAAGTCATTAAAATAAGTCTTCATTATTTTCACTCCTTCTTATGGTGTCAATAGCCAGGATTCTAGAAATAAGTTAAATTAAAGCAGTTATTGACAAAAAATCTAACTTAAATCACTTTGTCTTTTTCTCAAGTATATTCAAAATTTTTTTACTTTAATTTGAAGTTATGAATACATAGACCTCTCTTCTGTTTTTTTATTTTGACCTTAATAGAACTTAAGAGATTTCTTCTTTAATTTTTTTTTATTTTTTATTTTGGTTTATTGATATTAAGTACAATAAAGAAAAACAAAAACGTACTAGCAATTGTAGGAGTTTATAGAAGAAACGTCTATTCCAAACCATCTTCTTCGCCTATTTTGACCTTAATAAAACTTAAGAGATTCCTTCTTTTATTTTTTTTTATTTTTTATTTTGATTTATTGATATTAAGTACAATAAAGAAATACAAAAACGTACTAGCAATTGTAGGAGTTTATAGTAGAAAGGTCTATTCCAAACCATCTTCTTCGCCTATTTCTGTAAGATCCGGATGAAAATCTGGTGTCGAATTTATGCAGAGACTTTTATAGAAATCATGCAACTGCTCATCTATCAAAGGAAGAAGGCTCAACAAGTCTTTTTTTGGCTTCGCTTATTTTATAAGGTTCATCATAAAGCGGTTCCAGTCGTTCTAATGCCAATTGGTTACATCCTCGTTCTTTTATGCTTAACACTTGAAAAGGAACTTGTTTCTCCAAAGAATGTTGGAAATAAATATTGAAAGGAGCATCTGATGAAAAACGGAGCCATTTTATATTTTTCCAGTCAACTTAGTTTTGTCTTCATCAACTTTTCGGAAGATGTACTTGTTTTTGACGATTGACGCAAAGTTTCGAAAGTTTGTGAAAACTTGTAATCTATATATTTTAAATAATTAGATGCATCACAAACACGAATCAACATCATGACAGCAACTATCTTATTTTTGTTTTGTCCGAAGCAGTTATCACTGTAAAAAAAATACGTGTTCGGTAGCTCGCGATAGGAGTGATTCGAATTTGCTTTCATATGCCGGAATACTGTTTATGTTTATCGGGAACTTCCTTTTTCTTTAACTCTGATATTTTGTTTGTCGGAGCTGTCTTCCCACGCATATCTGGCATTATAATGGTACCCGAAGAATATATTTTTTTTTGCAATAACGGTTTTTAAGAATTGGTCGGTTTCACCTAAAACCATTTTAAAGCATTTCTGACATACTTGTGTTCTGACGTTTTTTATATTTATGAAATACTTGTGTGTAAATTGACGATTTCGAGGAATTTTGCCACTTTGTTTTGAACGTATTGTTTTCTTTCCTTCAATAGATATAAATCCGGATACAAATGCCAACTTAAGATTGTAGTTTCCTAGTTCCCAATATTGTTTAAAGATGGTTTCTTGTTTAGTTGTTGAAATTTTGTCCACACATTTTTGTTTGCAAACAGTAAGTGGTTTCATTTTTCTTGCGGGGACAGTTTTTTCAGTATGTGTCGTATATTTTTGTCCTGAATTCCGTTCTTGCTTCCGCGTTCTTGTTCTTGCTTCCGCGTTTCTTTTGATGGTACATTGTCAGCAATCTTGGCGTCTTCAATGACCGTGTTATTTGCATTGCCATTTCCTCAATGTCTGAATCAAAAAATCATTTTCTGGTGATTTATCCGGCAGTTGATAGTCCTTATCTGCAATACTGTCATCACTTTCTTTGGAAAATGATCCCTCTTGCATCATTTCAGTATTAATTGCGTACTTCAAATTTAAAATGCCAATGTCAGATAACTCTATAACGCAATTTGTAGCTGTTTCATTGTAAATAAGTGACACGAAGACCTCGTTTTCTGTATTTAATGTACAATTTGATAATGGTATCTAGTATTTGCATTAGGGTATGAATGGTGAGTATAATAAAAAACATATAGTAATTTGTATGTATCACCATTACAAATTATACTTTTCTCAGTTCAGGACTGCAGTTTGAGAGCTCTTCAAAAATACAAACTTTATCATTTTCTTTCCTCTATTAATTTTGCTGTAAAAAACTATTAGTTTTTCTTCTTTTCACTTTTGCATCAAATGTTTTTTTCACTTTGGAACACAAACCACATACACACCTGATCAAAAATATAGATACACCCTCATATATTTTTCGTCTTTAGTGTTGTACAATGAAAGAAATGGTTAAAATTCGCAAAAAAAAGCTAATATATTTGTATCCTATATATTTATTTTAAACTTAAAACATAAAAATGTTTTTAAGTAAATAAATTGTTTATGAGGATTATATTGTGTTGGCTCTTAAAAATAGTATGATCAAAAAAATAGATACATTGTAATTGTTTCCAAAATATTTAAATGAAGAGCTAAAATGTTTATTTATTACAGTTGCAAAACCAATTACCATTTTTTTACTTTTGCATTATATTTTTGGCCATCCTTTTCGGCATACTGCTGATGAATACTTGACATGTTTCTAATGGTATTTCATAACAAGTTCTTTGAACAAATTATTACTGTCAGATACTAAGTGTAAACGCCACCTTTCAAACTAGTACTGTAACGTTTTTGTAATTGTAATAGTTTAAGTTTGGTAGTTTACCAAACATTGTAATAGTTTTAAGAGAGGACAAATAAAGTCAGTTCGCTGTTGGTTCTGTTACGAAAAACATCACATAAATTGGTGACGAGGACACGAACTTAAGATCGTTTTTTTTTTTTTGGAGAAAGTGGCATTCCACAAGTACAAAAAAAAAAAATAACTAAAATTAATTCGTCAACTAAGGCAGATCGCTTACTTAAAAAAAAAATTAAAGGAAAATCATAACCGCGATGGCTGCGGAAGAAAAGTTAACCTCACAACAGCAACAGGAACATAAAGAAGTTAATTTTGTATCAAAAAAGTTTCAACGTGGTCTGGGAAGCTCCAGACATAGTAACTACAACAACAACATCAAAGGAAAAGGTTGCTCACGACGGTGCTCACATTGTGAATGGAAAAATTATACCAGCAAGTACAGGGCAAGTGTGTGCCACAAATGCGGCAAAGTTGGACATTTGGCGAGTGTGTGTGGCAGCGGGAGCAAAAGTAGCAGAGGCGGCAGCGGCAAGCAAATTAATTTAGGAGAAGTATCCAATAATAAGGATTTAAATAATGAATTTTATTCAAGTAAAGACGTGAATACAACTTCTGATTATTTTTAAAATTTTTCCGTTTTCAGTGTTACTGGAGAATTGGTGGTGATACCTTTTACGGAAGCAGCAAAAATTAATCAAGTCTGGCTCGAATTTTTGTTGGATGCCGGCGTTGCATGTTCTTTAATTTCATTAGCAAGTTTTAATAAGCATTTTGACCGTACTCTTTTGAAGCCTTGTGTTGATCAATTTTGTGCATATAACGGAGAAGCTATAAATATTGTGGGTGAGTTCAAAGCAACTGTTCAATATCGTGAGCGAACAGGTGAGTTACGGTTAATTGTCAATAATACTAATTGTCCATTCATTTTGGGTAGAGATTTTACTCAACTTTTAAATATGACGTTGTCACAAATTAGTTCGATTTAGTATGAAAACAAACAAAAGGATTTAATTTCGCGTATCAAAAGTAAATTTTCCAAACTCAAGAAGGAATTCACTCACGCCGAGAGCTCCACCGAAACAATAGCGTCAATAAGCCTAGGGTTGAAGATACCGCTATAATTGTAAGTATTCCGATAATACAAAATCAAAAACCTGGAACTAAAACCAGTGTTATTGAGAGTGAACTAGATTCACAAGTGAAAACAAACACAAATAACTACAATATTACAATGAATGGCAAGCTGAGCTCAATGCAAGGAAAATCTTGAAGTAATAGTTGCGAGTAATAGTCACTTTTCAAGTAAGCTTAGTGAGTGTTGGACGTGTCTTCTTAACCGCCTCTTGATTTAGTTTTCAGTTTGCATAGTTTAAAAGTGTAAATTTCCCCGAGATAGTAAAAAATCAATTCTAAGACAGTGACTTTATTAAACAGCCTTTACTAAAAAAAATAGTGCATTAAACCCATAAAATCCCCTTTCATTTTCAAATAAATTTAACATCATTCCCATAGTTAACCCTCTCTGCCCCTATCATGGATGTGTGCGGTCATTGCAGTGAGAATATCCCCGCCGAAGGTGACTTTGCTGTGTGTTCGTTCTGTAAGCAAAAGCTTCACTTCGTGTGCACCACGGTCACAGAGAAATCATGGAGAACCATGGGCGCGAGAAGAGACGTGTGGAAGTGCCAATTATGCAGAAATAGTGGAGATATCCAAACTACGGCTGCAGTTAGCAACACGATGGTATCTGTCCCCTTACCCCAGCAGGGAAATCCATCAAAACGGATGAGGGAGTTCAGCAGCCCCGTCAACTCAGCTAACAACTCAAGTGAAAATAACTCTACTATTCTAGCTGAAATACGGCTACTAAGAGGGGAAATCAAGGAAATTACGGCAAGCTGTGATTTCCTTGCAGCTAAGTACGAGGAACTCAACACACATATGAAAAAAAATAACGACCTCATAGTGAACATAAACAAAGAGTTGAATGATCTCAGAGAGAACAATAAAAAGAAGGATGTAATAATAGAAAACATGCAATCACAGATAAACACTTTAGAACAACAAATAATTAAAAACAATGTTGATATAAAGAATATTCCCCCTTCCCCACAGGAAAACTTAATAGAAATCGTGAAGGGAATAGGGAAAACTATTAACTATGAGATTAAAGACACTGATATAACAGATATATATAGAACAAAAACCAAAAATCCACAGAAATCCACAATAATTGCAACATTTGCATCCAGTATAACGAAACTGCAATTCGTCAAACAAACTCGCTCCACTCGCTCCATAAAACTAAACTCTGTAATGCAAAAAATCAACAGCAGCATAAATGGGAGCGCAGTTCTGACAGATGCTACGGTGTATGTCAACAATCAGCTGACCAGACACAACAAACATTTGATGTGGTTGGCAAAGGAGAAGGCGAAGGCAGAAAACTGGAGATTTGTGTGGGAGAGTGCTGGAAAAATATTGGCAAGACAAAATGAGAGTACGATGCCGATTGTCATAAGTTCCACTGAAGATGTGACTAAAATCACTCGCACACAATAAATATTGTTTGTAAACAAAAAGAAACACAAAAAATGAATGTCAAAATGGAGAACACAAATGAAAACAATGGTTTACATGTTGACTTAAATTGTAGGGTAACTAATAGTTTTAGCGACATCAACATAAATGAGTTTAACAAAAAAACATGTTGCTTCTTGAGCTTTAATATTAGATCTTTGCGTAAACATTGGAATGAGTTTTGTTTAAATATAAACTGCATAGTAAATTAATTAAAAATTATTGTATTGGTCGAAACTAATATAGAGGAAGATGAAAAAGGATTTTATAGTCTCGATGGCTTTCAAACTGAGTTTCTGAATAGAGATAAACGCAGAGGTGGAGGTATTTTAATGTTAATTCGAAATGACCTTGAATACATACGACTTACATCTGAAAGCGTTTCATACGAAAATATTCAAATTCGATTTGTGGAAAATAATAAATATAAATATCTAGTTGGAATATACAGACCACCAGGTCATAGTAAAAAAGTATTCATCAAGGAATTCGGAAACAATATTGAACAATTAGGAAAAAATCATGAGATTGTAGTCATGGGCGATGTGAATATTAATGTGAAAGATATGAATCTGTACGGTGTAAAAGAGTATTTAGAGATGCTAGCGTCACTGGGGTTAATGAATGTAATAACAGAATTTACCAGGGTAGATCCGAAGACGGGAACAAAATCGGCAATTGATCACATCCTAACCAATGTAACAGATCACCAAATCAACTCAACGGTAGTTGAAAGCTGTATCACAGATCATTACCCAACCATATATTTCACAAATTCGCAACAAACAGCTGTAAAGGAAAAGCAGATCAGCATGTCCTTCATATGTAATATGAAAGTGAATGAATTAATCGCGGAAACAGATTGGGAAGAAGTGATTAATGAAAACAATGCAATTTGTCTTTATCAGAAACTTATCGATAAAATGAAAAGCATATATGAAAAGTCGACATCTATAAGAAAGATACAAAATAAAAGGAAGCATAACCCATGGATGACACATGACTTAGTCACCAAATGTAAAAAAAGGGATGATCTGCACAAAAGATGGAAAAATAGCAGATTGTGCAGGACTTATGAGTTAGAATATAAGACTTTTCGCAACAAACTAAACAAGGAAATTACAATGCAAAAAGCTCTTTTTTTATAAAACCAAGTTCAACCAGGTAAAATCAGATCCCCGAAAGACATGGAGCCTAATAAATGAAATAATGGGAAGAAAAAAGCCAAGTGTTGATGAAACAATAATACAAAATTTTAGTGGTCAAATGTGTCTGAATATTCTCGCTAGCGAATGTGCAAAAAACTTCAGTGAACAGATTGTAAACATCGTGCACCATTGTGACTCGATTACATCGTCTCCACTGAACAGAACATTAGACAGATCAATCTTTATTCAAGCAACAAATGTTTTTGAAATGTCAAAAATAATTGGTCTGCTTGGAGAAAATAAATCACCGGGCATTGATGGAATTCGAGCTGTGGAAATAAAAACGCACGTGGAAATATTCGCACCCATTTTATGCAAATTTGTTAATTTGAGTCTTACACAAGCAAGCATTCCTGAAATCTTAAAAACTGCGGTAGTCAGGCCAATATACAAAGGAGGTACAAAAAATCAACTCAAGAATTACAGGCCAATATCAATATTGCCAGTAATCGAAAAGTGCCTTGAAGAAGTAGTAGCAAGCAGATTGCAGACTTTTATTGATAAACACTCCATCATCCACGAAAGTCAGTACGGTTTCCAAAAAAAGAAAAGCACGGGTAAACTGTTAGGGGAGTTCGCTAACTATATCAATGAAAGCCTGAACAAAAGTTACCACGTTCTGGTCATATTTATGGACTTTAGTAAAGCTTTTGACACGCTTAATCATTCAAAGCTAATAGATGCCCTGGAACGTATTGGAATACGGGGACTAATAGCTGATTGGCTAAAGGAATACCTGCACAACAGATATTATTGTGTCAAGATCAGCGAGACCTTTAGCCAAAAGGAACACGCACAATACGGAGTCCCACAAGGATCGAAACTGGGCCCACTCCTATTCA
Source organism: Myathropa florea (assembly GCA_930367185.1). Taxonomy (NCBI): domain Eukaryota; kingdom Metazoa; phylum Arthropoda; class Insecta; order Diptera; family Syrphidae; genus Myathropa; species Myathropa florea. The sequence goes on along the minus strand of OV884004.1, from coordinate 44,422,569 downwards.
TATTATACGCCAATGAGCTCCTTCGCATATTTAAACGAGCCAAACCTTTTGCTTATGCTGACGATACAGCGGTGGTGGTATGTCATAGATCCCTGCAGACGGCAACAACAATAATGCAGGAGGAGTTCGATGATGCAGTAAAATGGTGTCATGATAATGGTCTAGTGATTAACGCTTCCAAAACAAAAATGATGCACATCAGAAACCCGCAATTCAAGGCCACCGAACAGCAAATATACTGTAGGAATGATACATGTCGTACCTCTACTAGCTGTCCTATAGATATAGTAGAAAGCTATAAGTATCTAGGAGTCACAATCGACAGTAACTTTTTATGGGATACTCATATCGATCAATTGCGATCGAGTCTTAAAAGAGCACTATACGCACTAACTCATCTGCAGTACCATGCACCAACATCAGTGCTAAGGAACGTGTACTTTGCGCTAGTGGAATCCAAATTGAGATATTGGCATGCCTGGGGTAAGTATCAGTCACACATATAAGAAAGCTACAAAAACTCCAAAATGCCGCACTGAAAAAATTAACGTATTCACTCATCGAAAATTTGCTGAGCGAGAAAGGTTTAATGTCCTTCAAGTGGAAGACATTTTCAAAATGAGGCTCATATTAGAATACTACGACGATCCACGATTCACCATACCAATCAACTATAGGATAAATATAAGAAGACGGGCACAAGGTATGCTTCAAGAACCTCGGTTTTACAACAATTATGGAAGAAGTTTAAATGCAGTGTTCCTGAAGCTCTCAACACAATTCCGCAAGAACTTAGAAACATTAGAAATTTTAAAACTCGGAAAAAGTGCATAAAAAACTTTCTTTTAAATCAAAATTCCCGCAATTGAAACTTAAATCTAAAGACAAATATTAAAAAGTAAAATCTTAATAATAATTTAAATATGAATTTCAAGAAATTTTATACGGATAATACTTAAATTGTTTAATTTTCTCATAAACTTTTAAACTTTAATTGAATGTATATTAAACTAAGCTTACTTAATCTGAATTATTGATGTTAGAAGCACAACATTCTGCAGAAAAGCCACTAAGGCTTCGCGGAAACGTATAACCAATGTTGATTTTATATTGAAAATATTGAAATAAAAATTGAAAAATTGAAATTGAAAGTTTACAAAACCAAATAAGGGAGCTGGAAAAAGAGTCACCATGCTGGACTGCTCTAATAACTCTCCTGCGAGAAAAGGAATACCACACGGATGAAAACGAACTCGCACTGACGCCCATCTAAAGAATGTCGCAACGTGGAATTCAAATGGTTTACTCCAACACATCCATGAATTTCAGATTTTTCGATGTAGAAGATATTGATGTTTGTCTGATTTCTGAAACTCATTTCAAACAGGTAACAAAGATTAAATTTCCTGGGTATCTTTGATATCACTCTCCCCAACCAGCTGACAGTGCCTGGGGTGGAAGTGCTGTGATTGTAAAAAGTACCTTAGATCCGTAGGAATTGCCAAGAATAGCAAAACAAACAATGTAAGTAGCGACAATAAAGATGTAAACTAAAGGCCAGGAGTTTAAAATAGCTGCGATATACTGCCCATCCAAGCACTCGCCTTCAGATGACGAACTTATTGATCTTTTTAAAATGTTATGTAATAATTTCATTATCGGGGGTGATTTAAATGCAAAACATACACATTTGGGGTCAAGACCTATAACAACATAAGGCAGGAAGCTCTACAAATCAGGGCAACATTTTAACTGTGAATTCATTTCGACTGGAGCACTAACTAATTGGCCATCTGACCCAACGAAAATGCCAGATTAGTGATGATCTGTCATCGGATTATACACATGTGATCCTAACAGTTAATGGATTATCGATAGAACAGATAAAAAACCCACGACTGACAAACAAACGGACTGGTGTAAATTTTGAGAACTTCTCGAAGGTTTTATTAACCTTAGATCCCCACTAGTCACAACAAATAATATTGACATTGAAACAGAACAATTCATTGCCTATGTGCAACAAGCAGCAAAAGATAGTACACCGATTTATCAACAAAAAAAAACTGGCTTCGGTGAAATACCCCACTGAAATCAAGCAGCTCGTAGAAAATGGAAAGCGACAAGATATCCCGGCGATAAAACCAAATTTAATACATTCAAAGGGTAGGTGAAAATGAAATTCCCTTTGTGTCCTTAAAATAGATTGATACATGTATTTATAAACTTAATAGAAAATCACCAGGGTATGATCTTATAACTGCTCAAATATTGAAGGAACTGCCCTCAACTGCATTGTTGAAACTCAAGAATATAATTAATGTTTGCTTTAAACAAAAGTGTGTCTCACATCACTGAAAGAAAGCAGAAATTATTGTTATTCCTAAACAAGGTAAGCCTTCATTAGAAGTTACCTCATATAAGCCAATCTCACTTTTCGAGAAACTCCTTAAAACGTTAAACCATATCATAGAGCAAAGAAAGGCTTATCCCTGACCATCAATTGGGTTTTAGGAATAAACACTCAACGATAGACCAGGTGCATCGTATAGCTAATGTTATTGTCTGAATTACAATTAGTTGCAAACCTTATTCTATTACGTATTATTATTTTCATCTATTACTTTTTACCCACGGTGTCAAATCACATGATTGTTGCAGCCAATTAACATCGCCACGACGTGAGATAACACGGCCATTGATTATGCGTCGATTTTGCGAAATGCATTTTGATTTGAACGCCCATTTTCGAAAATGGCTTCAACAATCTTAACGCGCTGCTCAATTTTGTACCTCTCTATGGTTGAATTTGTCAAACACTGTCAACAAAGAAATGTCAAATTAAGTTGGGCAAAAAAACTTTACGTTATTGTGTGAATCACAATAAACATCGTGCATTATGGTGGGACCACCCTTTAGAAAAGGCACTGGAAGAAAAACAAATTTATTCTGCAATTTTCTTAGACGTTGCGCAGGCTTTTAATAAAGTTTAGCATAAGGGATTAGAGCATAATCATCATAGGGATCTACCTAGACAATACTATAAGATCCCTAAACCTTATATAGGCAATAGATTCTTTGAGTTCTTTATGGTTCAGCGTATTCTGAACTTAAAGTAATGCAAGCAGGTGTTCTATAGAATGTGTTCTAGAACCCACCCTGTATTTATTAGTAGTAGTGGTAGTAAATTATTTTTATTCAATTAGTTTTCAATATCATAAAAAGTACAAAATCATATAAAAGCATAGCATTGCCGTCTGCCGATTGACTTTTTTTACGTTCTTGTGTAAATTTAATTTTAAGATCAATAAAAAATGTTCGGTTAATAACCTTCCTCGATAATTTAATGCAGTTTTGCAGAATACGTACAATATTGGAACATTAATTTCATTTAGGTAGTTGATAACTTGCTTCTCAGATAAAAAGTCCGTTCCCAAGAAGTGCCGCCTTGTTTCCCGCTGTGTTGGGCATTTTCCTATGAAGTGTAAAACATTATCCCTCTCGTTTGTATTACTTCTTCTTCTTCTTCTTCTTAGGGCGCTACAGTCCGAGGTGGACCTGGGCCTCACTCAACATGCCTCTCCAGCCAGCACGATCTTTCGCCAGCTGTCTCCAGTTTCGCACACCAAGCCGGCAGAGGTCCCCCTCGACTTGTGTGCGCCACCTTGTACGTGGACGTCCTCTGTTGCGCTGTCCCACAGGCTCAGAGTCGAAGACTCTTCGGGCCGGAGCTAAGTTGTCCATACACTCTACATGGCCTAGCCATCTTAGGCGTTGGATCCGTAGACGCCTGGCTAGAACCATGTTGCTGTACAGCCCATACAGTTCGTGGTTGAATCTTCTCCTCCAAATGCCATCAACGCAAACAGGACCAAAGATCGCGCGCAGAACTTTTCTCTCGAAAAGACCAAGAGACTGTTCATCCACTTGGGATATTGTCCATGCCTCTGCGCCGTACAGCAGGACTGGGATGATCAAGGTCTTACACAAAGTCAACTTGGTCTTTCGAGAGAGGGCTCTACTTCTCAATTGCCTTTTGAGCCCAAAAAACAGCGGTTGCGTTTGATCTCGGTACTGATGTTGTTTGTGCTGTTTACTGCGGAGCCAAGGTAGACGAAGTCCTTTACTGCCTCAAAGTTACAGCTGCCTATGGTGACATTCTGGCCAAGTCGTCGATGTTGTGCGTCCTTTCTCGATGACAGCATATACTTGGTTTTGCCCTCGTTTACCGCCAGACCCATTATAGCCGCTTCCGTTTCAATGCCAGCAAACGCATCATTGACGGCTCGCTGTGTTCGCCCAATCACGTCAATGTCATCCGCGTAGGCTAGCAGTTGAACGGACTTTTGGAAGATCGTCTCTTGTGTTGGCCAGTGAGTTTTGCACGATCTTCTCAAGAAAGATGTTAAAGAAATCACATGACAGCGCGTCGCCTTGTCTAAAACCTTTTTTGACATTGAAGGTCTCGGTGAGTGCGTTACCGACATTGATGGAGCATTGAGAGTTCTCCAACGTCATCCTGCTCAGTCTGACGAGTTTGGCAGGAATGTCAAAACTAGAGATGGCGCTGTATAGCTCGTCTCTATACACGCTGTCATATACGGCCTTGAAATCGACAAATAGATGGTGTGTGTCGATCTGCATTTCCTGGGTCTTCTCCAGGATCTGCCGCAGTGTGAAAATTTGATCGATGGTGGACTTTCCGGGCCTGAAACCACACTGATATGGACCTATCAGTTTGTTCATGAATGGTTTCAGGCGTTCACACAAAACGGCAGAGAAGATCTTATACGCAATGTTAAGGAGACTTATCCCCCGATAGTTGGCGCAGTCAAAGGGGTCTCCTTTCTTGTGGATCGGGCAAACGATACTGAGATTCCACTCATCGGGCATTCTTTCCTCCGACCATATCTTACAGATGAGCTGGTGCATGCGCCCTACCAGATCATCTCCAGCTGCTTTAAACATTTCAGCGGGTAGACTATCTGCACCAGCAGCTTTTTTAGACTTCAGTCTCGATATCGCTATCTTGACTTCGTCTAGGTCGGGGGACGGTATTCTCTTCTATCATCGTCCGTTGTGTTGAGTGGAACATTCTGCCTGACAGCGGTATTTGTGTACTCATCGCCGTTCAACAGTCTGCAAATCCACTACTAGCTATCCATTTTCGTCCCGGCAAGCTTCTGTCCGGACTTTATATCCATTCGATAAAAGTTTTACCCTTTTGTAAAACTTTCGGACATCATTCCTGCCATAACACCTCTCCATCTCCTCGATCGCGCGCTTCTAGTGCTCTTTCTTTTTCTTCCTGAGAAGTCGGTTCTCTTCCCTTCTTCTTTGTTCGTAGAGCTCACGAACAGCTCTCGTGGTTCGATGCAGCGTTGCCCGGTAGGATTCTTGCTTTGCTGCATGTGCCTGCCTGCACTCGTTGTCAAACCAGGGGTTTTTCCTAGGTGGTGTTTTGAAACCCAGCACATCAGTAGCGGCTTCTCTGATGGCTCTTTGACAACGTTTCCATTCTTCGTCTATTGTTAGTGCAGGCGACGTCGAACTTTCGGAAAGTTTCAGGGAGACTCGATCGGCAAAGTTCCTGGCAGTCTGTTGCGATTGTAGGTTTTCGACATCAAACCGTGGTTGTCTTCCTCGACTCCGTTGTTCTATCGATATCCGTGTCCTTACCTTGGCTACAACAAGGAAATGGTCCGAGTCGATATTGGCGCCTCGGAACGTTCGGACATCAAGAATACTGGAGGAGTGTCTGACGTTGATCGCAACGTGATCAATCTGGTTGACGGTTGAATGATCAGGGGACCGCCAGGTCCCTTTATGGATGTTGAGGTGTGGGAACCGCGTGCTAGCTACAGAGAGGTTTCGCCCCGTAACAAAGTCCACCAGCCTGAGTCCGTTTTCAGACGTGGTGTCGTGCAGGCTGTGTTTACCGATGACTCTAGCAAAGACGTCCTCTTTACCCAGCTTAGCGTTAAAATCTCCTAGAACGATCTTGGTGTCGTAGCTGGGGCATTGATCGTACGTTCTTTCTAGGAGATCATAGAAGTCATCTTTGCTATCGTCATCTTTGTCCTCTGTTGGGGCGTGGGCGCAGATTAGGCTGATGTTGCCGAATTTAGCCTTGATGCGGATTGTTATGACGCGCTCGCTTATGTACTTAAAGCCTAAGACTTTTTGCCTAAGTCTGCCTCGAACAACAAATCCACATCCAAATAATCGCTGCCTTCGCTCTCTGTAACAATCGCCGTAGTAGATATCGCAGCTTTTCATCCTCTTTTTGCCCGGCCCATCCCATCGCACTTCCTGGATTGCGGTAACGTCTGCTTTATAGCAGTCTAGGGCCTCCGCGAGTTCATCGGCTGCACGTGGTCTGTTCAGGGACCTCACATTCCACGTGCAGAACCGAAAGTCATTGTCCTTATTCCGTTTGCTAGGGTCGTCAACAGTAAATCCGTCCATATTCGAGGCAGTTTGTGTTTTCTGAACTCGTTCATTTTTACGTGGTGAGGAAGTTAACCCCACGCACAACCTCCAACTGGAAGGACAGGTCCATTTGTTTAGCCCCCGGACAAAGGGGTCCGGAGGGATCTCGTTTGTATTACATATTCCACAAATCACGGGGAAATCACTCCTGTGTGGTATGAAATTTAAATGAATCAATTCAGCTCGCAGTTTTGCCATCATTGAGACCACCTGTGTTGTATACTCGTCCCGAAAACTGTTATTATTTGAGTTATAGCTTAGCCGACTGTGGGCGCCGTGGCGTAGTGGGTAGGTGCGTTGACTCCTACACTCGAGGTCGTCGGTTCGAATCTCGAAAAAAACATCAAACATTTTTTCACGGCTCCACCTCTTTCGAGTCACTGACAATGCTCAAAGAGTATAACTGTCTAGAAAAAGCTTCTCAATCTCGCTGTTCGGAGTCGGCATTAAACTGTAGGTCCCCTCCGATCGTGACAGAACAATAGCACGCGCAACACGAGTGGTTGCTGAGAAGCTAGGCCCAGGTCCACCTCGGACTGTAGCGCCGCCATTATTATTATATTATTATTATTATATTAGTTTTTCAATGAGCTCATCTGTTCCGTAGTTGTAAAATTCTACCGGAATACGATCTGATCCTGGTGCCTTTCCATCTTTGAGCCTATTAAGGGCTTGGGTTATTTCTCGAGGGGTTATTATTGCAACGGAGACATAATTTTTCCGACCAGGAGCAGCTTAATGAAGTAGGCTTCTAGTTATATCTGGGTTAAGTAGCTTTTGAAAGTGCAGTTCGAGTATCTTAGGTGATAGTTGGTTATTTATACTAAATTGATTGCTGTTAAGCTTTTTAGATAACTTCCGGAACTCGGTCGCATTATTACACAATTGTAATATAGTTGCTTTTTATTGGCGTTGACATATAGAAGTTTAAAAACTTAATTCGAGTTGCGAAATATTCTTAGCCAGGTAAACGATTTTTGTCTTGCTTTTTCGCAATCCTTAACAAACCAATTTATGTTTATGTAGTTACTTCTGATCGTAATACTTTGTCTTAGATTGGACGATTTTATGGCTTTTTCAATGATCTCTAGGTTTACCTCCTGATGCCTGGATAACTGAAGATTAAGGTTTCTTTTGTAAGCTATCATGTTACATATTGTTGTAACCGGTAAGAAATAAAGCACGACACTTTATTACTCAGTGATCTTTATTCCTCGGCTGCCAATCGTCGACTCAACTTGCCTTTGACATGTCGGTACTTGTGCTGCTCTCTCACTCAATGCTCTGGTGTTGATGACAGATTTGCTCAGAGCATGATGTAGCAGGTCGCCACATCCCTCCTATATTTTCCAACTTCAGCTTCAAAGATAGTTTTGTTGTTGAATCGCCTGTGGTCTCACAACTCGTTGCTGGATCTTGGTAAACAACTTTGAATTCAGTTGGAAGAAACGTCGGTGTCAACTTGTTTTGAGGGACACTGTTATAAAGCAACACCTTATCGCCCACTTGGATATTGCTGTCTTTTGCTCCACGAATCCTATCTCCTTTTTCCTTTCCTTTCTGTTTAGATATTGTGTCTAAATCGCGTGCTTCCGAATCTAAGATCTTTTCTTCTTCAACGCTATTAACATCTAAGCCTAGTCTAAGTACGCCCAATTTCATTGCGGTCTTAATTACATAAAATGTAGCTATCATTTCCTTACCTTCTTTAACACGGATTGGAGACTCAAAAACACATTCAATTTGCAGAAGATATTTTCCTGCATACGCCCTCAGTTGGTTTTGTGACTCTTTTCGAATATTTCATAACAACAACGAATTTTCTTGCAGCTTTTCCCAGTCTCTTTCTCCCAACAAATTGAATCGCGATCCTGAGTTTATAATCAACACCACCGGTCACCAATATAACAGGCTATATATCCTTCCATATTTCCTCCAACATCGTCATCCACTCGGAAAAGATCATGTTCTCTGATCATGGTTTTTATAGGTTCATTTTTCACGAATCGAGAATTCGATAATCCAAACTTCCGCCGTTTAGTTTCAGAACTCATGTCTTGGGGATAACTCCGTTTAGCTCGTTTTGTCTTGCATATAATTGCAAAGTGCCCAGAAATCCACATTTATTGCATTTCTTGCTCCTAGCAGGACATTCTTCACTATTTCCCAGGTGGCCTATCCGCCCGCACCTTACGCATTCTCGACCAGTGCATTCTATATCGCGGTTCTTTGGTACATTAGTGATCCTATTTATATTAGACGTTGTCGGTCCCATCACCTCTGTCTGATTGCTAAACTGTTCATGGACGTGACAAATCTCTATCAAATCTTCCGAAGTGTGTTCTTTTTCCAATAATCGGCTCTTTAGGCCTTTTGATGCCCAGGCATCTATCAGTTTATCCCTTAGATAAATGTCTCGACTCTCCTGTTCCGTTTTGCCAAATGAGCATTTTGCTGCCTGATTTCTCAATCGTATTAGACATTTTTGCAAGCTTTCACCATCTTCCGGGTGCAGTGTACGAAACAGGGGTCTCTCAAAAGTAGAGTTCCTTTCCGGTGAAAAATACCCATTCAGTTTCTCGGTCAAAACCCCAAACACATCTCCCTCTTCCACAAGTGCACTGGGGAGGTTAAAAATTACTTCTTGTAATTGAGGTCCACCAAGGTGTAGCAACTTACTTTCTTTTTTTTAGAAGCATCAATAATTCCTTCTGCTTCAAGATACGGCCGTATACAGGATAATGTAATAATTCTGCCTTCTTTCTCTTTTTTTTTTAGAATTTCCTCTTTTTCCCCCTGCGTACAATTGAATATACTTGTTAATTATTGTTCGCAATGCACCTGTTACAATTTAATGTAATTTCCATCTGTATATATATACATATTATTGCAACAACTGTATAAATATTTACCTCGTCGCCAATGATGTAACCGGTAAGAAATAAAACACGACACCTGAGTAATACAGTGATCTTTATTCCTTGGCTGCCAATCGTCAACTCAACTTGCCTTTGACATGTCGGTACTTGTGCTGCTCTTTCACTCAATGCTCTCATTATGGTGTTGATGACAGATTTGCTCAGAGCATGATGTAGCAGGTCGCCACACATATTTTCCATAGTAATTTAGGAAGTAGAATCATTCATGTACTTCGATCCTTCCTCCTCATTGACTTTAAGCCTAAATGTTATTACCAACGGCAGATGGTCGCAGTAAGGTACATCTCCTACCTCCAAGTCACCTACGAGTCTATTCTGTTTACCCGCAATTAGAGCATTATCAATTACTGAAGTCCCCTGCTGCCCTATGAATGTGTGCTTTCCATCCATATCCGAGTAGCTTGTTCCATTCAGTAATCGCAGCCCGAAAGAGCTACAAAAGTCGAGAAGTTTATATCCTCTGGAATTGCATATGCTGTCCTTCGACTTTCGAATTATTCTCGCATTGTTGTTTTCACATCCTCCTCCTTTGCCGATTCTTGTATTGCAATCACCGAGAACCATTAAGTTCTCATTTTTGTCACGTACTACTATCTCCTGCTAATAACTATCTCCACTTGCTCTCCCCTTTAAATGAGTTTTACATGCGGGTAACATTTTTAATTCAAAGTTTTTTAGTTGGCTTTCAGGAACAGTAGAGTCATTTTCCGTTGAAAAGGTTTCAAATAAAAACACTATTTCAAATGCATTTACATAATTATAGAACACATTATAAATACACTTATTTTTCAATCCTGACACATTATATGAAAGAATTATATATTTTTTAATTTTTTGTTCATTTTTCATTTTAATTTTTTTGTAGTATTAATATTTATTTTAGCTAGGCTTATTGAACTACTATGGCAGACGGCATTAAAATCAAATATATTTTTTCATTGCATTTTGAGACGTACTGGTGTAAACAGTACGTTATTTTTTGAGACGTACTGGTGTAAACAGTTTGAAGACCCTTGCAATACTGTTCGCTGTCATCAACATCTGTCATTTGACGTCAGCTGTCGCTGTCAGTCATCATCCGCTCAAGAACTATCGATCCATTCTTGCCTTCGCACGTTAAAACATTGTTTTTATCATAGTAGAATGATTTATTTTCAACTTGTAGTGACTGGCCCTTTACCTGTACATTGAGTTTGTTGTTTCTCAATATTATCTCCGTTTTCATCTTAAGTAACCTCTTTCGTGGTGGTCAGGTGCGGACTCTTAGGGTAAAGTCTATGGACGATCCTTATTGAGAAACCGTTTCAAGAAAACATACTGCCTCCACGGGGCGGCCACCGGGCAACGAATGCTGCAGCGAGATTATAGGTCTGGTATCTCAGGCTCGCACAATGAACAAATGGTTCTTGGCGCCAGCCTGCGATGCATGACCTTAATTTCTCAACTGTATACATCCGGCCAAAGTATGTATGCGACGGGAGGAGTAAACCTTCTTAAAATAATCTCTAATCCAATGGTGGAATAGCATACGCCGAGGGATGCGTGGCTAAGAGAGTGCTTAGTCTCTAGTATGCGAACTCCGAATACCAGGCGGTTTTAATCAAGTCTTCCTTAGGCATATCAGGCACTGCCAGGGGTGACGTACAGTGGCTAGCATAAATGTTCGAATGTTCACTGTTTTCGTACTTATCTGTCCACAAAATCTTTATTTCCTAATGAAATGCAACCATTTTTTTTTGTTTTTTATACTTCATATATTTGTTTATAATTTCGTATACTACATAGTTCATAGAAAGAAAAAAGAAAATAAATAAAATTACAAAATAGGATTCCACAGAATTCGAACACTTTTGCACGTTTAAAAAAAGTTACTTATTTTCAATATTTCGTCCAAAGGCCTTTGTTTTTGATGACGCTTTTAATGCGTTTTGGCATGCTCTCGACTAGCTTTTCGATTAAGTGGTTCGGGATATTTTCCCATTCCTTTTCCACCCTTTCCCAAAGCTCGTTTATATTCTTTGGTGCCCTTTCATAGACTGCCAGCCTTTTTTTGAGCAAAGCCCACAGATTTTCTATTGGGTTCAAATCTGGGCTTTGCGCAGGCCACTTCAATACTTGAAAGCGTTGGCCAGACAACCAATTCTGAACGATTTTGGCGGTGTGTTTTGGATCACCGTCTTGTTGGAAAACGACCTCTTCTTCCGGGTATGCACTCCTTTCAACAAATTCTGGCAAATTTGTTTGAAGAATGTCAAGATAATTATCTTTCTTCATGATCCCTTCAATTTTTACCAGTGGACCAACGTGCCACCAAGTAAAGCAACCCCATACCATCACGTTACCACCACCATGTTTTATTGTTTGCTTTACTTGGTGCTTTTGGATTCTTTCTTTTGGTCGGTGCCAGTAATATTGTTTTCCATCTGACTTTGTCAACAGAGCAAATGGCTCTCATCCAGAAGGCGGTCATCGACGTGTCGATTGAACTGAGAAACAGAAACACGCCCGTGTGGCCACATTTCTCAGGCTCTCAACACAAGTCGGGATGGCTAATTTTCATCTGCTCCGACAGTGCTACTGCTGAGTGGATGAAACGCAATTTCGATGCTATTAAGGCCAAAAGTGGTCTTGATATTGTACTTGTGGAAGAGGGATCTTTTCCCAAATCTTTTCACATAGTCCGTGGTTTTTTTTCCACAAAGCATCGAATTGCCAACGAGCAAAATCTTAGCGACGCTGGAGGCGCAAAATGAGGGCCTTGAAGCTTCTTCATGGAAGGCAATGCAAAGAATGAAAGAAGGTTCGCTCCTTCTTGAAGACCCTGAGCAAACTGAACAACAAGGTTTGCTATAGCTATGGTCAGGTCAAGTTGATCGCCTCCCACAAGAAGGTCAACGCAGATGATTCTTCATCTGCTGCTGCAACAACAACCTCATCTGCATTTCCCACTTGCAGCGCTGCCGGGCATGCAAGTGATGACAGTACTGCCTCAGCAACTAAGACCGCTGACAGCGAGCCCATTGCTAGCACCAGCGGCCTTAGTGCAGCAGGAAAGACGGTGACCCGTGTTGTTGAACCGAAAAACCGAGAAGCTGGCAAAACGCCCGGAGTTCTGAATATTACCACCGGCGCCGCAGGGCCCACTACTCGGAAGAAAGAGTCAGGTGGGAATTCCAAAAATAGTCATCCCTCAACGGCTGCTTGCCGCAAGAAGAAAGGCCCTAAAAAGGCCCAACTGATGCGGCAGGCCTGATCCTCGATGGAGGATCGATGAACTCCATCAAGGTTCTACAGGTGAACCTGCATCACGCGAAGGGCGCGTTCGCTACCCTTAGCAAGCGGTTCGCCGAAGAAAACATAACCCTTGGACTTATCCAGGAACCATGGGTTAGAAGCGGACATATAAAAGGTCTCCGGAATGGCAATAGTAAGTTAATCTCTAAGTGTGGAGACCCTGCGCCAAGAGCGGCCTGTCTCATCAGCAATGATATTAACTTTCTTCCCATTCCAAATTTCATTAACAGAGACCTGGTGGCCCTACTACTAGAAGTTCCAACGAAGACGGGAACACATAACATCGTGTGCGCCTCGGCGTATTTCCCGGATGACAATAGCGTCATACCACCTAAGGACGTCCAGGACCTCATCAGTTACTGCACAACAGACAACCTGCACTACATCATCGGTTGCGATGCTAACGCCCATCATAAGGTTTGGGGTAGTAGTGACACCAACAGAAGAGGTGAGTGTCTTTTAGAATATCTTATTAGTAGTGAAATAGATATACTAAATAGAAGCTCCAAGCCTACCTTCATAAATGCGATTCGCGAAGAGTACTTGATCTCACACTCGCTAGTCCATTTATTTCGAATTTAATTGAAAATTGGCATGTGTCAGATGAACCATCTCTGTCAGACCACCAACATATTAGGTTTGACGTCCCTGGTCAACTCTCACATGTCTCTAACAGATACGATCCCAAACGCGCCGACTGGGGTCGCTATAGAGAACTAGTTCTCTCACAAAAAGGGATGCTTCTTACGTCTATTGAGTCCATAGGGGACCTAGATGAAGCAGCCTTCCAATTAAACAATGTAATGATCAATTCCTATCACGAGAGTTATGTCCCCAAGACCATTTCAAACAATCGTAAAGTGCCTTGGTGGAATGATCATCTGACAAAACATAGGAGTAGAGTCAGAAAACTCTTCGATTCTGCAAAGAAAACAAAGAGGTGGAACGAATATAGGTCCGTTCTCACAGAATATAATTCCGAGTTAAGACGATCCAAGCGGGTCACTTGGAAGAAATGCTGCGAAAACATTGCGAACATGCCAGTAGCAGCACGTAACCACAAATCGCTCGCAAACGGTGGGGCAAACTGTGTAGGGTTTTTAAAGAAAAGCGACGGTACCTACACGACGGGCAGAGAAGATACACTTAAAACGTTACTTCAGGTGCACTTCCCAGGCTCGTCTTATAGCACCTCTCACGTGCACTCTAACACAACATACCATAGGGTCTTTGTTAATAGAAGAGTTAAAAGTTTATCTGGAAAAATTTTCAGTACAGATAAGGTTGAATGGGCTCTTGGCACTTTCGATCCTTTCAAAGCTCCCGGTGGTGACGGTATATTCCCTGCTTTAATTAGAGCTAGCTACAACTGGGGTTACATACCAATCTCCTGGAGAAAGGCCAACGTAATATTCATTCCCAAACCGGGTAACAGACACAGTGAGCTGCCTAAATCATATAGATCTATAAGTCTAACATCATTTGTACTCAAAACGATGGAGAGACTAATTGATGTTTACATTAGAGAACGATTAGAGTTGTCTAACCCTCTAAACTCGAACCAGTATGCATATAGGAAAGGTAAATCCACCATAAGTGCTCTTTATTATCTCGTCAAAAAGATAGAAGGCGCACTTGCTTCCAAAGAAATAGCCCTATGTGCATTCCTCGACATCGAGGGCGCTTTCGATAACACTGGCTACGACTCGATCGCAAGAGCGATCAGTAGCAGAGGTATCGAAGAATCGACTAACAAATAGATCAGAGCCATGTTGGAAAGTCGTTCGATTACTTCTTCCTCCGGAGGAGTGTCGGTTTCTGTAACCGCGGCAAAGGGTTGCCCACAAGGGGGGGTTCTTTCCCCCTTATTATGGTCACTAGTTATCGACAAACTGTTTAGATCTTCAAGGATCAGGCTACACCATAATTGGTTATGCTGATGACCTGGCGATTGTTATAAGGGGTAAGCACGACACGACTATTTGCAATATGATGCAAAGTGCGCTACTGCAAGTCGTTGAATGGTGCAACGCAGAGGGTTTATCGATCAATCCCTGCAAGACCGTTCTAGGAGGACTCGTGTCAACCTCGTGCCCCACAACAGCTATTATCGGGCTGACACCTTTACCCATCTTCGTTAGGAAGATAGCTGCCACTTATGCCAATAAAACTGCAGCTAGAACATCAATTCAAACCAGGTGACCTAGTGGGTCACCTTAGAATACTCAACTCAATCCCTAATAGAGACATGTTTTGTACAATGCCGGACACTATGGTCAGGCCGATAGGGTCTAGTCCCACTGTGTTTCAAGCCGAAATCCATGCCATTGAGATCTGCGCTAGACATAATCTTGGTAAATGCATCAAGGGCGCAATTATACAAATCTTTTCAGATAGCCAGGCAGCACTTAAGGCCTTATCGTCCAGTCAAATAGACTCCAAAGCCGTCAAATGTTGCCACGATGCTCTGCAATCCCTAGCCAAACACAACAAAGTGAAACTTGGCTGGGTCCCTGGACACAAAGAGATTGCAGGTAACGAATCCACAAACGAACTCGCTAGAGCGGGTTCAAGTACTGCGTTCATAGGTCCTGAACCTGCAGTACCAGTGCCAATTGGACGACGGCTGCAGCGCTGATTAATGAATGGGAAAACAAACTTCGCCTAGATCATTGGACCAATGGGTCAGGTCTCAGGCAATCCAAAAGATTAATCAGACCCTATTCCTACAAGGAAATCCTTAGCTTAGATAAGGAGAGCATAAGAAAGCTAACGGGCTTTCTTACTGGCCACAGCGGCTTGTATTACCACCTTAACAAAATGAACTTGTGTCAAAACACGGAATGCAGGTTTTGTCTTGAGAAGACAAAAAATCCAAGCACATTCTATGTGAATGTCCGGCACTACATTGGTTAGGGAAACGTATTTTCCACAGGGAAATACTGACTTCAGTGGAATTGAAAAACTCCACTACAAAAGATATACTATCTTTCATAAGAAAAGTGGTTAATCTTTTGGATTAACTCCAACCCGTCGATACAATAGACCTTTTTAGGTCGCAGTGTCGCTGCCTTTACGGCAAGGTTGTACAAGAGGAAAAAAAAAACCTCTTTCGTCTTTCGCGTGCCGCTTTAGGATGGTCCGAATACATCGACACTCTAGTATTTCTCAATTTTGATCTAGCCTTCAGTATCTGATCCACGTCTTTCCTGTTTTACATTTTCATAACCACATTCGTTCTTATATCACCCTTATACAACGTTCGGGAAGTCGAGACAGATGATGAATCAGTCGAATTTAGTAGCTTTGCCTTGTTCGCTGTATCTACGCCTTCTTCAGGTGGTAAGTGAGCTACGACAATTCTCTCATTTGCTCGCTTTTCTAAAAGCTCGACTTGCCGTTTCGAAGAAATGCATCGTGACTCTAGGGTTTTGTTGTTGTACTGCAGCAGTTGCATTTGCTTATTTATTCCCTCCATGTTTGCCTTGGTGGGCATATTATGAAATTTGGCATCAAGTAGAGTGGACATTGTACATTCAATCAGATCTGTTACTTATATATTCCCAACCGCAGTATTTGAACCAGCTTAATTTTCAGTTTGCAGTTCCAGAGATTTTTCGAGAAGACGCTTTTTACTCCTTTGCGCCAAAGTATTGTTGTTGGTGTTGTTGCTCGGTGATCTTAGCAGTTTTATTGAATTCTGTAAATTATAATAATCATAATTATAATAATCGTGAGCGCCGTGGCGTAGTGGGTAGGTGCGTTGACTCCTACACTCGAGGTCGTCGGTTCAAATCTCGAAAAAAATATAAAATATTTTTGCACGGCTCCACCTCTTTCGAGTCACTGACAATGCTCAAAGAGTATAACTGTCTTGAAAAAAGCTTCTCAATCACGCCGTTCGGAGTCGGCATTAAACTGTAGGTCCCCTTCGCTCGTGAGAGAACAATAGCACGCACAACACGAGTGGTTGCTGAGAAGCTAGGTCCAGGTCCACCTCGGATTGTAGAGCCGCCATTATTACAAATACAAAAATAACGAATCCCGTGATTATTAATAGTTAAGTAGTTCCTTACTTTAACACAGCTAAATATCTGGGTACTAATCTGAATGCTAACCTGAAATAAATGGAAGGAACTTGTGAAAAACAAAGTTGTTAAACCGTAAATTCATTTACCTTTCTACACATCTATTACAATAATTTACGTCACCCTGTGACATGTAAACCCTCACTAATGTAAACAATCAATCAAGTGTCAATTCCTTTTTTTTATTCTTACTTTTACTTGTCAAAAACCTTTTCCTCTTTGAATAAAGTCCTCGAGCAGTTAACATCTCGATCAGTTAAGATCATTAAAATTAATCTTTATTTCTCGAGAAAATCATTCAGCGTCGGCCAGTGAACAGGAAAACAAAAATAATTGCTTTTCCTCAACATATTTTGAAGGCTCCGGCGAGACATTTCATCCAAAGGTATAATCTGTATATTTAATACGTGCTTTCACTAAATCATGCTGTTTAGAAATGAGGATATATCCAATAGGTCATCAGCGGAAGAAAATCTTCCAGCATCTACCGATGCCGCTGTGTCTAAGGTTAATCCAAAAAAATTCAAGACATTGGAAACTTTGAGGATGCGACGAGTAGTGGTTATGAGCCAAATCAATGGATTCAGCTTTTCATATTTTTACTGAAATCAATTTTCAATCCAAAATTGAGGACAACGGTTTTGAAGAAATTTGTAAGCCAGAACGATCTTAGTACTAGGAAATGTACTACATCACTGTTGCGAGGCCTAAGGTTTTAATCAATCAACTCAACAAGGAAATGACTAAGCCAATGAATGTATCACAAGTGTCCCACACCATACAGCTTGATTCAGTTAAACTACCAACAATTTAATTGTCTACATTTTCAGGTGACGTGACTACGTGGTTGGTACAATCGATTTGTATCCTTCGTGCACGACAATTCTACGCTTTCAAAGCAATCAAAATTTCATTACCTGGTATCAAAGTTAAGTGACACTTTCATCGACAGGGCTATCCACCTTGTCGTGGTGCTGAGTCTTAAGAATGTCCGGTGATAGGACGACTTTTATGAGGTCCGAAAACCAATAGATGGCCAACCTGATTTCAAGGGTGGAATGAGCAGACAGTAAACCGTGCCCAAGAATGCAAGGTTGGGGGTTAAACCAACCAGTAACGAGCTCCCTCAGACGCCATGGCGAGGGTCTGTTGTATCTAACCTTACCCGGGTATAGCGGCGCTGACCGGGTGGATCTTTATTTTCCGGACCTACTTGTCGGACCAACATAAATCAAACACAATGAACAAACAAAACAAAAAAAAAACAACAAACACTCAAGCACCAAACTACAACAAACAAACTCAAACAGGACTAACGTACAACAACAACAACCAACATCCTCACAGAGTGCATTCGAAACGGAAACACTACTCGCTGGCAATCTCGATGCGCCTCTAGTGCATGAAGCCTCAACGGCTAACGCTATGGAGGAGGAAACTTCTATTATATATAAATTTACCTAGAGAGCGTACTCCGAAGGACCACCGCGCAAAAAAAGGATCTCTGAGGGCCTAAGTCGCAAAAGAGAATACCTCAGAGCGCGGCACATCAAAGTCATCCTAGAAGCAAAGGAACCCTCGTCCCTCACCGAGAAGGAGAGGAATTCCTTAGCTTGGGCGAACGAGGAAATCGCCAGTGATGAACTCACCAGACCCAAACCTGCTTGTTCAAAAGGGCTTAGCAAGGACGCCGACTGCAAGAAGGGTCTTAGCGTAGACGGTTTGGCGGCAGGCAAGTAAGGGAAGAAGGTGAACCCCACACCCGGAAGATCCATAGGGTGCAAAACTACCGCTAAGAGTAAAGCTTCCAACAGGCAGGTAAAGTGCCCCAACGTGAGAACAAGTGACAGGAAAGACTTAGATGGTAAGAGGAATAGATCTATTGAGGACGCCTCAAACATTCGGAAGGTCGGGGACAGCGAAGGCAATCCTGGGAAGGCAAGAGACCCGAAGGTAACTTATAGCGAGCTGACCTACTGGTCATTATTCCTTCGAATGTGGTAAGAGGGTTGAGGCAGCGCTTGTCAAAGCGACCTTCGATTATATTCGCAGTAATGCCGGCCAGAGCCCTCCAAGATACGGCAAGGTCAGGTGCCACAAAGGACTGCAAAGACCAGTGGTCTAATGAGTTTGCAAGATCGGCGTTTAGGGGGCTACAGATTTGAGAGGGAGCTGCGCTGCAAGCAGTTCCCCTAGAGGAGGTCCCCAGGGAGTTGAAGGAAAATCTCTGTATCCCAGACTTGGGATTGGATAAGCAGGAAGTCCTTAATTTCCTCTAAGCCCAAAACCCTTCGATCCAAATGCAGGGATGGGAGGTCGTCAGCGAGGATGAACCCAAGGATGGGAATCGGGGATATATCATCCTATTGGATGATCCTCCGGCTCCACTGAAGGAGAGGGGTAGTATGCTGCTGAGTTTCGGCGTAAGCGAAGTTACGCTAAAGATCAACAAGCGTACTCAAGGGAAGCCGGAAGAGGCGGCTTTAGCTGGGCCGGGGGTTTTTTCGACCACCAATGAAGGTAGTACAAATAAGCCTCCACTACAGTAAAGTCGCCTCCGAAAACCCCTCCTCCTCGAGGAGCAGCTGGAACTAGCCCTAATCCAAGAACTCTGGGTAAGGAACGAAAAGGTGATGGGATTAGGGTCGAAGATCTATGAGGTGCTGTACAGCAACAGGAAAGATAAGATTCGTTCCTGCATACTCGATAAGAAATCCTTGAACCTACTAATGCTACCAAATTCCAGCTCCGGTGACCTGTTTGCGGTGGAGATGAGAGGGAAGGTCAACGTCACCATAGCATCCGTCTACATGCCGCATGAAGATGAAATAAATATACCCTCGGACTATTTAAGGCGGCGACTCAACAAGGTAAGAGAAACTTAATTCTGTGGTGTGATGCGAATGCGCACCATTCACTCACAAACTCCGACATCAACGCCAGGGGGGAGGCTCTCTTTGATTTTATTGTCTGCTTCGTTCTGCTCGTCGGCAATGGGGGAAATGAAAGCACATTTGTTACGGCAAGCAAAAAGGAAGTTTTAGTATCACTCTAATATCAGGTTACAGCTCAGAACTTATATCAAATCATATATTAACAAAGCATCGCTATCCTATCACTGCTGGATACTCTTTGACGTTGCGGCTATCAACGTGCCAACGTATCAATGTGCCAAAAAGCTGTAAATTTGGAAACCCGCGGTCGGCAAATTGGGAGGCTTTCTGTAAAACGGTCAACAGATCGACTAGTATCGAGCCTAACGGAGACATATCATCTGCGTCAGACATCGATAAAGCAGTGGATGTCCTCACCAACTTGCTAAACCGGTTTTTTGAAGAAGCATGCCCAGCACGAAGTTCGAGCACAAAAAAACGCTTACCATGGTGGAACGCCAAAATTGCGGAGGAGCCGCTGTAGATCAGTCATTGAAAGGACGACCTACAAAGAGAGCGTCAAACACCTGAAAAAAGAAATACGATTCGCAAAGAAGAACTCCTGGCATGGTTTCTGCGAATCCATTGAATCAACAACCGAAATATCATGGCCGAGAAGGATTCTGGCTACTACACCGGCGCAAATATCTTCAATAAGAAGGGTCGAATAAGGGCTAAACAACATATACAAAGGGTGCCTTAAGCTAGGCTACGTTTCAGTGAGGTAGCGAGAGGTAAGAGTTATTCTCATCCCAAAAGCGGGAAAACCAAATCATACCACCGCCAAGGATTACAGGTCTATCAGCCTGTCGCCCTTCCTCCTGAAGACATTGGAACGAATCATGGATATATATGTAAGGGATGTGATGGGCGAAAACTATCATTCAAAATCACAACACGCATATATAAAGAACAGGTCAGAGGATACTTCTCTACATAGTGTGGTTTCCACAGTAGATAGATTCTTGCATCGAAAAGAGTATACACTAGGCGAGTTCCTCGACATAGAGGGAGCGTTTAACAATGTTACTAACGATGCAATTCAAGCAAGCCTTCAAAGAATAGAAATCGATGAGGGTCTGCGCGAATGGATCGGACTTATTCTGCGAACACATCATGTAAGAGGAAAATGGATAGAGGAACGCCGCAAGGTAGGGTCCTCTCACCTCTTCTGTGGATGGAGAGGGATGGACTTACTGTTACTGCATATGCAGACGATGTAGCTATCCTAGTATCTGGGATGTTTCTATCAACGCTAAGCCAGCGCCTCAATCATGGATTGAGGTTTGTCAACAATTGGACTGCCACTCGAGGCTTGAAAGTCAACTAAGAGAAGACAGAACTGATGCTCTTCACGAGAAAAAGGAGAATTCCGGAGTTTACAAGCCCGCATATTAACGGGGTGGAACTCAAACTCTCAAGGACGGCTAAGTATCTGGGTATCACACTTGATTCCAAACTAAACTGGAAAGAGAACATCGAGGAGCGGATCAAAAAGCGTGTGTAGCTTTCCACACATGTAAGCGAGCCTTCCGAAACACCTGGGGTCGTAGACCATGTGTTGCGTACTGGCTATAACAGCGGTAGTAAGACCCATCTTAACTTACGGATCATCAATCTGGTGGCAAGTACTGGAGAAGAAATACCTTCTTCCTAGACAAACCATATGGGCACGCGTCCATCCTATCAAAATGAACAGCATCATATAGATACAAAACGTCGGAATATCTGCCACCAACCCTGACTACTACGAGGTAGTTCTCTACTCGAATTCCGAACAGGAGAGGTTGGGAAGAGCTATCAGCAAATGGCGAAGAGATCTCCCTATATACTGATGGCTCAAAAACAGGTGCAGGAACGGGGGCGGATGTCTTCTGAGATCTCTTTGAGAGATCCCTAAACCTAAGCGACGAATGTAGCGTTTTCCAAGCAGAAGTGGTAGCAATAAATGAGGCGGCACTTACGCTTAAAGAGCTTAGTTTGACCGGAAACGATAACCATATACTCCGACAGCCAAGCGGCTATAAGAGCCATTGCGTCGGATATTGTAAAATCGAAACTAGTCAAGCTATGCAGACAGAACGTCAACGAAATCTCCAGGCTAAACACGGTGACTCTGGGCTGGGTACTGGGACACACAGGAGTTCAAGGAAACGAGAGAGCGGGCGTATTAGCGAAGGAGGGCTCAGAGTTAGATAAATCTCTAGCACTACCTTATGTCAACATGCCGTTAAGTGTCCTAAGGAAAGAAATAGAGGGCGAAGCCTTAGAAAGAGCAGATGAGCGATCACTGAATCTGGATATTGGGTCAACGTCGAGAGCCTTATGGCCGGTGTTGAACAGGAAGAAATCATTATCAACGATTAGCATAAGTCGCAAGGGTATACGGACGGTGGTGGGAGTTCTCACCGGGCATTGTCCGATAGGCACCCATGAAAGTAGGTTAGGTATCCCCCATAGCGACTGCTGTAAAAGTTTCAGAGACGAGAAGGAAATAGAGTCCGTCCACCACTTGCTATGCGATTGTCCAGCCCTACGGGGAAGGAGACTGCTAACACTAGGCAGTAACTTCTTCGACGAGCTGGAGGATCTGAATAAAATAGAGCTGAAGCACCTTTAGAGATATATACAACAATCTGGGTAGTTCTAATCAGCAGTAAAAGTGTAGGTCCCACGGGGTACACCCCCCACACCCAGGGCACAAGGCAGAAGTCGGAAGGGCAGCCTACCTACCTACCTAAGTGGCAATTGAAGGACTTAAAATTGAGGATTAATACTACGATGTGGCATTAACAAGACCTAAGGAACGGTTTGAGAACCGGAAGATCATCGCCCAGGAGCACCCCCATTTTCAATCACCCCAAAGTTCAGAAGCCGTCTGCAGTGGAATTAAGAAGTCTAATAATAATAATAATAATAATAATAATAATAATAATAATAATAATAATAATAATAATAATGGCGGCGCTACAGTCCGAGGTGGACCTGGGCCTAGCTTCTCAGCAACCACTCTTGTTGTGCGTGCTATTGTTCTCTCACGAGCGGAGGGGACCTACAGTTTAATGCCGACTCCGAACGGCGAGATTGAGAAGCTTTTTTCTAGACAGTTATACTCTTTGAGCATTGTATGTGACTCGAAAGAGGTGGAGCCGTGAAAAAATGTTTGATGTTTTTTTCTAGATTCGAACTGACGACCTCGAGCGTAGGAGTCGACGCACCTACCCACTACGCCACGGCGCCCGTGTATATAATACAATGATAATAATAATAATAATGGCGGTGCTACATTCCGCGGTGGACCTGGGCCTAGCTTCTCAGCAACCACTCGCGATGTGCGATGTTCTCTCACGAGTGGAGAGGACCTACAGTTTAATGCCGACTGCGAACGGGGGCCGTGTGGGTTTGTGCATCGACCGAGTACAATGACATAGATCTTTAAATTGAATATGAATCAAAACAAAATAGAACATTATGAGATTTAACATTAAAATACATGATGAAATTAACATTTCAATTGCAAACAGTGGCGAAACTACACACTTACGCCAACTGCGCCTTCTAGTGTAGTGGTTAGTGCGGCGAAAATACACTAACACCGACTGCGCCATCTGCTACAAGCAAATATAAACATGAATCGATCCAATTGGAACCCGCCCTCTGTGATACTGGAAATGGGGAAATTCAATAGACGAAATTGAGTAGCTTTGTTGATTTCAAGGTGTGTATAGAGACGAGCTATACAGCCATCAAGGTCGGTAACGAACTCACCGAGACCTTCAATGTCAAAAAAGGTTTTAGACAAGGCGACGCGCTGTCATGTGATTTCTTTAACATCGTTCTTGAGAAGATCGTGCAAAACTCACTGGCCAACACAAGAGGCACGATCTTCCAAAAGTCCGTTCAACTGCTAGCCTACGCGGATGACATTGACGTGATTGGGCGAACACAGCGAGCCGTCAATGATGCGTTTGCTGGCATTGAAACGGAAGCGGCTATAATGGGTCTGGCGGTAAACGAGGGCAAAACCAAGTATATGCTGTCATCGAGAAAGGACGCACAACATCGACGACTTAGCCAGAACGTCACCATAGGCAGCTATAACTTTGAGGTAGTGAAGGACTTCGTCTACCTCGGCACCGCAGTAAACAGTACAAACAACATCAGTACCGAGATCAAACGCAGAATAACTCTTGCCAACCGCTGTTTTTATGGGCTCAAAAGGCAATTGAGTAGTAGAGCCCTCTCTCGGAAGACCAAGCTGACTTTATATAAGACCTTGATCATCCCAGTCCTGCTGTACGGCGCAGAGGCATGGCCAATGTCCCAAGCGGATGAACAGTCTCTTGGTCTTTTCGAGAGAAAAGTTCTGCGCGCGATCTTTGGTCCTGTTTGCGTTGATGGCTTTTGGGGGAGAAGGTTCAACCACGAACAGTATGGGCTGTACAGCGACATGAGTCTAGCCAGGCGTCTACGGATCCAACGCCTAAGATGGCTAGGCCATGTAGAGCGTATAGTGAAGCCCAGGTCCACCTCGGACTGTAGCGCCCTAAGAAGAAGAAGAAGAAACAAAAAAACACTTTCACTTCAAACCCCTTAACTAATTAACACTTTCTTCTTTTCATTTTTGAAGTAAACAAATAAAATCTATACATTTTTATCTTCTCCGGACATATTTCATATCTTTAATCGAACGCTTAATAACAAAGATATTAAGAAAACAAAATTAACAACATTTTTTACTTTCTTCCAATTGCAATTTTCACAATAAACTTGCCAACTTTGATCGCTTAACTAACTAAGGGCAAAACATAAAAAACAAAAAAAAATTCATTTTTCTTATCACAAATACCGTATACTTTGTGAAAAGAAACAGTTTTTTCTTGTTTACCTAACATTTAAAAGTGACCTTTTGCGCACTGATCTCTATAGAGCTGCCCCTCTGTGCGGCTCGGCGTAGTCTATTAAGAAGTCTAATAGATAAAATTAGGAACCATTTATCCGGATTACGAAACCTAAAGCGACCGGTCTTCTTGTGGGACGATCTCATAGTATTCATCAAAACCACTAAACTGGATGCACACACGCTAAGTAAGTGGAACGATGAAGCATCTGTTGATGGACTTCCCAGCCTTGTTGAAGTAATCAATTTTCTGAAAAAGAGGGCTGAGCACTTACAAGGTAATGTAATAAATCATAATCAATAAATTCATTTGTCTCAAAACTACTGAGCACATTAGTACTAACAGCCCATCTAGTTCTTGTCGTGAATGCGGGAATAAACACCACACAATGTTGCTCATAGGCAAAACCGCAAACACTCAAATAGATAAAAACCCACTTAGCTCAAATAATCACTTGTAAGCGATCAACATAACCACCACGAATGTAACACTCGTCATCCCTATCTGGTGTGATACTGGCATGAAATTCGTTTCAACCCTAGCGGCAGTGCGTCGTCGATAATAATTCAACCCGTGGATCAACTGAAGTTCCTCTTGAGACAAAGGAAATTGAAAACAGCGGGTTCACGTAATCAGTTAGTTCAGCGCTTGGTTGCTTATGAAGGGTCAGAAAATATCGAATTTCCAGACTCAGTTGCTGACGAGGAGGTAGTTGGAATGACGCCGTTAACAGAACTTCAGATAGAGATGAAAGAACTACGAGGGATGATGGCACAGTTAATTCAAGTGCAAACTGCTAGTGCAAATGCAACACAAAGCCATCAAACAACTGTAGAGGATGAACATCGCGTGGGTGTGAATTCGGTTCCTGATAGAGCCAACACTAATACGACTATACGACTACACGTAATGCATCGGTTAAGGAAATTGCAAACAGCTTACCAGAATACGATCCAATGGACGAGAACTCTACTCCTGTTGATCAGTTCATTGATCGCGTTAACAAAATAGTGGAAACTTATCAGTGGGATGAGAAGTTTCTATTTCCAGCTGTCTACATACGTCTTAAAGGTCCCGCTAGGTTGTGGCTTGATGCATTACCAACGTTACATACGATATGGATATATTTTACAAATGAGTTTGGCTCAACACCGGACGAAGCGGAAATTCATTACGCTATGTCAAACGCAGTTCTTCGACCCAAGGAATCTATCAAAGAGTATTGTTTTCGTATGTCGTCACTTGGTAATCGCTATAGATTGAGTGAAGCTGCTATAATACGATACACGCGATCTGGTCTCAAACACCGAGAACTACAACAAAGAATTGCTACCATCACAGTTTTGACAATGAAACATATGCGAAATATAATTGAGGACTACTTCATCATACGAGGTAGACATTTCGAAACAATATATGATTCTATACCGAAACGTGTTGATGCAAAAATAGAACTAGAGGACTCTGCAACATCGTCAACCGCGAAAGCTAGACTTAAATGCTTCAAATGTAACGAGTTGGGTCCTTTTTAAGGTTCCGTCTACAAAAACGGACCCTTTATAATTTCGGTGTTTCCGTCGTGTCTGTCACACTTTTTTATCTCCGAAGTTTATAAAGATATCGGCATGACATTTTGGAATTAGGTACTTCAGGCCTAGATGTCATTGCCCATGCACCCAAATTTAAAAATTGTGGCCATTTGGGGGTCGCTCCAGTATAGGTGAAGTTGCCATTAATTTTGAAACATTGTCGCACCCCATAGACCTATATATCAATCGACAGATCTTCTGAAATGAGGTAGAGGTTTGCTTCAACAGTTTTTGATCCAAGGTACTGTTTGAAAAATATGGAGCTCCAAAGTATTTTTTAATGCATCCCCCATGCCATTTCTAAACCAAGGAGTTTAAAAATCTGAAAAAATCACAAAAACTTCGCATCATTGAGTACTTTCATTTAAAATAATTTCGAGCATTCTGGCCTTAATAGTTTTCGAGATATTGGTCAAAAATGGTCAACCATCGACATGCGACTTTTTAGGATCTGAAAATGCAGTTTTGGAGACATCAATGAAAGCATTAAGACATGATAAATTTCAAAACATCGATTTATGTTGAAATTTTGAGATATCTTAGAATTAAAATGATAACTTTAATTTTCACACATAAATTTCATGCTGTGTTCGACCACTCTATTCGTTGATGAGTGTCATCTTTTGGATCTCAACCCCTAAATGCCCAACAGAAATGAACACACACACCGCAGGCATGTATGTATGATGGAAGGGACTTTCTGTGTTGGATAAACTTCGATAGAGTTATAGGTATATGTATGGATTAATGTTTGATTTGTGTTGAAGTAAGAAGAAAATTCAACTGAAATAGTTTGGAAACATCGTTTAATATTCAGAAATCATCCATCAATATTATGCCCCGTGCGAGTACAACTCGCACTTGCCCAGTTTATTTTAAATAAGTGCTTACAACCGCCAAAACGACATCGATGTGTAACGCTCAACAAAGTACATTCGAACAATCAGGATTGCGGCAGATCCGAGGCAAACTTACGACGACTTGGAGCCACGAATCAATATGAATGCTTTTGCAAAACGATCATCGTCCAATCACAACCATATACCGCCTTTATTGATACAGGCAGCCAAGCTAGTATGGTTCGAAAGTTTGTTGCGCAACGTATCAATGCTGGAAGACGCAAATGCCATATGCAAATACGAGGCATCCCTGGTGGAGTGCGCTTTCTTAACAAGTCGATTCCCGTAAATTTCTCCATTGATGAAGCATTTGTCACAGCGCGAATCTGTATCGCAGATGATGAAGTCTAACAACAGGACTTCCTTATTGGACAAGATGTTATCGTAAACGTGAACCATACGTTAAAGATTGAAAATCAGGTAACTTAAACAAATAAATTATTCAACCTATGCAATTTTGACAGAAGTCCCGAATGAAAGTCTTACTCGAGAGTTACAGCGATGTCTTTTCAATCGGCATAGAAGAAAGACCAATGTAGTTGAAGCCAAAATCGATCTCGAGAGTAAGTAAATCGTTTCTCAAGCACCTTACCGTATACCTGAGCCTAAACGAG
Organism: Myathropa florea; assembly: GCA_930367185.1. Classification (NCBI taxonomy): domain Eukaryota; kingdom Metazoa; phylum Arthropoda; class Insecta; order Diptera; family Syrphidae; genus Myathropa; species Myathropa florea. The sequence continues at coordinate 44,394,820 of OV884004.1, read as the reverse complement.
AAATTGTCAACGCCATTGTCAAAGATTTATGGCAACACGATATGATTACTAAGCTCACATCCGAGTATGCCAGCCCTGTAGTGCTCATAAAAAAGAAGAATTGTAGTGATCGCCTATGTATCGATTGATCGAAGAAAACTTTCCTGTGCCCAATATAGAAGAACGATTACAGGAACCCAAACAATTCAGGTATTTTTCATCATTAGACTTGAATAGCGGATACTATCAGATAGAAGTATCACCAGAAAGTCGTAAGTTTACGGCTTTTATTACAACTAATGGCATATACGAATTTAAGCGCATGCCGTTTGGCTTAAAAAATACACCAGCGTGCTTCAATCAACTGATGGCAGAAATTCAAAAACTTGTTCAAAAGGGTGACATGCTGCATTATGATGACATCCTAGTTGGAAACAATTCGATCAACGGGATGTATGAAAAGCTCACATGCATACTAAAGGTGTTACGTAAATGCGGGTTAACGTTAAACGACAAATGTGAATTTTATAAACAGAAAATTAAATTTTTAAGTCATCAGCTACACGCCGGCGGTATAAGTCCAGATGAAATTGCATCCAGTCGCATATTTTAGCAGCTCTCCTACGAAAGGCGAACAAAAGTTTCACAGCTACGCGATTGTAGCTGAAAATCGGATAAAGTACGGATAAGGACCCCGTTGTGGGAATTTTTGGGAATTTTTTTTCTTTTGGGTAGTGCATCGTGCGGTGCAAGTATATATATATATATATATATATTGTAAGCACTTATTTAAAATAAACTGGGCAAGTGCGAGTTGTACTCGCACGGGGCATAATATTGATGGATGATTTCTGAATATTAAACGATGTTTCCAAACTATTTCAGTTGAATTTTCTTCTTACTTCAACACAAATCAAACATTAATCCATACATATACCTATAACTCTATCGAAGTTTATCCAACACAGAAAGTCCCTTCCATCATACATACATGCCTGCGGTGTGTGTGTTCATTTCTGTTGGGCATTTAGGGGTTGAGATCCAAAAGATGACACTCATCAACGAATAGAGTGGTCGAACACAGCATGAAATTTATGTGTGAAAATTAAAGTTATCATTTTAATTCTAAGATATCTCAAAATTTCAACATAAATCGATGTTTTGAAATTTATCATGTCTTAATGCTTTCATTGATGTCTCCAAAACTGCATTTTCAGATCCTAAAAAGTCGCATGTCGATGGTTGACCATTTTTGACCAATATCTCGAAAACTATTAAGGCCAGAATGCTCGAAATTATTTTAAATGAAAGTACTCAATGATGCGAAGTTTTTGTGATTTTTTCAGCTTTTTAAACTCCTTGGTTTAGAAATGGCATGGGGGATGCATTAAAAAATACTTTGGAGCTCCATATTTTTCAAACAGTACCTTGGATCAAAAACTGTTGAAGCAAACCTCTACCTCATTTCAGAAGATCTGTCGATTGATATATAGGTCTATGGGGTGCGACAATGTTTCAAAATTAATGGCAACTTCACCTATACTGGAGCGACCCCCAAATGGCCCCAATTTTTAAATTTGGGTGCATGGGCAATGACATCTAGGCCTAAAGTACCTAATTCCAAAATGTCATGCCGATATCTTTATAAACTTCGGAGATAAAAAAGTGTGACAGACACGACCGAAACACCGAAATTATAAAGGGTCCGTTTTTGTAGACGGAACCTTAAAAAGGACCCAACTCGTTACATTTGAAGCATTTAAGTCTAGCTTTCGCGGTTGACGATGTTGCAGAGTCCTCTAGTTCTATTTTTGCATCAACACGTTTCGGTATAGAATCATATATTGTTTCGAAATGTCTACCTCGTATGATGGAGTAGTCCTCAATTATATTTCGCATATGTTTCATTGTCAAAACTGTGATGGTAGCAATTCTTTGTTGTAGTTCTCGGTGTTTGAGACCAGATCGCGTGTATCGTATTATAGCAGCTTCACTCAATCTATAGCGATTACCAAGTGACGACATACGAAAACAATACTCTTTGATAGATTCCTTGGGTCGAAGAACTGCGTTTGACATAGCGTAATGAATTTCCGCTTCGTCCGGTGTTGAGCCAAACTCATTTGTAAAATATATCCATATCGTATGTAACGTTGGTAATGCATCAAGCCACAACCTAGCGGGACATTTAAGACGTATGTAGACAGCTGGAAATAGAAACTTCTCATCCCACTGATAAGTTTCCACTATTTTGTTAAAGCGATCAATGAACTGATCAACAGGAGTAGAGTTCTCGTCCATTGGATCGTATTCTGGTAAGCTGTTTGCAATTTCCTTAACCGATGCATTACGTGTAGTCGTATAGTCGTATTAGTTTTCAATGTTTTCAATTTCCTTTGTCTCAAGAGGAACTTCAGTTGATCCACGGGTTGAATTATTATCGACGACGCACTGCCGCTAGGGTTGAAACGAATTTCATGCCAGTATCACACCAGATAGGGATGACGAGTGTTACATCCGTGGTGGTTATGTTGATCGCTTACAAGTGATTATTTGAGCTAAGTGGGTTTTTATCTATTTGAGTGTTTGCGGTTTTGCCTATGAGCAACATTGTGTGGTGTTTATTCCCGCATTCACGACAAGAACTAGATGGGCTGTTAGTACTAATGTGCTCAGTAATTTTGAGACAAATGAATTTATTGATTATGATTTATTACATTACCTTGTAAGTGCTCAGCCCTCTTTTTCAGAAAGTTGATTACTTCAACAAGGCTGGGAAGTCCATCAACAGATGCTTCATCGTTCCACTTACTTAGCGTGTGTGCATCCAGTTTAGTGGTTTTGATGAATACTATGAGATCGTCCCAAAAGAAGACCGGTCGCTTTAGGTTTCGTAATCCGGATAAATGGTTCCTAATTTTATCTATTAGACTTCTTAATAGACTACGCCGCGCCGCACAGTGGGGCAGCTCTATAGAGATCAGTGCGCAAAAGGTCACTTTTAAATGTTAGGTAAACAAAAAAACTGTTTCTTTTCACAAAGCATACGGTATTTTATTCACGCGTGAATTTTATAAACAGAAAATTAAATTTTTAAGTCATCAGCTACACGCCGGCGGTATAAGTCCAGATGAAATTGCATCCAGTCGCATATTTTAGCAGCTCTCCTACGAAAGGCGAACAAAAGTTTCACAGCTACGCGATTGTAGCTGAAAATCGGATAAAGTACGGATAAGGACCCCGTTGTGGGAATTTTTGGGAATTTTTTTTCTTTTGGGTAGTGCATCGTGCGGTGCAAGTATATATATATATATATCGATATATATATATATATGCGCGTAGTGCAGTGTACCCCCCTAAGTAGTTTTTGAAAATTAAAGCGGTGATTGGGGAGACTCCGAGGAAGCCCCGATCATATATATGTATGTATCTATATTCAAGTGGTAGTGCGTAGCGCCCAAAAAGGGGCAGAGTGGTCGCGTAAGGTCCCGTTCGTCGGAAGGAAGAAGTTTGGGTTAGAACCACCCATCGGTTCGCGACACAAAGGTCGCTTCGCGGTTGTTGGCCCGTTAAATTTTTCGGTACCGAGCCGGTACCGCGCTATTTTGTTGGCGGAGGACTCGGGGTCGCCCGGTGCCCGTACCCCCCTTGTGTTGTTACTGTGTCGTCCATCTGTGTAGAGACAGTTGGCCACCGAGCCCAAGGGATTGACGTGAGGGCGGAGGTTCGCAAGAATCGACGCACATATCGGTTTCCCCTAGCACTTCAGCTAGAAGTATATATATACCAGGTGGGGTATATATATATAGAGATTCAGAGGTTTCGGTACGTACATATATATATATATGTACGTATCTTTGGGTTTCGTTGTTCCTAAGGAAAGGCGACGTGGCGCCCACTTCCTTCTGGAGGACAATTTTGAGGGTTTTTTTTCGAACTTGGTTGTGGAACCCACCGCAGCTGAGTCGCCCGGCAGGGAGGTTTTCTGGGACCACCCATTGTCGCCAGGTACGCGACATATATTCTGGTCATAGTGGACGCATTTACCAAATTCACGATTATTCGCGCAGTTAAGAGCACCGCAACAAAACATGTCATCGATACTCTTAAAGATGTTGCTAGCTACGTTGGTATGCCGGAACGAATTATATCAGACAGTGGGACAGTCTTCACTTCAAAAAATGTTGAGTGATTTTGTCGTGACCACAACATCAATCGAATTCTTAATGCTGTTCAAACACTGAGAGAAAATGAGCATGGGCACGAACGCACCAATCGCATCATATTGTCAATGTTACTACCTACCACCGATAACGTGAAACGCTGGGATGATCAAATGCATCAAATACAATGGAGTATCAACACTATGGTAATCGAAACTACTAATTGTTCTCCTTTTCAACTTCTGCACGGTTATGAGCCACGAGATATGTTACTGATCATCGAGCAGATGCTCGAATAAAAAACAATACAAAACAACGCTCGTAGTAGAGTCTTAAGTTAATGGAGCACTACACTCGAAGGATGTACTGGACTTCTATCTGATCATAAAATTGATGTTCATAAGTGGTATATTCCAAAAAACATTAATTTGTCAGACCAACTGTTTAATGTCCCACAGCGGATAGACATACCTCTTGGAGTCGACTTATTCTATAGCATACTGCGTGTTCGGCAGATTGAATTGTTCCGAATTTACCTGTTTTGCAAAATACCTTGCTCGGCTGGATTGTAGAGGACAAATATTTTACTACAAGACATCCAGAACATGCAATTTTATTGCTCAACAGTCATTTGTGAGCTCTGAATTCGATGAATTGCTAAATGATTCTTTAATGGCATTTTGGCACATTGAACATTTCGATCCATTGCAGTTACCTAATAAAAGAAGAAAAGGATTGTAAATCTCATTTTTGCACACAGTATACCCGCTTGGAATGTGAACGATAAGAATTGAGATTGCCCTTTAATCAAAGTCCAAGTTTATTAGGAAATTCGTATGATATTGCTTTAAAGAGATTTCTATCTCTTGAAAGAAAATTTCGGACAGATCGAGAGTTGTTTTAACAATACTCTGAATTTGTTAACAATCTTCTTGAGCAGTCACACCTGGAGATAGCATCGCTCGATTTCACTAAGCCACATAATTTTTTGCCTCATCATTGCAATCGCGTGTAAACTTAAAAGGCTACTGTGGTTACCATGCCTACCATCCGTCTGAGAGGGCAAGAGGCGGATCATCTCTGTTTATATGCGATAATATAGATCACTTAGTAGGACTAAATATAGAATCCAATCCAATACAATTAACTACGGTTCATGTAAAAAACAAACATTATTCATTTAACGTCTCGTCAATTTACTGCCCTCCGCGTAGTATAATTGATCAAAACGAGCTTGAAAGTATTTTCCACACTCTTGGCCCAAATTGGTGGAGATTTTAACGCGAAGCACACTTTTTGGGGGTCAAGATGTATCTCACAAAAAGGCAGAAAATTGTACAGAGCTGGTATGAATCTAAGTTGTGATTTTTTCTCGACAGGAAAACCGACCTACTGGCCTTCGGATATTACATAAAAGGCATATCTCGAAACTACTTAAGAGTTGAAGAAAGCTTTGATCTTAGTTCAGATCATTCTCCCATTGTACTATCTATGAATGATAACCTCGTAAGAAAGGAAGTACCACCTACCTTAACTAATCAACGAACGAATTGGCAAGCATTCAAAAATTACTTGCAAGACAATATCGAACTTGCGGTACCGCTGAGAACCCGATATGATTTAGAAATAGAAGTCGATAAATTTATAGATGTAATACAGTGCGCTGCGTGGAGCAATACACCCCTCGTTAGAAAAACGACAATAAAAAGTGTATTGCGATATCCACCGGAAATACGAGAATTAGTAAGAAATGGCAACAGTCCCGTGCGCCAGAACATAAAACGTGTCTAAATCAATTGTGTAATTTGCTAAAGGCGAAAATTAAATTGTTTAAAAATAATAACCTAAGTACCTACTTAAGAGGCTTGTCCGCGAAGAAGGATACCAACTACTCACTCTGGAAAGCAGCTACAGGTTTTAGAAAACCCGAACCACATACGGCCCCAATTCGAAAAAAATCAATTCGAGTGGGCAAAAGAAGATAAAGAGAAAGCGGATCTCTTCGCAGATCACGACGTTTAAATTTCACTGTGGACAAACACTTCCTGTAAACTCCTACGGTTCGGACATACACTTTGACAATTATTCTATAAGAAATGCTACTCTGACAGAGCTTAAAGAAGAATTACACAAACCCAAAAAAGCTCCTGGTTATGACCTAATCACAGGAGAAGTTCTAAAAGAATAACCTAAGAAAGCGCTTCTGAAGTTTCTCTACCTCATTAATGCCGCCTTTAGATTAGAACATGTCCCTAGTCAGTGGAAAGTGGCGGAAGTAATAATGGTACTCAAGCCGGGTAAACCCCCAACAGAAAAAAAGTCTTACAGACCGATTTCACTACTTCCGATAATGTCTAAGGTGTTTGAAAGAATTTTACTTAGGCGTTTAAGCCCGATTGTGGAAGAAAGACGACTTATTCCTAATCACCAATTTGGTTTTAGAAATAAACATTCGACTATTGACCAAATACATCGAATAACTGATGTTATAGAAAAATCGTTTGAACAAAAACAAGTCTGCTCAGCTGTATTTCTCGATGTTTCCCAGGCCTTTGACAAGGTTTGGCACGAGGGTTTGAAACACAAACTGAGACAGTTCTTCCCGGGAAAACTTTACGTAATATTATCAAATTACCTTTCTGACAGAATCTTCCGTGTAAAATATGGAAAAGAATACTCGGTATTTAAATCTATAGAAGCTGGAGTACCCCAAGGAAGTGTTCTTGGTCCTCTCCTCTACTTACTTTTTAGTAGCGATATGCCACAAAATGTTGGCACTGTACTAGGCACATTTGCTAACGACACCGCCATTTTGGTAACTGCCAAAACGGTCGAAGAGTCAACTAGAAAACTGCAACGTGCTTTAGATCGGGTACACGAATGGACAAACACTTGGAGAATTGAACTCAATGAAACTAAATCCGTTCATATTAATTTTACATACAACAACGTGAATAATTTTCCCGTGTTTATAAATGGTGTTCAAATACCCTTTGGAAATGAAGCGAAATACCTCGGGATGACTCTCGATGTAAAGCTCAAGTGGAAAGAACACGTCAAAAACAAACGTTAAGAGCTCCAAATAAAATATAAAGACATGTACTGGCTTATTGGAAAATATTCCAAACTAAGTACTGAAAACAAATTGCTTATATACAAGCAACTGCTAAAACCCGTCTGGACATATGGTATACAACTATGGGGTTGTACCAAAGAAAGTAATAAAAATATTCTACAAACTTTCCAAAATAAAGTACTAAGAACCATCGTCAACGCACCGTGGTACATACGGAACGACGATATCCACAGAGATCTCGGAATTGCATCAATCCAGGATGAAACGAAGAACATTGCTCGTAAGCATAAGCGTCGTCTGGAAGAGCACATAAACCCTGCTGTCCTTCCAATTCTTGACGAAAGTAATCTATTGCGCCGTCTTCAAAGGACTAAACCCCCTGACCTAGCACGGTGAATTCATCCCGCGCTTAGTTGGCTATTAGCAGGAACTCTCAGTGGAGAATCTCTTGTAAAACGCGTCAAAATCAAGAAAATAAAACTGCTGGATAAGTGTCAAACTTAGTTGTAGTATGAATATATTTTATTTTATTTGAAGGGAGGTGTTTTTACTGGGTAAATATCCCTTTCGCTATGAGGGAACGGTCCCCATAGTGTCTTTTGAAGATTTTCACCTACCCTCGCTAAAAAAAAAAAAAAAAATCATTGCGTACTAAAATTATCAAGCTCTACTACAAAGTTGCGGGTAGTATGTGATGCAGCTGCAAAAACAAGCTCTGGCAAATCTCTCAATGACATTGGGTTCTTGTTGAAATATAAACTGCTAACATCCCTGTTCGATTGTTCACTTTGTTTGGCAGCACTTTACATAAACACCTTTGTTCTTTTTTTCTTTCTTTCTTCTTGTAACGTTCGTCGAACAAGCTTACACACACATCCACTAGCTTTAAATATAAGATAGTTTTTTGCGTTAAATAATCAGGGGTCATTTTTATATTTTTATATTTATAAAGTAAAAATGTCGCAACAAAATTTTTGCATAGAGAAACTCCATGGAAGTGAAAACTACCACACGTGGAAATTTGTGATGGAGATTTTGCTGGAACTGTCTGATCTTCAGGGATGCATATCTGATCCAGTCACAGAAAAAGATGAGGCAAAATTAAGGAAAGCGAAAGCTAAAATTGTCCAGTGAATTGACGAATCCATCTTTGTTCATCTACAAAATCAGACAAGTGCGTCCGATATTTGGAAATGCCTGAAGCAATTGAAGACACCGGCTTAACGCGTAAAATTGGGCTATTATGGAAACTTATTACCGTACGCCGCGATAACTGCGACTCGATGTCAGATTATGTACATCAACTAACAAATTCCGCGAACAAAATAAGTGGAATTGGCTTTGAGATAAGTAGCGAGTGGATTGGTGCGATTATGTTGGATGGACTAGACGAAGAATTCAAACCATTTATTATGGGCTTTGAGAGTAGTGGTACACCTATTACCAGCGAAAGCATTAAAATGAAATTGCTAGATGGTGACTATGGTAAAGTAAGTGAAAGTGCATTCTTTAGTACAAAGAAGCAACCAGAAAAAGGTTCAAATAAAGCTCAATTTAAGTGTTTTAACTGTGACCGCAAGGGTCATTTTAGTAGAAATTTTAAAAAGAAATCAAAGATTCCAGGCAATACAGACAATCGATGTCGAAATGACTTTAGTGTACATTCATCTCCCGAAAACAAGCAATGTTCAAAAGAGTGGATCATTGATAGTGGGGTTTCGAATCATATGACCCCTAACAAGCGTTGGCCGCGAACAATGAACGAATGAAAGTAAATGGTCTTGGAAATGTCAAGGTTCGTATTTGTGGTTAAGACATTGACGTTAATAAGGTTTTATATGTTCCCAATTTGGTGACAAACTTACTTTCGGTTGCTCAGATTGTTGATAAGGGTAACAGTGTAGTCTTTGATAAAAATCGTTGCCAAATAATAAAAAGTAATGGTGAAGTAATTGCGGAAACTGAATGTAAATCGGGTGTGTATAAATTTAAAGACCAAACGGTCTCCTGTTTTTTTCCAAGTCGGAAACCAGTATAATGACTTGGCATCGTCGGCTCGGGCACATGAACTATGTGGACTCGTGTAAACTCAAAAACGGCGCTGGAAAGGGCATTACATTTAGTGACGACGCTAATGATTTAAAGCAATGTGAGGTTTGCTACAAGGGCAAACACGGTAGGAACAAAATATTTTTTGACTTTTATTGAAGACTTTTCACATAAAGTTTTTGTCTATTTTCTCAAATCTAAAGATCAGGTACGAAATAGCTTTATGGATCTAAAGCAGTTTGTCGAAAATCAACTAGGAAGAAAGATTAAAGCAATACGTGCTGAGAACGGTGCTGACACTTCGAAGCGTTTTGCCGCAAGGCAGGTATTTTGCACCAGTCTTCAAACACATACACTCCTCAACTGTCAGTACAGCTGTGCACATTATCAATCATTCTGTTTGTTCATCATTAGAAGGAAATATACCACAAAAGATCTGGACTGGAGCTGATGTTGATTTAAACAGTATGCGGATATTTGGAACCCCAGTTATGGTGCATATACCGAAGCAACGTCGACGTAAATGGGACTCCAATTCAACAAGAATGTGACACAACGAAGGGATATCGTTGTATAGATCCTTTAACAAAGAAAGTGGTTATTAATTGAGACGTAGCCTTCATGGAAAGTGTCGCTAAGGTAATTGATGAGTCTTTTGGTGTAAATGATAAATCTGTTTTAGTAGGGGACCCTGAACCGGAATTTTCCTATTCAAACGAGATTAAAGATACCGGTATTGATGAATCTGATTCTGATGAGAAGTATGAATAAACCTTTGATGATGCTTTGGATGAAACGTGTGTTCCTAAGACTGAAGTTGCACCATCGAAAATGTTACGAAGATCAAAACATGTACTTGTACCGCGTGATTTTGAGAGAGAAGGCTATGTAACACACTTAGCAAGAATTAACAAACTAGAACTTGATCCTGTAACAATCAATAATGTTTTATGTCGTGAGGATTGTAACAAATGGAAAGCTGCTAGAAGTGTGAGCTGGACTCGCTCATTGAGAATAAAACTTGGTCTCTTACCTCCTTGCCACATGGCTGTAAAGCAGTAAAATCGAGGTGGGTGTTCAATACAAAACGAGATAACATGGGTGAAATTATTCGCTACAAAGCTCGTCTAGTAGCAAAGGGGTGTTCACAGCGTTACGTCAAACTTAATTTGAAAATCAATCAGATGGATGCAGTGACCGCCTTTTTCCAAAGCGCTTTGGAGGAGAAAATTTATATGGAAGTACCGGAGGTTTGTGGTAAGGCTAGTGGAAGTGTGTGTAAGCTTGAAAAATCGATTTATGGATTGAAACAAAGCGGCCGCCAATGGAACATTAAACTACAAGAAACTTTGAAGTTGTTTGGTTTACTGAAGTCAAAAGTAAATCCGTGTGTATTTTATAGTAGTGATTCACATCTTATAATGGCAATATATGTTGACTGTATTTTGGTTTTTTGGCGTGATTCCAACATCCGTGATAAGCTAAAAAAAAACATTAAGTGATACATTTAAGATGAAAGACCTTGGTGTTGCAAAAAGTTGTATTGGCCTGAACATTACCTATGACGAGAATACAAATGGAATTAACTTGGATAAGGAAAAGGATACTCGAGAAATGCTTTAAAAACGGGATGAGTGACGCAGAACCAGTTTCAACCCCGAGTGATACCAACCAAAAGTTGTCAATTGCTATGTGCGGGGAAGGTGAAGAAATGGAAAATGTACCGTATCAAGAAGCAGTTGGCAGTCTACTTTATCTGGCACAGGGAACTAGGCCAGACATTGCTTCTGCCGTCAATGATGTCAGCCGTTTTAATACGCGCCACGGACAAGCGCACTGGGTGGCGGTTAAACGAATCTTCAGGTACTTGAAACGTAGTATTAATTATAAACTTTCTTTTGGTAGGTCTGAGGGACTCCAGTGGTTCACAGACGCTGATTGGGCGTCTGATATCGATAAAAGACGCTCATGTACGGGCTATGTGTTTACTTTGTGTGGAGGAGCCATCTCATGGGCAAGTAAAAGGCAAGCAACAGTAGCACTCTCAAGTATGGAAGCCGAGTACATGGCGATGGCATCAGCTGTGCAAGAAGCAATTTGGCTTAAGTCATTTGGACAAGATTTTGAGCTTTCAATTCGAAATCAACCAGTTGTGATTACATATGACAACCAAAGTGCAATCTCCATTGCTGAAAAGGAATGCTCGACCAAAACATATCGACGTTCGACATCAATACATTCGTGATCGTATCAAGGACTAGACTGTAACAATCCGTTATGTGTCAACAGAAGAAATGGTTACAGATAGCTTAACAAAAGCAATTTTTTTTTTGATGAAAGAAGTAATCCGATTCAAAAACGAATTATATATTATAGTTCAATAACTGGGGCCGTTGAAATATAAGCTGCTAACATCCCTGTTCGATTGTTCACTTTGCTTGGCAGTACTTTTTTTTACATAAACACTTTTGTTCTTTTTTTCTTTCTTACTTCTTATAACGTTCGTCGAACACTAAAGACCTATTAGTTAGTTGTCTCTGCATGTCTTATCTATATCGATAAGAATCCACAAAATCTCAACAGTCCTGCTATCCAACCTGATCTCTTATCCATCGTGTTGAGATTCCGAGTTTACAAATATGTCTTACCCACAGACATTTCAAAAATGTACCATTAGGTACAATTAGATCCAATCGATAGAAACTTTCATTGCATATTGTGGACAATGAACAAAGACGAGGACATCACTAAATATTAACTTTGTACAGTGACATTTGGTATTGCCTCGGCTGCTTTTTTGGCAACCCGCGCTCTGAACCAGCTGTCAGTTGATTAAAGTGCTCTATATTTTCTCGCTGCAAGGTCCGTTAGTACTGATTTCTATGTAGATGACGTTTTGACTGGTGCCAATTAATTGGCAGAAGCAAAGACACTCCAGCGTGAGATAGTGACAATGTTGAGCAAGGGCAAATTCAATCTCAACAAATGGTGTTCAAATTCATCGGAGCTCTTAGATGGTATTGCTCAGAATGATCGCGAGAACTTAGTAAACTTTGGAAACGGCAACTCTATTAAAACCTAACCTTGTACATAATTTGGAATACTGAGAGAGATTGTATCCTTTCCACAGTAGCTCCTTTTTCTTACAAAGCCATAACGTAGCTGACTGTACTTTCGGACATTGCACATTTGTATGACCCACTTGGTTTAATAAACCCGGTTGTAGTTTTGGCAAACATTTTCATGCAACAGCTGCGGCGACTTAAA
>OV884004.1:44174786-44352286 GCA_930367185.1 Myathropa florea | reverse complement strand
ATCTGTACAGCGACTGCGGAACAAATTTCAAAGGAGCCACAAATCTTATAGATGTGGGAAAATCCTTCGTGCCAAAAAGTGGTCAGAGGAGGTTGCAAGGACATTACAAACGAATGGCGCCCAATGTCATTCCCATACTCCGGCTGCTCCGCATTTAGACGGGCTCTGGGAGGCAGGAAGCATCACTTGAAACGTGTACTCGGAAACTATAAAATCACTTTTCAGGAATACGCAACAATACCTGTCCAAGTCAAAGCATGCTTGAATTTCCGTCCACTTAGTCCGATATCTGAAGATCGTGACGATCTCTCCATCCTAACACCAGGATATTTTTTGATCGGAGCAGTATTCAATAGCGCACCGGAACGGGACTTTATGGAAATGAAGGAGTCGAAATCTGAGTATTTGAGTCGACTACAACGTCGTCCCAAATGGTTAACGATGAACAACGATATTAAGGTCGTACATTTAGTGCCTCCCACCCTTTGGCGCCTAGGCAGAATTACGGAAGCACAACCAGGAACAGATGGAAAAATTCGAGTGGTAACGGTATTCATATAGTCCAAATAACATTATCAAATTTAACTAACATTTATTTTATAACTCATTATTGCCACACACCTTTCACCATACCTTCCCCCTTTTTCTTTTCATGAACACATCGGTCACACGTCACGAGTCCAGGATCTACGATCTACAAATAGACACTCTACACCACTGCACATACAGTGATGGACAAAAGTATTCACACAGTGCCACTTTTGTAGAATACGCAGCGCTCAAAAAAAATAACCATTCTTTTTTTTTTGGATTTTTCAATGAAACATTTATTCATTTTTAAGCTTATAAAATCACAAAACAAAAAAATTTTAAATTTTTTTCCATTGACGAATAAAAAAATAAAGAATTAAACCTGGTAATTTAGTGGGGACAAAAGTTTCACACTGTTGAAAACATAAGCTTAAATTCAAAGTTTAATACAACGCTGACAGTCCTTTTTGTTTTATAACAGCTTTTAACCTATTGGACATTAAATCAACAAGTTTGTTTGTATAGTTTGTTCGAATTGAAGTATTTGTTTTAATTGATTTTTATTTGAAATTTTATGTTTTCGGATACGATCTTCCAGTTCATTCCACACATGCTCAATCGGATTGCGGTCTGGCGATTGCGAGGGGGTTGGGAGAGTATGCACAAAGTTGTATGTATCCACATTCGTACATTGTGTGCCGTATGTTAAGGATTATTATCCTGCTGGAAGTCTTGTTCTCTTTAATCCCAACTTTTCGGCGCTCCTTTTCAAGTTCTCCTTAAGGATGTTGATCTAAATGAAGTGATCCATGGTTTATTTAAAAAATACAAGTTCACCCACACCCGATGTAGCCATACAACCCCAAACCATAACACCCTCACCGCCATATTTCACTGTTGCTGAAATTTTTTTTAAGTCCAATTCGGTGTTGTGTTTTCTACACACAAACATCCTCCCGACTGATTAAAATATGTCAAATTTGCTTTCGTCAGAAAATAGTACATTCTTCCAAAAGTCTTTCGGCTTGTTTACGAAATGGTTTTTAATTGCACATACTGATGAGTGGTTTTCTTTTTGCAACCCATGCTTTGTAACTAGCACGATGAAGAGCTCTTCGAATGGCTTTGGGGTGAATATCTTTATTAAAATCACTTTTCGTCTCTGCTGTGGATCACATACAACTTTGCACATACTCTCCCAACCCCCCGCAATCGCCGGACCCCAATCCGTTTGAGAATGTGTGGAATGAACTGGAAAAACGTATCCGAAAACATAATATTTCAAATAAAAATCAATTAAAACAAATACTTCAACTCGAATGGCAAAATATTACGGTTGACTATACAAAGAAACTTATTGTTTCAATGTCGATTAGGTTAAACATTTTTAGAAAACAAAAAGGAGTATCAACGGGGTATTAAACTTTAAATTTAAGATTATGTTTTCAACTGTGTGAAAACTTTTGTCCCCACTAAACTACGAGGTTTAATTCATTTTTTGTTATTTTTCAATGAAAACAAAATTTTTAATTTTTTTTTTGTTTTGTGATTTTAAAAGCTTAAGAATGAATAAATGTTTCCTAAAAAATAAAAAATAAAAAAAGAATGGTTATGTTTTGCTTGGGCGCTGAATATACTTCAAAAGTGGCACTGTGTGAATACTTTTGTCCATCACTGTTAATCATCTAAAAGGTTATTACATCAATGTGCCCTTCGAAGACAAATTTGGGCGCTCATCATCGTAAGGAGGGGGCAGTGCCGGACTCATGTAAAAGTATGCGATCATTTGGCTCCACCCACTGAGCTACCTTTTATGTGCGTTTATGCACTTGTTGCACGCAAAGTATGCGATCACTCGTCTCCGCCCACTGAGGTACTTTTTGCATGTGCGTCTATGCACTTTTTGGCTGGTTGGGGTCAATAATCTGGACTAGAGAAAAAACGGCTAAATAGCGTCGGAAGATTTGGATCAACGGACGGATGAGCTGATGCTGGCGATCAGGAGATGAAAGCTGACGAAGATGTTTCCTGGGCCGTGGACAACACAAAAGATTCATTCCCAGGTCGAGGGTATCTAAGAAATCACATTTCTATTAATAAAATGAAATAAAAGAAATTGTGAAAAAAGTCTATAATTTTAATTTTTTTTGTTATTTTCTGTTATTTTTTTTATTCCTTGCGGCAAAACCGCTTTTCTAAATGACTGCATTCTTTTAAAACTCTTGTAGAAACTGAATATATATATGTGGCCAACCGACGAACGGGCGAACACTCAAATTATAATGGCTCCATTGCTGTGACTGGAACCTTAAGAAGAGAAATTCAAGTAATCCGAGGAAGGAAAATAATAGCAGTTAAAACGACTAAAAATCAAATAAGTAAGTTGGCAAATAAGCGCACCTTCTTCTGGACAGTTTCTACAATTCGTTCTGTCTGATACAACATACATTCATATGTCGTACATGGGGTGAAAGAAATACACAAGATCACTAATAATGAGCAATGGTGCCACATACATAGCCAGGACAATTTTGCTAATTGTGCGGTGTACAACCGCTGCCCTTAGAGAAACATGATCTCTTGACAAGTAACTACATAAACTTGACGGGTAACTACATGTTCTGTAACAACAGATCAAACAAGCCTAGAAGATTCGGTTACACACTCCATTATGTATAGTAATAATAAAATGTGTATGTATGGACGTATACGGTCTTTTAACTTTTTTTCAAAGTAAACAATACAAATTAAATACAAAAACAGCCATGGAAGAGAAGTGAAAGAAAGAAAGAGAGAGACAGAAAGAACATCAAAGAACATCAAATCCATTTCATAAGCATTTCAATATTTTGAAATTGGTACGAAAATAAAAAGTTCAATTAAATAATTTACAAATATGTAATAAAAGATAAATCAAAGTTAATGTAAAATATTTGGTGGATACTATATAAAAATTCCTTAGATTTACAATTAAAATTTAAAAAAATAATGATATGTGTACACATATGTTTGTATAAGAGTGAGCAAAACTAAAGGGCCTAGAGAGAGGAAGAAATACAAGGTGGCGCAAAATTAATCATCTGATCGAAAGATGTTATAATTATTGCAAATGGCGTCGGACGTCAATTACATTTGATATTTTTGAGCTAGACAGCTGCAGTATACAAACAGACAAGCAATGCAGCCCTATACTCCGTAAGAGCGTGGAATAAATGTGTCGATTTTTTTTGCCAATAACCGGTCGGAGATGTTAGCGCAGGGAGTGGTCGCGATGCTTCGGCGAAGAATATCGTGGCTGTGGCTACCGATGTCGCTGAAAACATCAACCAGACTTTGAGCCACGCAATTGGCCATGATAAACGACACCTTACTGCCAGAATTGGATGAGCGGTGTTTGGTCAACATGTGGTTTCAACAAGATGGTGCAACCGCACACACAGCACGAGCCACAATGGATTTTTTGAATTAAGTGTTTCCTGATTGCCCGATTTAACCATCCCAGACTTCTTTCTTTGGGGCCACTTAAAGTCGCGGGTTTATTAAATAAGCCTAAGAAAATCGCAGCCCTTGGAGAGAATATTTGTTTTTAATTAGTAAAAAAGTAAATGAAAATGAAATGAAAATCAAAGTAATTCAAAAACCAAATTAGATGATTCAATTTGCGCCACCTTGTTCTAAAGCCTACTTCCGCTTGAACAATTCCTCTCCTAGAGGGATTTTTTTGTACAAATACATGGTATTTCAGGTGTATGTATACATTCTTTCCCTGGAGTAGGAATTTAAAATCTTTATTTTCCAAATATATGGTGGACTTCGTCTAATTCATTACTCGCCAAGATATTATGATCCTACACTGTTTCATTTATTTTTATAGAGGACAATAAATAAACGCATTTACAAGACTAAGCAAAGCGTAAAAACTATGAATAAAGTCTTTAAAAGTGCCTTATAGGAGAATTTTTGCTGAACTTATAACTTATTCAAATTGATTTTAATTGTGTATTTTAAAGTTTATTTTACTACACATTGACAAGACTTCTCACTACGAAATGTGAGAATACGGCTAACTCAAAGTAATAATTTTGCATTGACGACTTTTAGATTCTCAGTAAAAAAAATGCATTATTTATAATATAATAATATAATATAATATAACTGCATGATTACGAGATATGAGAATATGAGAACTTAGTATTTTAATTCCTTCCCTTTTGACTTTATAAAAGGTATGTCTTCTGTAATGATCAAAGGGAACGATTCCTTCAATATTTTGCTTATAATTATACCTTGAAAGTACTGACAACTATAATTTTGTAATGGAGCGACCTCCATTACCATTGCAACCTCTTCCTACCTATTTTTCTTTCCTAAGCCCAAATAATCATTTTTTGACTGAAGAACCACTAAATGTACAATACCCTGTATATATATAAGGTCAAATATGTTCATTCACATTTCCATACTCATCAACATACATTGTATCAAACCCGGATATAATCATATCTCTTGTTAGCAGAAATCGCTTTAGGTCACAATTACATATATCCAGCCATTCGCTTTTTTATAATTTTTACAGATGAAAAACCTCATAGGCGCATCTTTGAATGGCGCAAACTGTTTAAAATCACACAAAACCTATTCTATAAAAAATCCAATAATTTTTGTCTGTTCATAATCAACTCCACACATTTCACTACATAGAATTTTCGACAAAAGTAAATTTAATTTTTACCTCCGCATATTGTTATTCTATGTGTGATGCTTGCTGGGCGAAAAACGATATTGTAGTTTTATTATATGTAATAATAACGATGAAGGTTTTGAAGTTGTGTATCAAACCAACCCAAGCTATTTCTACTTCAAGAATTTTCCTCGAGATAAGAAAATTTAGATTGTTGTAATTGACAAGATTGAAGAGAAGTTTGTAAAAATAATTTTCTCAAACACTGTACAAAAAATATCAACGACTATTTCGAAAAAGCACAGCATTTTTTTTGCGAAATTGTAACTTAGTAATTGCAAGATGGAATAGATTGGTGCATACGTATTGCATATATTAAATACTTTTATGCATATTTATTTATTATTTTGTGTGGACATGTTTATATTTAGCTTTGTTGCATATACATACATATATCTGTGCTATTTTTTGTTATCTAAGTTTTCAAATGTGTCTTTGACTTTGATTTTTTTATGCCAAAACGGGTAAAATTACAGCGCGCTTAAAGTCACATTATTTTGCCTTTATAATTTGATATTAACCGGGTTTGATTGTATATTGTACTTTATACACTATAATTGGTTTTGTAATAACTTACTAACTAAAACTGTAGATGGTTTTTGCTTTAATGGGGTGCTTTGATTTTTTTGTAGTGTACTGTAATAATTAATGAATAATTTTGTTTTGGTTTACCTCGGGAGGCGGACTTGATGAGCTGCATAAGGACGATAGGCTGGCGCCATCGCGGCCAGTTGCTATTCCATCGATGTCATACTCAGATGTTGTATCTGAGCCACTTAAGCGAGATGTGGTACTAGGCGGTGATAAATGATCAGTCGGTGTCAGGATCGTATCCATTTGTTCATTTGTTGGGTCATCTCTACGTAACTACATATATGTATATACATATAGATATATATATATATATATATGTTTATATATATATTTATGTATACATTAGTATATATTTATGTGTATTTTATATTTATATATATGTATATTATTATTATTACGGATGATTGTGTCATTGTTTAATGGGAGTAATGGAGAGCATTTAAATACATTTTTTTATTAAATATAATATGCAATATATGTATGCACACTATAATATTAAGTTATAATTTAGCTAATAAAGTGAGATCTATAAAATTGAAATCACCAGAAACTTCCATTCCTCTCCCCGAAGGAGCCAAAGAAAAACTATTAGTATGAAGGATAATTAATCAAAATGAAAAATGATAATTGTATTTTCATGAATCGAATTCACAGTTTAATGGTGATCGCTGGCGTTCACTTCCTGACTGTTCAATAACTGCCATTTAATATTACATACGTACTATTGCTTTTCATGATTTCATGATAAAATTACTATTAATGGTGAGTGACTGATTCTGATCTACTGCATTATCATCGATCAGCTGGATTTAATAAATTTGTTTATTGAAATCCAAATCAATTTTAACAAATTGACGCATTATTCAAACAATAGAAAAACCTACGACAACACAACTTCGATGATGGAAACCCAGCTTAGGTTTGCTTGGTTCACACAGAAATAATTTAACGCACAATTAAATATTTTTATTTCCCACTGTTATTTTTAATGTCATTTTCATAAAATTTCTATCATTAAATTTAAAAAAAGAGTTATTTGTTTTAATGAATAGTGAGAATAGCGATTCAAAAGATTTTAGAACAGTATCTTGATTGCATTGTAGGCTTTAAATTTGGCTGAAGAGTTTAACGTTTTTCAAGGAATTAGGGATTATTTTATTTCGTGCTTCTTACAATGTAACTTTGGAATCATTGGGAAATATGTTTTAAAAAGAGAATGTCAAAAGAAAATAATTTATTAGACCGACAATTCAAATTATTTTTAAAACAGTTAAGGAAGAAACGGGAAAAAAGTTTCCTCTTTTTTGTTGTATATATGTAGTAAATATAACTTTCTAAAACCAAGATATAGTTTAGTCTGAAAAACATACGATATTGATTGGATCCTGATGTGGTTGTAATGGATACCATTCTGCTTCATCATCAAGAATGTGATGCGTTAAATCGATGAGAACTTCGCCAAGGAACTCATTATTACCATACTGTAGGTAGTCCCAGAGTGTGACCTGTAAGTTAGACAAAAATAATTATAAATGCGAAAATAAAATTATTTAAATTGAATGAGTAATACATATACTTCCAGAAAAAATTACTCCAAGCCATGAAGCACATTTTAAAACAATGCATATAACGAATTAAACAAATCACGCGAAAATATATTTTGTGAAGACTTCACAAAATATTTTGATGAAAATAAAGATATTATTAAAGCATTTGTCGATTTGGCGATTGGGTTGTTGATCATATCTCGAAAATACATTTTTGGGGTAAAGGACATTGTAACGGAATCATGAATAAGCAATTACATAAAAAAATTATAGCTTTGTCCGAATTTTTGTCTAACTGGATGTGGGCAAACCAACAGCGTACGAGCTCTCTTAGGCACCATGGGGAGGACTTGTTGTATCCAGCCTTAACCGGACATGGGGGCTCTGCCCGGGTGGATCCCAAACAAGAAAAACAAACACTAAAACAAAATAAAACCAAGGAACAATATCCGATCATAATAAATAATAAATAATAAATAATAAATAATAAATAATAAATAATAAATAATAAATAATAAATAATAAATAATAAATAATAAATAATAAATAATAAATAATAAATAATAAATAATAAATAATAAATAATAAATAATAAATAATAAATAATAAATAATAAATAATAAATAATAAATAATAAATAATAAATAATAAATAATAAATAATAAATAATAAATAATAAATAATAAATAATAAATAATAAATAATAAATAATAAATAATAAATAATAAATAATAAATAATAAATAATAAATAATAAATAATAAATAATAAATAATAAATAATAAATAATAAATAATAAATAATAAATAATAAATAATAAATAATAAATAATAAATAATAAATAATAAATAATAAATAATAAATAATAAATAATAAATAATAAATAATAAATAATAAATAATAAATAATAAATAATAAATAATAAATAATAAATAATAAATAATAAATAATAAATAATAAATAATAAATAATAAATAATAAATAATAAATAATAAATAATAAATAATAAATAATAAATAATAAATAATAAATAATAAATAATAAATAATAAATAATAAATAATAAAAATACAGTGAAGAAAAGAGCGATTTGTAACAAGTCATAAAACATTTAAGACCGCATCCATTTTAATTGTTATATGCAAAATATTAGCAGTGTGTAATGTACAAACATATGTATATTTTTCTCTTCATAAGTCCCAGCATATGAATAAAGTAATGGGTTCATAATTCAGAGCCGTTACATATTTATTAAATTGTACTCACCTCCAGTAAACGGCCATTAAGATCACATCGCCTTAGTCCTGTATACACAAAGGTTTGACCCCACCTTGGCTCACATGTGCAGGCTAGGGTTTTCGTTCGACGTTTCGCTTTGGCACCTCTTTCGGGTAAGAGGAACACCTGAAATAATGAAGAATACGCTTTGTTGTCATTAAAATCGCTTTAATTAGAAGTGATTGTACGTACTTTTGCATACGGATTCCTCGCAGTGCCATTGGTTTTTAGTGTTAACCCACTGGCACATACCAACGTCACAATTAACTGCAACGTATTTTGGTCATAACCCAACTTCAGCTGAAGACGTCCATCGATAATCGGATCGCCTTCACAATGGCCCGTTGTAGTAGGATCGACCCGTTTATTATACCGTAAGCTAATTGATGGATTTGGCACAACCCCGCCTTCGGCGATTCTTTGCGAAGAACTAGCAGATTTTTGCGTACTACGACCCGCTACATGCAGGTCAGGTGAACCTGGCGATGTTATTAGCACACTGGGCTTATCACGATGAATCTCGACTGAGTCAACTGCTGTTTGCGGAAAAAAAAAACATTTAATCATATCTCTCCGAATGAATACGTTAATTTGCTTGTACACAATGTACACACATGACAGTTCAACGAATGAGTCAGTGTAGAATAATTCGAGTGAAGTTAAGGAATGAATTAAATTAAATACATGGGAGCGAATAAAAAAATGTTCAACTGAAATAATTAAAGGAAATAATTAATCCACTAGTATTCGCTATTAACATAACTAAATTAAATTTCCTTCTTCCATATCCATAACCGTCAATAACGGCTGCTAAATTTGATTCACATATGTTTGAGTAATATTGTATGTGTTAATTGCATTAAGTCAATAGAAATGATCTACAAGTGTCTGATTCATATTGCTGAGATTTTTTTTTTATTTTTTTATAAGCAAATTTGTAATTTTAATATTTCCAAAAGAATTTATAGTTCATCCTTTTCTTTAATTGAAACATTAGTAAAAATTACAGCATCGATAAAAAAAGGCTTACTTTAGGCATGTCTTTACTTTCATAATTTTTTCGCACAAAAAGTTGCGGGAAATTCTTTCTTCATTTAATCTACTCTTCTTGTCGGTAATGTACTCGTAGATACGATTTATAGGTACTTTTTTTATCATATCTGCATTGTGGTGAGTGACAATCAACTCGACTTGAGGAAAGTGACGACTTTCAGCGATCATGCCATAGATTTCTTCTGTGGTCTTCTTGTGAAGACTCTGCCTATTCCATTCGATGATTTCGTCGTTATGTTTTTTCGTTATGTTTTTAAATATTATTTTGCTTCTGTTTGTGTCAGAAAAGTATTTAAAATTATAGAACTTTGTTTGAAGAAAACATCCACAGAATAAAAGAGTATGACAGTGTTTACAAACGACGTCAACGCCTGGCCAGGCAAGATTTTCTGCGAGTGCAACTCCCGAAAATGAGGGTAAATGTGTCGAAAGCGGAACGACAAGGGATGAAAACACGCCTGCATCACCCGAGAAGGGCACTTTTAGGCGAATCAAACCCGTCTCCTCGCTTGTGAAAATCATATATTGTGTTTTCGACAAGCCAGCCTTTTCCCGCTCATGTAAGTATATTCTTACGTTCATGTGGAGTATATAAATGGTTTAAATGAAAATTCTGTAGATGTTTTTTTCCGCTGTGCTGTTATTGATTATTCTACGACGTCAAGGAGCAGCGGGTGTTGCGAAAGGTGACATCGGTGTCACGGCAAGTTTTTAGTGTATATTGGTCATAAACTGGCTCATGTACAAATATTATTGATCTTACCGAATAAAAGATCGTTCAAGTATTTTATTTTAAATTTATTTAAAATCATCATTAATTATCCATGATCCAGGATTTGTGTTCCAAAACTTCAACCGAAAGAATACTCTTAGCATCGCCCGCAAGACAGTATTCAAAAACATTAGGTTAGGTTAGGTTAGGTTTTGGAAAGGGAGTGTGTTGGTTAAGGCATCACTTCCACTCGGAGGCCATGGGGCCCATTGTGAATCCCTTTAATTGCGGAGTATGCAATCTAATGACCTATCCTGTCACGCGATGCCTGAAACCACCCCGTGCTCTTTATGAATTTTAGCAGATCCGATATGTCTGCATTCGCAAAGTCCGCAGTCTCTGTGAAGAATCTTTGGCACAGCGAAGCCAGGTGCCGATTCTGGAGAGCTGGGCAGTGGCAAAGCAGATGTTGGGTCGTCTCGGTCTCTTCCTCGTCACCGCAGCTCCTGCAGAGCTCGCTGGACTTCGCATTCCATTTCCGGAGCATTGTTCCGATGGGGCAGTGTCCTGTGATCACTTCGACGAGCGTACGGATCGAGTTTCTGTCCAATGCCAGAAGCTTCTTTGTTTTGCCGTAATTAAGCTTTGGCCACGTTGATCTTGTCGTGTGACAATCATTTCTTGTAAGCCAAGTCGAGTTGACGTATCCGCTTCGCTGATGTACATTTCAGACCCTTGCCTGGCCAATTCGTCCGCTCTCTCGTTCCCTGTAATTAAGCTGTGGCCCGGGACCCAGCAGAGTTAGACCTTGTGGTGGCTGATGGACTTCAGTGAAATGCGACAATTCATAAAAGCCTTTGATCTCGTCCCTATTGACTTCAGTGCAGCCTGGCTGTCTACAAAAATGGTGATATCCGATGGTGGGATATCGGTCGCTTGTGTGTTTTTAGCTGCTTTCTCTATTGCCAGGATCTCTGCCTGGAAGACACTGCACAAGTTAGGGAGTCTAAATGATTCCTGTTTATGCAAGGTGTCCGAGTAGAATCCGGCCCCCGTACCTGTGTCCATTTTTGATCCGTCGGTGAAAAGGGTAATCTCGTGTTCGTTTATAACGGCATTCGTTAACCACTTGTCTCTGTCGGGGAATAGAATTGGTATCTTGAGGGAGAAGTCATTATGGGGAGATATATAATCGGTTTTAGCCACGAGGCTACTGAAACCATGTTTCCTTCCTATTATTATTATTATTACTATTATTATTATTATTATTATTATTATTATTATTATTATTATTATTATTATTTTTATTATAAATAATAAAAAATATTATTATTATTATTATTATTATAAAAAGCATTTAATCCTTTTTTTCCTCCAAGTTCCTCTTCCAGGAAAGTTTGGAATCGAGAATGATTCCTAGATATTTAGCATCTGTGAGTTTGAGTGTAGTTCCATCCAAAACTTGGGTGGAGCAGATATCGGGATTTTTCTTTTCCTGGTAAACAAAATTAGTTCAGTTTTAAGGGGATTTATGATCAGACCAGTTCTGTTCTGTCTTGCCCACGAGGAGAGTTCTTTCAATGCAGATTCCATTAGTTGGCAGGAATTTACCATTTATAAAGATAACTAGATCACCTGCATATGCTGTGCTTTTTATGCCTTCCTCCATGAGGATTTTAAGGATTTTGTTAACTGTAAGAAGACACAATAGTGGGGAGAGAACTCCCCCCTGTGATGTGCCTCTAGTTGTTACCTTTCTTATAGAGCTGTGTCCAATGTCTGCATTGATATTTCTGCTATTTAGCATATTACCAATCCAGTGTACTATGGATTTGTCTATTTTCATATCTTCTTGAGCTTTTATTATGGCTTTTGTGTTTACATTGTTGAAAGCCCCTTCGATTTCGAGGAAGGCCGCCATTGTAAATTCTTTTCACTCCAGTGAGTATTCAATTTCTCGAACAACGCTACTGCACTACTGAACGTGCACTTTCAACTGATCTACTTTTAAGATAGGCATGTTGAGTGTTGCATAAGTTGTGGGAGTTGATGAGCCCTCAAATGTATAGATCTAAAAGCCTCTCTAAGGTTTTTAATAGAAACGACGAGAGACTGATTGGCCTATAGTCTTTTGCGGTAGTGTAGTTTGGTTTACCTGCTTTAGGTATGTAAACTACTCTTACCTCTTTCCACTGTTATGGGATGTAAACAATTGAAGAAGATGCTTACGAGGTAAGTACAATACAAATTTCTGATTTTTGAAGCATCGCTGGCAGAATATCGTCCGGTTCTTGGGATTTAAAAGGTTTGAACGAGTTTATTGCCCATGACACTTTATCATTTGTAATAATTTCTATATCAATTCTTCGTTTCAGTCAGCAGTTCTAGGGATTCCTGACTGGATTCTGTCCATGAACTATCCTCTTTAAGAATGTATCCTGGGACACAGGGGTCCTTGAATAAGACCTTTCTGAGCCTTGCGGCTTCGTTAAGATCTTCTATGGATTCGCAGAACTCACGCCAGGATTTAGACTTTGCTGCTCTTGTTTTGCTCTTATACTCGTTAAAGCTGGATTTGTAGTTGTCACTGTCTTCAGCTCTTTTGCTGATCTTTGCTCTATTGAATAGAGTTCGGGTCCTAGTCCTGAGTTGCTTTAGCTCTGTGGTCCACCAGACTGCGCTGGTTTTCTTGCGAGTACGTTGCAAAGGGCAGGATCTGTTAAAGGCCGCTATCAGAATTTTCACAAGGTTTTCGACTGAATTCTCAATGTGAGTTGGGTCGGGGTTACTGGTGGCTTGCGACGGTGCTAACCTATTAACAACTAGGCTTATAAAAGGGTCTAGTCTGTCTTCTGAGGGTTTCTGAAAGGTTTTGGTTTACTTTATTGACTTTAAGATTGAAAAGTATTCGGCTGTGGATACTCTCTAATTCTCTACTTGAACAGAGTCATTCTCACTTAGTAGAGTAAGGTCAATTACCTCTTCCCTAAACCGGTTAGGAAACGTTGGTGTATTACCTTTGTTGCATATGTTAAGGTTAGTGGAAATAGTGAAATCAAAAATGGACTCACCCCTTTTAATAATGTTGCTGCTTCCCATTGAGTGTGATGACCGTTGGCCTAGCAGCCTTTCAATAGACACACTCCGCGTGTCTTGGCGTGTTGCACAAGTGCTCGGACTGCGTCTGGTGGTGGGTCCTCCTCCTTGTATGGCAAGTATAAGGACGATAGGAGCAAAATAGATTTGTCCTGTTGTTCGTATGCTGCCACAGTGAGGTCTCCATTACTGTGTGTACCTAGGTGAAGATTTGCACCACTATCAGCCTCCTTTGACTTTTCGCGTTCATTGGGGAGCCTAACCTTCAGGATTCCTGCCAGTTCTGCTGCGGATGTGGTCAACTGAATATTGGTCAAAGTTAACCATGAGGTCCTTTCTCACTCCGTTCTTACTCATGGCTTGTGTTTTAGAGAAATGATTTTCCAACTTTGAGTCTCAAGCTCTTTATTCTGCTTGTCGATCAGCTTTAATATGGATTCGACCTTTTCGGGAGCCGGTGGAGGAATCCATATTGAAGCCAATATACGAAGCGGTAACGTCGAGTGAGGGATAACTTCGAGTTTCGTATTCTGCCAGATTTCGCCGCTGTTGTCGATTGTGTGCTTTAAGAAGTCTAGGGACCTCTGGTTGTCACAACCGATGACTTTGACGCCTTTCTGCCATCCTGCTCCGTCGAAGTTAATCTCGTCACCGCTACCGTCTACGGTAAGCATCGCGTCTAAGATTCTGGCTTTTACAGTGAGCCAATTGTCGGATGTTATCTTCCCGTCAGGGTTGGAACGATCGACAATGGCTACTTGCAGATTCATGGGAAGGTCGAAGCTGGCTGATGTTTTCGCTTCCCTTTGGATCTCTTCACCGGAGCGCCCCCTCTTGACGTTCTGAAGTTCTGATCTTGAGGCAGTGTGTCCTTTGGAGGTGCTCGGTTGTTGTGCGCTCTCTTCGACAGTGGCCAATTGTGTTCTCTGTTGTCGAATCATTTTTCGGACTTTGGGTTTGATAGGAGCCGTACTCGATGACTTCTTCTCTCGCCCTGTGTCCGTTTTTGCAGCTTGGGTGGAGGTGGTAGCCAGTTTCTTTTCGAATTTGGCTACCTTTTTCCTGTGCTTCTTTATCAAGAATTTTTCCCGATCGGTGAGCGTTGAGGGATCTCTAGTTGATAAATTGCATCGACCTCATGTAGCCATTCTTTGCTTTCTGGGCCGATGATTTCGCACCTTTTGTGTTTTCATCAGGTTTGCCTGTGGCCTTATCTATCCTTTCCTCCAGCAGCTGGGCATCGGTTTCAGAGTCTATTTGCATGGTGTTGCTAATCTGTGATGTAGCCAAGGATTCATCGTTGATAGCGGTACCAATTTGTAGTCTCTGAAGGAGAGTCCCTGTAACGCTGTCGTCTGGATCGGTTTCATCTTTGGCGGTGGTAACCTGAGCTGCCTGCCTCTTCAGAGAATTTTCTTTTCTTTCTCTTTTTCCTTCCATTTTTAGTTTTGTATTAGATTGTGTTCCCACGAGTAGCGCAGGAATGGTTGGTCGACCTATACAGAGCCCCGCAATGTATAGGCAAGGCTGATTGATCCAGGAGGGCACCTGGTATTCTGGTTTAACATCAGGTTAAACAAACTATGAAGCGCGGAGGTGGTAATCTAATGGTGTGGGAAAGTTTCACGTGGTACCATATAAGTCCAATGGTAAGAATTATGGGCATTATAAAAAAAGAAGGTTATCTTGATATCTTACTGTCAAATCTGGCGGAATTTATGGATGAAGGCAGGCATCTAATTGATGAAATGAGTTTCAGCAAGATGGGGGTCCAAAACACACAGCCAAAATTTTAAAGAAATGGCTTAAGGATCAGCAATTTTGCTTTGGCACATAGCCTCAATTTAATGCCCATTAAAAATTTGTGGGCATTCGTGGAAAAAATATTGTCGCAGTACGAGGAAGCACCGGACAACCTCAATCAAATGTGGTCTAGAGTACAGGCTGAATGGCAAAAAATTCCTCATTCTATTTTTGAAAAATTGGTAGAAAGCATGCCAAAAATAGTGAATAGTGTTTTAAAAAAAACAGAGGGCACTGAACAAAATACTGAAAAATAGCAGTATATTATTGTAACGCAAAACTTGCAAAAGAGGACTAATGAACACAGTAAACACTTTCGGAATTTTTTAGTTTTTGTTATACGAATGAAATATTTTTTGTTTTTATTACTATTCTGTAATATCAACAAATCAAAAAGCCAATAGAAATACTAGTAGGACTATAAATAAATATTTTATGAAAGATTTTTTGGATTTTTCCATTTATTCGACCGGTTTTGCTCGCCACTGTACATATTTGTTTTAATGTTATGTATTTTATATTTTATCAGGGATATGTTTTTCTCCTTTAGCTTTATATACCTTTATGAAGTTTTATGAAAATAGAAAGATGTTATCACTGAAAAACTTACGAAATTACAAAATTACAAAATTTAAAATTTAAAAAAAAAGTCCTGACTAGACGCGTAAAAACTAGATTCATGCTTCAATAAATATATTTAAGTTCAGTTTGGAAGTTAATTCTAGTATTTGTTTAATAGCGTTGTATTTTGTATATTAAAATAAGGTTTGTTATGAAAAAATGGCTTCTACAAGGAGGATTTCAATTTAGCTGTTATTAGTGCGGTTTCAAGAGTTTAATACTGTACTTTATAATGCACGACTGTCTACGTAGGCTTTTGCTGGAAACAAATTGCCAGTCCATTACGCATGTTCTGTTCTGAAGGCAACAATTTAAAAAAAAAACTTTATTAATTTTACACATGTCACATGTTTTGACACAAATTAATATGTATTTCATAAACTTATTCGCAATAGTGGTGGTAAAACCAATTAGAAGGTTGTAATTTCCTTAGAGATGAAATTGTCCAGAATTCACGGCTCTCATTAACCACCGAAGATGCAATACAACTACTACAACTACAACCTAAAGCTCCTTCTACTGGCCTGGACAGCGACGGTCGCAGCACTTTTGACCGGCTAAAGCAGTTGTCCGTCCATGGGAAAAAATAAAAAAAAACTCACTTTTTTAATGGCTTAATAAATAAATGTTCTTCCTAAAAACCTTCATTAAAACAAAAAAATAACAAAAATTTAATTATTTCAACTGTAATTCAACATTTAACAAAAATAAGATTATTTCGGTTTATGTTTACATACAGTGCGAGGTGGACCTGTGCCTCACTCAACATGCCTCTCTAGCCAGCACGATCTTTCGCCAGCTGTCTCCAATTTCGCACACCAAGCCGGCCGAGGTCCCCCTCGACTTGTATGCGCCACCTTGTACGTTGACGTCCTCTGTTACGTTGTCCCACAGGCTCAGAGTCGAAGACTCTTCGGGCCGCAGCTAAGTTGTCCATACGCTCTACATGGCCTAGCCATCTTAGGCGTTTGATCCGTAGACGCCTGGCTAGACTCATGTCGCTGTACAGCCCATACAGTTCGTGGTTGAATCTTCCCCTTCAAATGCCATCAACGCAAACAGGACCAAAGATCGCGCGCAGAACTTTTCTCTCGAAAAGACCAAGACACTGTTCAACCGCTTGGGATATTATCCATGCCTCTACGCCGTAAAGCATTACTGGGATGACAATGTCTTATACAAAGTCAATTTGGTCTTCCGAGAGAGGACTCTACTACTCAATTGCCCTTTGAGCCCATAAAAACAGCGGTTGGCAAGAGTTATTCTGCGTTTGATCTCGGTACTGATGTTGTTTGTGCTGTTTACTGCGGAGCCAAGGTAGACTAAGTCCTTTACTACCTCAAAGTTATAGCTGCCTATGGTGACGTTCTGGCCAAGTCGTCGATGTTGTGCGTCCTTTCTCGATGACAGCATATACTTTGTTTTGCCCTCGTTTACCGCCAGACCCATTTTAGCCGCTTCCGTTTCAATGCCAGCAAACGCATCAGTGACGGCTCGCTGTTTTCTCCCAATCACGTCAATGTCATCCGCGTAAGCTAGCAGTTGAACGGACTTTTGGAAGATCGTGCCTCTTGTGTTGGCCAGTGAGTTTTGCACGATCTTCTCAAGAACGATGTTAAAGAAATCACATGACAGCGCGTCGTCTTGTCTAAAACCTTTTTTAACATTGAAGGTCTCGGTGAGTTCGTCATCGACCTTGATGAAGCAGCCAGAGTTCTCCATCGGCATTCTACTCAGTCTGACGAGTTTAGCAGGAATGTCAATTTTTGTTCACAAATGGTTTCAGGCGTTCAGACAAAACGGCAGAGAAGATTTTATAGCCGATGTTACGGAGACTTATCCCCCGATAGTTGGCGCAGTCAAAGGGGTCTCCTTTCTTGTGGATCGGGCAAACGATATTGAGATTCCACTCATCGGGCATGCTTTCCTCCGACAATATCTTACAGATGAGCTGGTGCATGCGCCCTACCAGATCACCTCCAGCTGCTTTAAACATTTCGGCGGGCAGGCTATCTGCACCAGCAGCTTTATTGGACTTCAGTCTCGATATCGCTATCTTGACTTCGTCTAGGTCGGGGGGACAGTATTCTCTTTTATCATCGTCCGTTGTGTTGAGTGGAACATTCTGCCTGACAGCGGTATTTGTTTCCTCATCGATCATCATTCTCAGTATCGACTGCGAATCTACTATAAGTTGTCCATTTTCATCCCGGCAAGTTTCTGTCCGAACTTTATACCCATTCGATAAGAGTTTTACCCTTTGGTAAAACTTTCGGACATCATTCCTGTCATAACACCTCTCCATCTCCTAGATCACGCTCTTCTCGTGCTCTTTCTTTTTCTTCCTGAGAAGCCGGTTCTCTTCCCTTCTTCTCTGTTCGTAGAGCTCACGAAGAGTTCTCGTAGTTCGATGCAGCGTTGCCTGGTAGGCTTCTTGCTTTGCTGCATGTGCCTGCCTGCACTTGTTGTCAAACCAGGGGTTTTTTCTTGTTGGCGTTTTAAAACCCAGCAGGCTCTTTGACAACGTTCCCATTCTTCGTCTGTTGTTAGTGCAGGCTATGTCGAACTTTAGGAGAGTTTCAGGGAGACTCGATCGGCAAAGTTCCTGGCAGTCTGTTGCGATTGTAGCTGTTCGACGTCAAACCGTGGTTGTCTTCCTCGACTCCGTTGTTCTGTCGATATCCGGCTCCTTACCTTGGCTACAACAAGGAAATGGTCCGAGTCTATGTTGGCGCCTCGGAACGTTCGGACATCAAGAATACTGGAGGAGGGTCTGACGTCGATCGCAACGTGATCAATCTGGTTAACGGTTGAATGATCAGGGGACCGCCAGGTCCCTTTATGGATGTTGAGGTGTGGGAACCGTGTGCTAGTTACAGAGAGGTTTCGCCCCGTAACAAAGTCCACCAGCCTGAGTCTGTTTTCGGACGTGGTGTTGTGTAGGCTGTGTTTGCCGATGATTCTAGCAAAGATGATCTCTTTACCCAGCTTAGCGTTAAAATCTCCTAGAACGATCTTGGTGTCGTAGCTGGGGCATTGATCGTACGTTCCTTCTAGGAGATCATAGAAGTCATCCTTGCTATCTTCATCTTTGTCCTCCGTTGGGGCGTGGGTGCAGATTAGGCTGATGTTGCCGAATTTATCCTTGATGCGATTTGTTATGAGGCACTCGCTTATGTACTTAAAGCTTAAGACTTTTTGCCTAAATCTGCCTCGAACAACAAATCCACATCCAAATAATCGCTGCCTTCGCTCTCTGTAACAATCGCCGTAGTAGATATCGCAGTTTTTCATCCTCTTTTTGCCCGGCCCATCCCATCGCACTTCCTGGATTGCGGTAACGTCTGCTTTATAGCAGTCTAGGGCCTCCGCGAGTTCATCGGCTGCACGTGGTCTGTTCAGGGACCTCACATTCCACGTGCAGAACCGAAAACCATTGTCCTTTTTTCGTTTGCTAGGGTCGTCAACAGTAAATCCGTCCATATCCGAGGCAGGTTGTTGTTTCTGAACTCGTACGTTTTTTACGTGGTGATGAAGTTAACCCCACGCACAACCTCCAATTGGGAGGACAGGTCCATTTGTTTAGCACAAGGACAAAGGGGTCCGGAAGGATCCGGTGTCGGTTTATGTTTATTATTTATGTTGAAAAAAATCAGCTAGCATTGTTTGTTTATTTCATGATTCATTTCCAACAGTATCCATATAGGTTCGCAACTTGAAAAGTATCTGAGGTGATTTTCCATCATTTCCCATCGTACAAAATTTTTTTAGTTTCTCAACTCCAAGTTGCGCTTCCTTGTATGAGCTGAATGTCATTTCATCTAATACCTCTGGACCTTCTTCGCCATCTGCAGAGCTGCTGCCGATGTCGACGATGTTTTGAATTTGTGCTTCTGCCATAATATCATTGTGTATGTGCACATGTCCATCAATGTGTAAAAATCTTCCCGGATCAACATCAGATTGGTACTCATGAAGAAATTTTGAAATTGTTTTCAGATGTGCCAATGGTAGATCATCTTTTGGGTCAAATTGCTGAAGTTCTGTCGTGAATGGTGCACCAAATCCAGTTTTTTTTACTGACTGATGTGATGTTGGGCGGTAGATACAAAATGTTTGTATTTTTGAGTCAATGATTGGATGACATGTGTACCACACACACACTATCCTGTTGCTTTTGTGTTGTATCCTTGTAAAATCAGTTCTCTTGTGTTTATCGTTCTCATGCGATGCAAAAAATATACTTGAACGATTTGCTGAAAAGAATGTTGTCGTCCTAAGGGAATTACATTTTCCAAATTGCGGCTGATGTTCCTGTCCGCGTCCGGGTAAGGGAGTGTCCGCTAAAGGGAATTTAAAATGTATGGAACTTCAGTTCAAAATCCACGGTCATGAGAAACTGTCCGCCCAAAGGGATTGTCTGCCTAAGAGAGTTGTCCGTAATGGGAGCTTTAACTGTATTGCATTCGAAAAACTTACTGAAAGAATTCATTTAAATTTTTTTCCCTTTCTTTCTTTATTTCTTGACAAAAGTATAAATACATATAAATGTTTATTTCAAATACAATATACAAATGCATTTGTCTTAGTACAATCTGCAAGTGGCGAAAGTACATGCAGATAGTTCAAAATTTATAACAATAATAAAATAAAATAGTTGATGGGGAAAAGTAGTGGGATAATTCAAATATAAAAAAAAATATAGATAAAAATAAATCAAAATGAATTTATAACATTGGAATGAGAAGCAAATCTATTTCATAATGGTTGAAGGAGAAAAGCCATTTTTTAACACTATTTAAAAATACAGTTTTTGTCCTCTCACATCTAAGGTTCTCTGGCAAAGAATTAAGTAATCTGGGAGCTGTAACATAATAGAACCGACAATAGTGTACTTTATAAGTAGTTGGAATAGTTACGAAGTTTCTACTCTTAACGCATGGATTATAATTTTCATGAAATCTAACATCATAGAAACCTGCATTTTCGAAAAATATTTTTAGAACCTTATAACAGTAAAAATGCCTTAATGGAAGAATTTCTAAATTTTTGAACAATGCAAAACTAGGTGTTCTCCGATTTACTTTTTTCATTATTCCAATTACATGCTATTGTTTAATTAACAATGTTTCTACTTTATTAAAATAAGCACCACTCCAACAAGAAATACCATACTGCAACTTAGATTTAAATAAACCATCATAGACCATTTCTAAAATTTTAATATTGCAATATCGACTTAGATGATATATTTGCCTGACTACTCTATTTAGATAATGTTTAATATAGAAGGTGTGATCCTTCCAATTGAGCTTGTTATCCAGTATAATAACTAAATACTGGAAACTGCCAAAATTTTCAATGCGAAAGCAATCTTCACCACAGTTTACATTTTCATTGAAGGTAACATTATCAGGACCAATCGAATCAGCTGAGCAAAATCGTAGGCAGCTCGGAGAATGATAAAAAAGGGGAAAATCTTCATTTATTAAACCCTTGATATTAAATATCATAAACTTAGTTTTACTGCTGATTACCAATTTATGTTTTTCAAACCATCGTCATAGTAAATCCAAGTCGTTATTAACGTCAAAATAACAATTTAAATAGCTATCGCTTGAATATGAAAGTGCAATATCATCCGCAAATGCTGTGATTCTGCCTTTAAAGGGTTGGATAAATAATGAATTTATATATATGAGGAACAATATAGGACCCAAAACAGAGCCTTGCGGGACTCCAATATTGACGTATTTTGCAGAACTGAAAGCATTTTTAATTTTCACTATTTGATTCCGGTTCTCAAGGTAGAAAGTAAACCAATCATAAATAAAACCCCTGAATCCAGCAATAAAAAGTTTATTTAAGAGAATGGTATGGTTAACAGTATCAAAAGCCTTGGGTATATCAATGAATAGGCAGGAAGGAATTTGAGATTCATTAAAGCTGTTATATATTTCCCCAGTCAGTTTTAATAACGCACTTTCAGTAGAGTTACCGCTTCTGAAGCCAAACTGGAATTTGCTGAAGAACTGTGTCCTTTCTAAGAAAGAAACCATTCTTGATTTTATGCCTCTTTCAAAAACTTTAGAAAAAACTGATAACAGCGAAATGGGGCGATAATTGTTTAACATCATAGTGTTGCCTTTTTTGTGAAGAGGTATTACGAGAGCAGTTTTTAAGGAACCGGGGAAAACAACATTGTACACACAAGAATTTAAAATATAACAAATGACATTAGAGATCTGAAAAGATATGTTTTTTACTAAAAAGCTTGATATTTTATCCTATCCTGTTGAGTTGGATGTTTTAAGTGAAGATATTATTTTGTGAATTTCAAGCGGCTTAAATTCGTTAAAGTAGAAGCTTTCGGGTTGAAAACTGTTTTCCAGTATGTTATCAGTACTATAAAAAGTTGAAGTGCCTTTATTTGAAACATTGGCAAAAAAGCTGTTAAATAAGTTGGCAGCTTCCAAAGGGTCAGAAATCGTAGAGTTGTTATTTTCAAGTACAATATTACTACAAGATATATTTTTGTTTAGAATATCATTAACAACCTGCCATTCTTTTTTGGAATTACCAATACTTTCAGGTAGCTTTTTTTTAGTAACTATTTCTACAGTAAGGTATTTCCGCCTTTAACTCATGACAAATTTTATTATAGAAAATTCTTAATCTCGCATTGTTAGGGTGTTTTTTTTACGAGTAAGCACAGTTTATTTTCTTCTCGATTTTTCTTAATAATGGAAAAGACATCCATTGTTTCAGGTGCTTTAATTTGTTATCAACCCTGATATTCTTTTGACAGCAGATAGAAACATAATATTGTAACTTACTTAGGAACATATCAAGTGCTAACGACGGATTAGAACAAGCTTATACTTCATCCCAGAATTCATAATTTAAATGTTTTCTTAAAGCAGTGAAACCTATTTTAGAAGATTCTCTTACATCAGTTTTATTTGAATGAGTAACTTCTCTACTGAGTTGAATGCAAGTTAAATAATGGTCTGTAATTCTTAGGTCGTATGTCATTGGTCTATAGCTCACTTGACTATTTCGATGTTGTCTAATAAAAATATGGTCTAAACAAGATTTCAAACGAGTTGGTTGATTAAGAACAGATGTAAAACCAAACGAAGATAGGGCAGACAAAAAGCAATCTGAATCAGAAGATTCACAGAGGATATTAATGTTAAAATCACCTAGCAATACTACATTCTTCGATTTCTGAAGTTCCAAAAACACTGTAAATTCTTCCAAAAAGTTTTTAACTGAAAACGTATGGAGTCTGTAGACATAAATAAAACAGTAACTTACACCAGAATCTTCGCAATTGACACTGATAACATCAGAACTTTCCAATTTATATTTGTTAATTACACAATTCTTTATACTATTACTATAATATACCCCGACTCCACCAGCTGCAAAAGAGTTATTACAATTAGCATCAAAGGTAAAATTGGGTGTTACATTATAATATGACTTCTCTTCGTCAAATATCCAAATTTCAGAAAGAAAGACAAGATCTGGCAGATGTTCCAAAGGTGTAAGGTGAGACCAAAATGTATTAAAATTGTTTCTCATGCTACGAATATTTTGATGAACAATAGAAAGACCAGATGAGATCATTGGTTGAATGGTGAACAGAAAAACATCTCAAAACATCAGGAGTTGAAAATGAAAAACTACTCATTACTAGAAGATGCTGTTGTCACCATTGATGTTATGTTGCAAACCATGTTTGTTTCTTCTCGCTCGCATCTTCTTCATTAAAGCTTTTTTTTGTAGTACAGTTGAGAACTTTACATATTGGATGTGTTGTGCATTGGATGTGTTAGATCTGACTTTTTTAACGAAGCACGAGACAATTTCATTCTCACTGAACTCATCTCCTGTGACATTAGTTATTAGCTCTTTCACTCTTTCTTTCACATTAGCATGGTTTACATTATCAATACCAACAATGTCAACCGCATATCGATGTTCTCGCAATTCCAGAGTATTCAATTTCGTTTCTAAGAAATTAACTTTCATTTTTAGAGATGCATTGCATTCATCAAGTGCTTTCGTTCTAGTGAGCATTGCATCCTTTAGCTGCGCAAATTCACTATATAGCATTTCCAATGTTATTGCTGACTGACCCGTATTGTTGTCATCATGGGAAGCGAGAATTGAGTGGGGAAGAGACATTTTTTTAATGCTAGTGCTCTTAGATGGTACAAGATGTGAAGTGGAAATGGGAGCGTCGACCGATGTGGATTTTCTCCGTTGGGTAACACAACGGCTATATTTAAACCCTTGACTCTCACTTTTCGCAAAGAATTCAATCTGTCTCTTATCAATTTTCGCGCATTTAGCATGTATATACTCTTTACACATAATACATTTAATATTCAGTTCGTGCCTTTAAATTTTTAAATGACATAAGCCGCACTGTAACATTTTATTTAAACTTCATTCCGCACTGGGTAACGTTAAAAATTTAATTTGATTTAAGTTTTTAATTGATCGCGTTTAGTTGATTTATAATTTAAGTTTTTGGAGGAGTAAAATCCCTTTCCGTGTAACCCCATCAACACTTCAAGAGAAACCACAACAACTACAATGAAGTTCTTTAATTGTAACAACGATGGGCAGTTATCTATCAATTGTCCTGAGTCACCAAGAAAAGCATAGTGCGACATCTGCGAGAGGACGGCCCATGCATCCATCAATTGTCCAAATCGTAAGGTGCCGTCAGCAACTAACACAGAAATCAGCTTGGTGTAATAGCCAGAACAGTCAACAACTAAACTAATATCATAAGCACCTGTGTTTGGAAATTTCAAGGAGGAGTTATTGATGCTCCCGCGATTATTGATACCTGTTGTAGTATTAATGTTATATAAACATTCGAAAACCTTAATGAAAGAATGCTTATAACTATAGTTGTACAACAGGACTTTGCTGTTTGATTGTGCGATGGAAGAAACATACATTTGTGAACAAAGAGGATGAGTAAACATAATATTCGGGAGCCTTAATGGAAAAAGACAACAGGATTTGTGCGCAATGGTTGTGCAATGGAAGAAACAAAGTGGACATTGAAAAAATCTGCAGATAAATTCTGGCTTCTAATAAATAAAAATTCATTCATCATCATGCCAGCTGTGTGCATACTGCTGTTGGTAATTTAAGTGTTAATATGATTATAAGACCTACTACAAGACGACTGGATGGCGCAGTTGATTAAGTGACTGCCCCAAGTTAGAAGAGCTACCACTCAGAATCGTGTTAAGATGAAGTTAAAAGAAAATTCAACCGAAATAATTTTAATACGTTGCCTGTTGTTCAGAAATACTTCCACCAAAAATTATTTATGTGACGGAAACTTGCTCGTATGAGTACAACTCTCACTTGCCCAGTTTATTTTAATTCATTTTAGCTGATTTTTTTAATTTTTAGACACTTTGCTGTAGAAATAGGAGAGTAACCCACTTTGGGAACTTAATTTTTCTAAAACGAAAATTTAAATCAGAGCGTTATGTAGCGAAATTCCACTTCATTTAGAATAACCTGTAGAACATTTAGAAATACAACATCTCTCTCGATGAAATACGCCAACATTTCAAATTCCACAACAACTACGATGAAGTTCTTTAATTGTAACAATTTTTGCGCAGTTATCTATCAATTGTCCTGAGCCACCAAGTAAATCATGGTGCGACATCTGCGAGAGGACGGGCCATGCAGCCATCAATTGTCTATATCGTAAGGTGCCGTCAGCAACTAACACAGGAATGAATTTGGTGTAATAGCCAGAACAGTCAATTAATTAACTAATATTATAAGCACCTGTGTTTGGAAATTTCAAGGAGGAGTTATTGATGCTCCCGCGAATATTGATACCTGTTGTAGTATTAATCTTATAGGGGTTTCCAACGTTTGTGTCCATTTAGATGCAATCCGTACAAAACCCCATTCAAAGCTGTCAATAATTCTTCTTCTTCTTCTTTTTAGGGCGCTACAGTCAGGAATGGACCTGGGCCTCACCCAACATTCTCCAATCGGCACGATCTCCGGCTATCTGTTGCCAGTTTCGCACACCAAGCCGGCTGAGGTCCTCCTCGACTTGTGTGCGCCACCAATGATTCACAACTCGCTACTATAGACAACTTTGCGGTATAAATAAAAATAGATAATATTAGTTGCAAGATAAATACTTCTGTAGTGGCCGATGAGTCGTTGCGACCAGATCTGGTTCTTGGCAGAGATTTTTAAAAGGCGACCGGGCGTGACGTTGTGAAGGACAATGGCCCACTTAAATTTACCAAAACAAGCAATGCTCCAACACAAGGTGCTTGAAATTAAATCTTAAACATCGATTTTGATACAGTTGATCCAAAATTTAAGAATCAATTTCACCAAATTATTCAAGAATACTTGAATCAACCAAATTCGGTAAACCTGACTACAGAGTACACCATGGCAATCATCTTGGTAGATGACAAAACTCCGGTAACATGTACACAACGCAAGTTCTCTTGCAATAATAAACCATGCACGATAATTGACTATTGACAGTGGCGTGGCATAAACCAACATAGCGATTCAACTTACAGTAGCAGAATAGCTATGACAAAGAAGCGCGACGGACGTTTTAGAATGTGTAATCAGTGCGGGACGGTTATCCTCCACCCTTGATAAAAGACCTGTTAATCGTTTGTAGGAGCAAGCGGCTTATTTATTAATAGATTTGAAAGACGGGTTCTTTCACGTGAACCTTAATTAGAACTCCAAAAAGTACACTTCCTTTATATGTCCTAACGGACAGTTTAAATTTAAAAAGTTTCCTTTCGGTTTAAAAAAAACATCCCTTCGGTGTTTTTGCGGCATGAACAGAACATTTTTCAAGGCATCATCGTACGAGGGAATGACCTATTAATAGCAACGGGGGTTCTTTTCGAACCCTTATCTATTCTGCGTGAGGTTTTGCGACGAATAAAGGATTATTTATTAGAACTAAACGAAGAAAAATGTACAATCCATTCATAAAAAAGAAAATTGATTATTGGGATACAAAGTTAGTCGGGAGGAATTAAGCCAAAATAGTCACATCAAAGCCATCAAAGAATTTTCCTTTCCACTCAATGTAGTTGAGTTGCAGCGCGCAGTGGAAGTCCACTCGGACGCTTCCAAACACAGTTATGAGGAATGCTACTTCAACGGCTCGAACGACCCCAGCTGAAGAAAGTTACCACTCTTTCGAGTACAAAAAAATTGCCAATGCGTTAGCGGTTACCATAAATACCGCTAACCTAGCGGGCGGGAAAAAGGCAAACTTCTTGGGTATGAATGAGTGAATGCTTGTGTTGAGTGTGTGAATGTACGAAGAGTGAATGAAAGAAATCCTGAACCAATCCCCCAATCCAAGGTGGAACATCAAACGCCGAGGGATGCATGGCTAGTGGGATGAGTAGTTGCTAGTTTGAGGACTTGAGGCGCACAGTGAGGCCTCATTTTAATTTTTGCCTTACCATATTAATCCGGATCTCTAGTTAAGAGACTATGTCATCAACAGACTCCAGTAGTACCTTCCATAGTACAGCTGCGAAGTCTCAGTCTATCTTGACCCTAAACCCAGACGTCAAGGCCGCCAGCCATAGTGACCAGAAGCGAAAAAAATACAAATCTCCTGGAACGCAGCAGAAACTACAGTACCAGAAGGCCATCTTCATCTTAGGCAAAATTGCTAAAAATGAAGCAGCCAGCGTTGTAGCGGAGCAGGATTTGAAGGACAAGCCAAAGTACCAAGTCATAGTGGAAGAATACACTAGATACATGGAAGAAAAAAATGACACAATCACAAAACCTCAACAAAACCTCCAAAAATATCCTCCAAACGCATCAGATCTCGAGATGAGACCAGTTCTGCTCCGAAAAGAAGCAATGGAAGCGAACGTAACTTTAAGTAGCAGTGAAACTGTAAAGCGTTCCATGAGCGAAGTAGTAAGGGATCATCTTCAGGTCGTGTTAGCGGACAAGCTGTCTGCCAACGTTGTCCGAGTTCTGCTTAAACCGTGGATGGGTTTTATTATTATATTTATTCCTCGCGGGTTAATAACTACATTAACCTCACAAGTGTGAGACTGGGTGTGTTTCCTAATGCCTGAGGCCAGTCTTTTCGTTTTTTATATTTTAAAAGGCCTGATTTTTTATTTGTCCCCAGACTCTTCGATATCTTCCGTCTAGTTTTTCGTTGCAACGCCTTTTGGTATGGCTCGTCGGATGCACGTTTCTTTTGCTCACACTCGGCATCACAACACGGGTTTCTTGTTGGGGGTGGCAGGTGGCCCAAAGTGGTTTCAGCCACCTTTTTGATGTCCGAGCGGCAGTGCAACCACATATCGTTTTGCGTTTATTTTTGACGTAGGCATACTGGAGATTCTCTCATTTAATTGCTCTTCGTAGGCTCTGGCAATCACCGGTGTGACCAGGCGTCTAATGTTAAAACTGCTCTTTGTTGGCTGGCTTAGCTTTCTGACATTGGATAGTCGAGCACTGAATCTTGATGTTACGAGGAAATGGTCAGAGTTGAATGAATGTTTGCACATCCAGGACATTTGACGCATGCCTTGCGTCAATGAGCACTTAGTCGATTTAGTTGTTCGGCCGTCGGGAGATAGCCAGGATGCTGTGTAGGTTTTGACATTGTACTCCGGACAGGCTCCGTAACACCGTCCAAGAGGTCGTAATAGTCCTCTCTGACAGAGTCTTCAGCCTCGTCGGTAGGGGCGTGTGCACATATAAAGCTGATGTTATAGAATCTGCCTTGCATACAGACCACAGTCAGCAGGTCGGTTTAAAGTCGACCTTCACCGTTTTTTCACAATGAATCCGAACCGAATATATGCAACCTTTTGTGACAGCTGTCATATGTGGTGCACTCTTTCTTTTATACTATTCCTTGTGATATCCAGCGTATTTCCTGGATCGAAGTAATATCCGCCTCATACAGCGTGAAGATGATTTCCAGTTTATGAGTGACCCTCGGAATGTAAAGTGTTCTTACACTCCAGGTGGCCGCTCGGAAATCATACTCCTTCTTCGTTCCGTGTCGTCGATGTTGAATGTCCGTCCGTTGATCCGAGGCAGGATTCCCTTCCATAATAATTCAGATATGCACCTTGCCTAGGGTGTTAGGAGCGTTGTTAACAACTTTGCTCTGAATGCGCAGATGAATGGAGATGTGTGTATTTGTATTATTGTACTTTTGTTTGTGTGTATGTTTGTAGTAACAGATAGTTGACTTAAGTTGAAATTAGAATAAAATTCAACTGTGATTCTTTGCCTGATATTTAAAAATGCTTCTATCAAAACCAGTTTATGCGACGGTACCTTTCTCTTTCGAGTGCAATTTGCACATGCCCAGTTTATTTTTATTTGTCTCTAATCTTTTTCGCTGCTTAAAAGGAGTTCTTTACGATTCTCATGGGTTTTCAGATCGAACAATTTTGTCTTTATGTTTGTGTCGCAAGTTTGGTGCCATATTTTGCGTGGTCTCCTCTTTTGCAAATAAGTTCTTTTACTTCTGGCGGACAGTTAACTTCGCTGGTTTTGGTTACTTTTGTCACGAAAACTGTATGCGGAAATTTGAATACTTACTCAAATTGAGATTTCATTATAACATTTTGGACAATATTTGCTTCCCAAACATTTTTGAAACTGTCGCAGTTTTATTGTTTGTTAACTAAAGCACGCCAGCTATTTCCTTTAGCCGTAAAAGGAGTATACGTCAAATCTCTGCATGTTGCAATTTTAATGTACTTACGAAATCGTAATTCAAACTTTCTTGACAACAGTACAAACAACTTGGTTTACTAACACGACTTGGGCGAATACGTTTCGCTCCCAAAAATGACTGTATGTTCTCAATTTTGGAGAGAGAGACAGAGAGTCTACATTGCTTCTCTATCGACTTTACTTAGGCGAGTGTAGTTTCATTCATAGATATTTTCTTAGCTGTCTCACGATGCGTAACTCATTTTGGTTTATCTCCTTTGCCACTTTGGAATCTCAATATTTTGCTAAACCTTCGCCTTCGCACACGATAAATGCAACAATTTGCTCTCACCCGAATCCGTGGAGCCTTCCTCCTCTTTACTGCCACCTAATGTATCTTCTAAATATATAAAAGATTCTCACTTTTATTTCGACGAATCGGAGTCGGAATAAAATTAAACGCGTGCGGAAGGTTCTACATCCCCACCAATTGTTGTGTGTTACACACTTGGCCCAACCCCTGTCGTCTCTTTTTCTCATGTCCATCGCACAAGGTTCTTTCCCCCTGCTGTGGAAGAACTCATATATTGTTCCCATACACCAAACAGGCAAAAAAAGCGAAATAAATAACTACCGCCCCATAGCCAAACTCTTTAAAAGCATTGATTCAATGTTTTTTAATTCCAAATCCTTCTTTTCTCCTTCCCAACATGGCTTCCTCAAGGGGTAGGTCGATTGCTACGAATCTTACAGAATTTGTCTCTCAAGCACTGTGCGCATTTGAAGATGGGAAAGAAGTCGATGTCATTGTAACTGACTTTAGTAAAGCGTTTGATAAAATTTCGCGCCAAATTATTATTTTTAAATTGCCTGCCCTTGGTTTCCAAACTAGTTTCGTCAAATGGATCAAATCATACTTGGACGGCAGACAATATGAGGTTTTATTCAGATCTTCTATTTCTAAGCCCATTAAGGCCTCATCAGGGGTTCCACAAGGTGGACCTATGTCCATTAACTTTCGTCCTCACTACCAACGATGTTGAGTACATAATTCAAAAATCCCATCTTTATGTGTATGCCGATGACATGAAAATCAATTCATATATCTCCTCTCCCACCGACTCTGTTTCTCTTCAAAATATTTCTGTCTGGTGTAAACAAAATTATCTCCAAATTTATATTAGTAAATGTCAACCTATCACATTCACCCGAAAACGCCTCCCGCAACATAATCGAAGCTATTTCCTCTTCAACGACTTCCCTTCTGTTTCATCTTTACGCGATCTGGGCGTGATTTGTAATCGAGAACTCAACTTCCGTTCCCACATTGACTATATTATTAATAGGTCCAATTCTGAGCTTGGCTTTAATATACGCTGATCAAAAGAATTTTCGAATCCCTACGTTACGAAATCCCTATATATCACCTTCGTTAGGCTCATTCTCGAACACGCTAGTCCGGTCTGGTCCCCTTACTACGCCGTGCATAGCCGACCTATTAAAGCTATTCAGTGTAGGTTTGTACGCTTCGCCATTCAGAATTTCGCATGGGACCGACAAAAACATTTGCCACCATACTCGCAACGTTTGAAACTTATCCCCCTCGAATCCCTTGAAAACCGTCGTAACATTGCCGATTTGCTTTTCCTCCACCAGTTACTTTCCGGTCACACTGATTGTCCCGCACTACTCGAATTGGTTTCTCTTAGCACCAATCTTCACAATTTAAGATCCACATCGCTCTTCCGTGTTAGATCACATCGTACCAACTATGGGTTCTACTCACCTATGTCCAGAATGTTACGTGTGGCTAACCCTATGGAGTACTCATTTGACTTTCACCTTAACAAAACCTCTCTTCGCAATTCACTTCAGACCCGTTCTTTTCTTTCTTGGCCCTGCGTTAGATTAAGTATTAGTTTTTCAGTTTAGATTGATTAAGCTCCAAGCTTGTATTAAGCGCAATAAAAAAAAAACGGCTAACGATTCGTTTCAAAGTGATTTATTTTTTTTTTTCTATTTCTACATAATGTATTAATTTCCTAAAATATATGTGGCTGCTTGGGCGCGCAATTCAAATGCTATACCATTTTAATTAAAGTTTTAAACAATTCAAATATTCACAAAAGTATATTTTTTTATTTTCGCTTTCAAGAGCTATTAGCCCTTGAAATCTTTATTTGGCAGCACCGCCAATTTAACAATTGATCGTCTTATCACGCCGCCTCGTGTCCTCACGTCTGAGACCCTGACCCTTCCGTCCTGCCCTGCGATAACTGCTACCACTAGTCATATTGTCCACTTTTGCGGTGGACTGCTGTCTTTGTGGACGACGACGACCTTTCCCACGACGAGGTTGGGTTGC
Source organism: Myathropa florea (assembly GCA_930367185.1). Taxonomy (NCBI): domain Eukaryota; kingdom Metazoa; phylum Arthropoda; class Insecta; order Diptera; family Syrphidae; genus Myathropa; species Myathropa florea. Next base: position 44,320,180 of record OV884004.1, on the reverse strand, counting down.
TCTTCTTTCCATTTGCTGTGACCTTGCAGGCTCATCAGGTAGTCCTTTGACCACTTCTTCCTGAACTGCTGCTTGAGAGAGCACACAAGTCATCTTTTTAAGCAGACTATTCAAAGTTCAGTTGCTCTGGTGGCAGCGCTCGTAGGGGGCTTCCTATTAGGAGGTGTGCGACGGTGAATGCCTCGTAGTTTGCTGAGGATTGTGATGGGCCTTGAGTTGAGCACCGCCTCGACCTTGGCGAGAACCTTGAGAAGCTGCTCACTCGAAGTGCGTAGCAGCAGCCCTTTCGCTCCTTTCACGACCGGTTCACACACGCTGCTGAAATGAAGAGCTCTTGGGGGTATGAAGGCGAAGTTGAAGAACAGCTTTCCTTCCTTGTTCGAACTGCATCCGGGCTTACTGCAGCTTCCTCAGAGTTCCCACGAAGTTCGAACAGATGTCGCAATACACGCTCTTGAGAAGTCCTCGGAGAGCGATGAACCTTTTAAGGAAAAATATAAAACAATCGGCAGACAAATCTGTGGTTAGTTCAAAATAGACAGCCTTCGACGAGAAACAGACAAAGACAGCAATATACGTTTTAACTGTTTTTTTTTATTTTTAGGATAGTATAAACGGGATTACAGAGTTCAACGCCACAAAAAAGGGTCATTGTGGTTTAAGTCGGTCTGCTAGCAAATTACCCATGATTTGCGTCAGCAATTTCGGTCTGTACCAAACGTACCAAACGTGTACAAAATTTTGCACAGTTTTTCGGCATGTTTTTTGGGCAAATTGCAAATACCGCAAACACGTCTTAATAAAGTTCGTATTTTTTTGTCGTGGATTCGAATGTTTCGGTTTTATTCTTCATTTTTCTAACGAAACGCATGATGTATAAAAACATCTTTTCTATTTTATCTTCTATATCTTTGCCATCAGATAATTTCAGGTGTATTCGACCGCTACTAATGCTAGCTACGTGTTACTTTTTTTCAGGGCCTCTTCACCCAGCCATCGGCCGGGATGCTAAACCTTCTACAATAAAAGGAACGATGGACCTTTCAACTATATTTAGTCACTTAGCTCATCCACGTCGGTACATGTCTCCATGATACATTTTGAGTCCACTCTTGTATTTTTGACTCTTATATTTATTTCCGAATCTGTCCAAAATATCTAACTGCAGATTCAACATAGCCGACAATATTACCAATAACTTGGATACAGTAGGCGCTGCGCAAAGTTCTAATCGCGGAAGCGATTCGATTTTTAAAGAAGCAACCTTCGACTTTGCTGTTTATAGCGTCTACTTGGTGCTCGATTCGGTTCGGCTGCGTACGTAGATGCAGCAAAAATGTGTTCTCATCAATCTTCGCGTTGGATTGTGACTCTACGAATCGCTGTATTTTTATATTTTGAAGTTGTATCAAGTTAACCTTGAAGTTCTGCCAACTGGTATCAAGGCGCAGTGGAACCGACTCATCCCAATCTAGTTTTCCAATCCATAGCTCTTATAACAAGATTTTTTCTTTTGTGATTATGGGGCATAATAGTCCAGAGACGTGAAGAAACTGATAGTATGTTTTATTTTGAAAGACCATTAAAGTTTTCTTCTAGCTTGACATCTCCCTTTGGTTACCAATGATTTCTTAGCGCCTTTGTTAAGTCAGCATCATGATTTCCTTTTCAGGGCTGTGCTCTATATAGAACGCTGGATGCTTGGAAAACAATTTGGCATGTTGAAATTCATCTTGTTTTAAGGTCTCTAACACTAACACTTCTGGTTGGATTTTTGTGTGTGTCTGTAGTTTATTTAATATAATAATAATAATGGCGGCGCTGCAGTCCGAGATAGACCTGGGCCTAGCTTCTCAACAACCACTCGTGTTTTGCGTGCTATTGTTCTCTCACGATTGGAGAGGGCCTACATTTTAATGCAGACTCTGAATGGCGAGATTGAGAAGCTTTGAGACGGTTATACTATTTGAACATTGTCAGTGACTCGAAAGAGGTGGAGTCTCGAACAATTTTTTTTTTTTAAATTGTTTGTCTGAACTTGGATTCGAACCTGGACTGTGAAAGTCTAATGCGCATGGGTCGACGCACGAACCCACACGTCCACGGTACCCACTGTAGCTTATTTGCACCGGTTAAAATACAGACTCGTTTTCGATACTACCGGAGTTGAGTTTTTATGAGCGTCGTCTAACATTTTCAAACACCGTATCGTTGGAAAGGTGCAAACGCAATCCCATAAATGAATGTATTTAAAAGAAAATGTTGAAAAGGTTCGGATGGGTGTTTTCTCCACATAACGACCTAAAAATCGGGTGCTCTTTGGCAATAAGAACTTGGCGGTACATTTTGAAAATGTCTTCCGTTAGGGGGTATTTATGTGTTCGAAAACGGAGCAACGTCGAAAACAACTCCTCTTCAATGGTTGGACATACCATTAAGCGATTTTGAGATGTTGTACGACTCGACGCATTAAACGCAACTCGCAGTTTTGTGTTCGTACTTTGTGGCCTTCACTGATGCGGAATGAAGTAGTGTGGGACCTTTAGGATTTCGTTACTAGCAGGAGACATATGTCCCAATTTTATGTAATCATAAATTAATTAATGTGTATTAATATTGTCTCAATAAATGAAAATGAAATGAATCTCCTAATTTTAGGTATTCATTCATGAACTTCACGGATCACCGGATACTCCGGACCATTCTTTATTTGACCGACTGCAAGCAGTTCAAAGAATGTTTCAGCGCCCAACAACAAATCAATCTTTCGAGGTTTATGCAACGCTGAGTCAGACAATTCAATATTTTTTAGAATATTCCGTATTTATAGCCTGATCCGGCTGATACCCGGATATTGAAGTCATAAGCCAATAATCAGCTGAGAAGATATGTTCATTCAAAATTGACTCCACCACACCATGAACTTTTTTGCTGAGCTTTGAGTTCATTTTACCAATACCCAGCACATTTAATGAGTTGTTTCCTTTCCGAAGGCTCAATCTCTGCGCAAGTTCTTCCGTGATGAAGTTGATCTGCGAGCCCGAATCAAGGAGAGCTCTCGCTAGCAGATATTCAACGTTTTTCCGTTGTATTCTGACAACCGCAGTTGCAAGAATAACTTGGTCGATTTCAGCAGAGGCGTGTATGGTTTAGGAGATCAAAGCTTAAAAGTCATCGCATACTGATGCAATCGATGCAGTGTGATGCGATCGATTGCACACACTGCATCGGCATTTGGAAACTGTGTGTCCTTTGCGAAGGCGAACTTTTCCATTACCGATAACGCGGTAAGAGACTGACATGCTATAATATAGTGTTCATTGGATTTACAAAATAATCACTTTATTCTGTTTTGTTGTTCTTCCCACTTCGACATCATTATTGAGTCAACTTTCAACATCACCAAATGACAAAAGCGAATCAAAGAAACCGTATCTATCATCGTGCGTAAAGCAGATGCAGATGGTTTTGTTATCTCAGGAAACTCAAAAAGTGTTGAGACATTGTCGAAAAATATTAGACAATTATTGTCATACACTTTTTTAAGGCTCGCACTTTTGGATAATTTAGCTCTGTGATTTGGAAAGCAACTGGTATAATCTTCGTTCATCACTTTAAAATTTAATTTAATAATAACTGCGATTAATATTTTATTCCCTGAACGCATTCTCAAGCAGAAATTTTGCAAAAAGAACAAATTATGCACTGAACGCACTCTTTGACAATTAATGAAATGTCAACAGACCAGCTAAATGTCAAATGATCAAATGTCAAATGACAAACACTTCGAAATGTAAACAATTTGAATTGTAAATAAACACTTCTTTTACGAAATTACACTTGTCGCGGGTGAATTTTACGCTTAATTATCAATAAATTGACACTGGATTTAATTACTGGTGATGAGTGCTCGAAATTTTAATAATTTAATCCGGAGGAAAAACAATGACGTAGGCGGTGGCAATCAAACGAGCAACCTATCGTTTTTTCTTTTGAGTTAGAGTTTCACTCACGATTTGATAATTATTTATTAGTTTAAATTAATTGAATGAATTACGAACTGTGCTTATTAGATTTAAAATACTATAAATTTATTTTGGCAAAATGAATCGCACGCACTTTTTGATTTGCACTTTATATATATATTTGTATGTGTGTATGTGTTTAAATATATTAAGATCAGTGTGTTTTCAACTACATGTGAGCGAGTTTCAGCACAATAATCATTTTCATCGAATTCATGTCAGTTCGGGAAATTCCGATCTCGAGATAAGGGAGGAGATATATAACCAGGCTTTGTTTTTGATCGAAGACAATTTTGCGCGAGAAATTCAATGGGTGTGTTGTCTCACGTCGTGGCGATGGTAATTGGCCGCCACGATCATGTGATTTGACACCGTTGGACTTCTTTCTTTGGAGATATTTAAATGAAAAAGTGTACGTCAATAAGCCAAGAACAATTCAAGAGTTAAAGGATGAGATAATTCGGCACATTAACGACATTGAGCCTCAATTATGTCTCAGTCATTGAAAATATGGACCATCGGATAGAGGTATGCCACCGAACCCGTGGCGAGCATTTGGCCGATATTTTCTTTAATACATAATTGTCATAAATCCTACTATCATAATAAAAAATATTAAGATAATTCTCTGAAAACTTTTTGTTTTATTTACAATTATCATTGTGAGTTTTCGTTGGACCACCCTTTATAAAAGGGAGTCGAGTCCGTTAAACCAAGAATGGCTGGAACGATTTATATGATTTTTGATTTGTTGTAGTATGTGTCTCCGCCCGAATAGCAAAATAACTATTTAACCATAGAAAAATTTTAAAGAAATGTATGAACAAATTAATTTTCAAATACATTCTTTATGAAACGGCTTTTTCATGATAATTCAAGAACGGATTGACGTATTTCGATGCTTTGGTTTTGTTCGTCTCGGCCTCGAGAACTTTGCAGAGTATTGCATAAATAAAGAAAATGAACATGGCAACGTATGTTTGTTTTCATTCTTTGATTTAATTGCACCGTCCTTTAATTGCGTACCATTGAGCTAACTGTGCTTTTCTATAATTTTCACCAAGTTTTAATTAAGTTTTCGACATTAATTACATTTAGATTCGATTCAATTAATTCTATTCAAGCAATTTTTTTTCGAAATTCATCAGCGAAAAGTGATTTCAAAGAGGTGAGTTCGACTGATCGACAATCAACCCAATCGGTAATTTTTGACTGATTCTCCAGGCGGATTTATTTAGAATTATATTTTCGGTCGTGATTTTGGAATGGTAAGTTGACTTCACTTTTTGGAGTTATTACTTTTGTGATTGCACGCATCGATAATTTGACAATTATGTGTTATTTACAATTTACAAAGCTATTTTTTTCCGGTGGAACTGGGAAGACATTTCAAATGTCACTAAATTTGGTCACTGCAATTGCTTCTTCTGGGATAACATGGCTAGACGGACACAGAACAGATCATTTATAGTGGTGTTCACATATATAGATCACCCTTAAATTCTCATACATTATGTTGCAACAAAAGTTTGAAATAAGAATATTAACTTTTCTTTTTTTATAACAGATAATCGTTTGTACACTTTATAAAAAAAAACACAAAATTAATTCAAATTACGTAAAAATAATAATTCAAAATAATTAAAAACGTAAAAAGTTATTGTTCATATCAACGAAATGTTTATACTAATGAATAACTCGAAAAACGAATACAAGACTATTTGGAAGGATAACCATTGTTCCTTATGACCTGCTGACAAAGTTTAGGCAAACGCTCCACTAAGCGCTTACATCTTTGGGGAGGGATAGTCTCCCAAGCTGACTTTTTGGTTTGCCAAAGTTCTTCCAAAATTTTAAGATTGAAGTCCTTAACAAGCGAGTCAATATCATTCCAAAGGTTCTCGATAGTATTTTTTCATTTCATTTCATTTATTGATATAAACGCTAGAGGCATCGAGTCGTCAGTTTATGGCTCCATTTGGTTCTCCAGGATTAGCTTATACTAATGTTGGTCAATAATGACATTAATTTTTACTATTGGTCCAAAGCCCTGCCATGACATTACCACCCACACCATTATGGAGCCACCGCTATGCTTGACGGACATATTGGTGTATCTGGGATTGTACTCTTGATTCGCTGGCCTTCTCACATACTTTTTTCCATCTGATCCCAACCTATTGAATTTATTTTCATTGCTCCACAAGATATTTTTGTTTGTTCTTGTGAGCGTTTGCAAAGGCAAATCTTTTTTTGCGGTTTTTTTAAGAGACAAAAGCCTTTTTTCAGGCGATCCTTCCATTGAGTTGGAATTCAATGAGGCGGCAACGCACAGTTACGTTCGGTATTTGGACATCGTGTTGGTCAGCTAACTGTTGAATTATCTCCGGAGGTTAAGAAAGGGTCACTGCCACTGATTCAGTGGATAATCCTGTCACTTGCTTCTGAGGTTATTCTCATTCTGTCTTTCCTAACGGGATTTGCGGCAGATTGAGTGCATCGTATGACCTTCACTGCATTTTGTATTTTTTTTAATTAGTCTAATTGTCTTTATTATTAAAAATATTTATAATAACTTCATTCAAATCACTGAAACAAAAAATGTTTAATAAGAAACCAAATATGTGCGATTCATATGAACACACAGTTTGCAATGGTCACCAATTCGCACGATCGCAAAATAAAGAAATACTAACGGGATCTTCTTTGCCGTATGTTTTTATATTCATAAAGGTACTACCTTTCGATATTATGGCAATTATGACTCCTATGCACCTGTTAAGTACAGTGTGTATTGCAAACAAATAAATATTTGAATAAAGGTGTGCTATTTATGTGTACACCACTGTAGCTTGCAAATTGCGGTTATATCTTTCAACGACGGAGAAACCCACATAGCAATAGCCATTGTTTTAGTAGCAAGTAAAATAATGAACTAAAATGAATCCAGAATGACTGACGACAAACAGGCGAGTTGCATCTTCCAAATACTTCTCCAACAACTGGTGATTATCAGTAATGACCGCGTTCCAATCGACGAATCAACGGATTGATTTCGTTTTCGTTGAATTTTTTTAAAATTTCGTTTCACCGAAGGACGATGTCAGGTGTCACCGAAGATCATTGTTAACCACAAATATAACATGTGATTAAGTAAACGAGCAATTCATACGGCAAAGAACGAAGATGTGGATCACTCTTCACAATTTAAAATCAAATCGTTGGTCCAATTCATTCAAATCAATCGACTGTCTAACAAACGAAGACGAAGCAACAAACTATCCAACTGAATTTTTAAACTCGTTAGACTTGCCTGGCTTACCACCCTAGAATTTACAACTGAAAATTGGCTCGTTATTGAGCACGCTCCAAAATCTGAAGCAACTTATACTATGTAACAGAACGCGTTTGGTGGTGAGGAAACGAATGGACAATGATTCACGCGACGAATACTCAACGGAAAGCTAAAAGTAGGTCTCCTTCCGCGAATTCCGATAATCCCAACAAGTATGCCATTCGAGTTTAAACGATTTTAATTTTCAATAAGTTTTAAATTCGCCAATTGAGTGTTTGTGGCCTTAATTAATTAATATTTCTTTCACGGTCAATTGTACATAGAGAGTGAGTTCACATATCGGCAAAGCATCCGCTTTGTTCGTTTTCGCACATGACAAAAAAAAAAAAAATGTCGTATATCACAAGGTTCTTCAATGAAGGAAATCGACCCGAGTGCAACGCATCCATCCAATGCATAATGTATGCATTATGATTCTGATCAGAGGGATGCGGCATTCATATATTGTTCTTTTTAAAGAAGACACATCACCTCTCTAATAATTGACCGTCGAAACATAAGTGTGGTTGCATAGTTTGTGTTGTAAATTGCGTGCGTTTGCTCGCTATTGATGTCAATGTTTAGTAGCAATCCCACAAATACAAATCTATGCATGCATATTTAAAATGTTGCAATATCAGTCATCAAACGTGCTACTTAACTGTACACATTAAGGTCGTACCTTTTTATCATTTTTTTATAACTATGATAGAAACTATGATCCTTCGTAAATATGTTGACAAATTAAAAATTTCTTCATATCATTTAATCCAACATATTTTTTATTATTATTATTTTTTTATTTACGAATAATTTTTGAGCACTAAAACAACACTATTTATTAACTATTTTTTCTTATAAACACTGAATATACCTGCAAATGCAGATATTTGTATACATTCATATGTTTTACAACATATGGCTTCCAACACACACATATGTATTGTTTTAAGTATACACTGAAGGCGATTAAATAGTTTTTGCAATGTCAACAACGTGTTTTGCAATATTACCAAATACGGAAGTCACAACCACAACCATGATTCCAGTGTTTCGTTTCACGAAAAATAAGCACAACTTGTCAGCTCTCTGTATTTTTGTTTTGTTTTGATGTTTAGGAACAAAAAATACGTTATGAAATTTTGATAATCTCGTATTACGAAAACGAAAAGTTGTCTACATACAGATTTACCGAATTATCTTATGTAATGTTGAAAACAGGAGTTAATTTTATACACAGAAAAAATATACATACATATTTTGTCTCGCTCACATTCCTTACCTTGGTCAAAGTACTTTATCCAAGAAGTATTTTTTTTCTAATTCAGTCAACACCAAGAGGAATTAAGAAATTGTTAATTTGTAAATATGGTCTTCATGCTTAAAAAGTACATATGGAAATCCACTGTGATTTGGAAATGAAGCCTTTTTGTAAATTATATTAACTTTTTTTTAATGGTTACGCGGTCGTAAAGTTCGATGGGAACTTTTCCCTTCTTTTCCAACTCATATTAAATTGCGGAAATATAAAAATTATATTGCATACATATTTATATGCAAACATGCATACGTAAATGACATTCCCAATGTATTCTGCCTTCTACACACAGACGCATTTACCTATATATTAGCGCTAGTGAGAACACTACACTGTTCGTTTAGTGGGTAATGATTGGAAGCACAAGGTAAAAGGAGCTGTCTTAGTTGTTGGTGGTAGTTCTAAATGTTTTTCCTTTTTCGTAAATTGTTTTCCTAATTCCAACGAACAATTCTAATGGTGTTACATAATTTAAAAATAATTTTTCTTCTAAGCCTTTTTTCGATTAACGACTAAACTTTTTTTGTTTTAAAAAAACAATACGTTATTGAAAAGAAACTGACACTGTAGAGACAGTTTTCGACGCCGTTCCTCTTGACATTAATGTTTTCTATACCAACTTCCTGAGAATTTACACTCCCATTATCACAATCAGAAATCTTGCGTTGAAATCGATTCTATTTTTGTCAAACATATTCTTTTGCCACTTTTCGTTAACTCATGTGAATGAAAATGTAACAAAGACGGGAATTTTTTGTTCTCTCACAATTTTCCCTTTGTTTTTCACTGGCTGACAAATGTTCATGCGCTTAGTGTAATGTCGAAATTGGAATGCTGGAGTACATGTGAGGTGAGAATGCGCTTAGCACATAATTGAGTAAGAAAAATAAAGAACTAGAAAATGCATTTTGTTTTAATAAAAATATTTGAATTCCATTGATAGTAGTTAACAATCGCAAATCTGTTGTCTGTGGATGAGGACAAGTACAGGATTCAGTTTGAGAATTTAACAACTTGTTAACAATTTTTTTTTTGTGTTACTTAAACTGACCTGAGGAAATTTGGATGAAAACTAATGAACATACCAACGATTTGCAAGCAATTTTAAAATTTATATTTCATAACATAAGTGAATCTGGGTGATATGTACAATATTGGACAAAACATTTGCAACTGGAAGTGAAATCAAGCAAATTCTTCAAATTCATTAAAGTTTTTTTTGCAAAAGCATAGCATTCTGGTGGTGAATTGATAGTGCACCAGGGTGTGCAAAGTGTGCATTGCAAAAACACGAGGTACAGCTCACCCAGCATTAACACTTACGACTAACCTTTCATAACACATAGAAATTATGTCTGTTTATATTTGACATCTATCATAAATTTAAATTCCTTTTTTCTGTAGTAGGCATCGCAAACATACAAGGGTTCTCATAAGGCACTTACTTTGCCCAACGCTCGTGTGAACCATATTTTCTACCCGCTTTATACAAACAAACTTCATTTAAACCAATAGTGCTACATTGTTTTGTTTCCATTAAGACGAATGCACACGACATACATTTGTTGCGAGCTCGTGCGAATTTTGTCTATGCACCTGTTTTCCAATGAATACATAGACATAGAACTTCATTTAAACTATATTGACTTCACACACTACGCACATTTGTTTCGAGCTCGTGCGAATACACAGGGCTCTAGCTCAGGCTACTGTGGGGGTCACAGGTGGAGGATAGTGAACGGCCTGCACCCGTAGGTTAGCTGTGAATATCCAATAAGCAGCCCTCGACCAAGAGCGGCAGAGGAGGAGGGCGCGGTGGAAAGGCTGCAGGAACCCCTGAGAACTTTCTGTGACAAAACGATTCTTCAAGTAAGTGCTATCTCACAAATAGCGTATGTGCATACACTCACCCCATTATTAAGACATGGTAGGCAGTATATGTGCGTATATACGACAAAGCATTCAACGATCTGGCCTACGGACGAGTAGGCATTACGACGGAGCCCAGTAAGGTTGTAATTATGGTATACTGGAAACCTTCTTTCTGATTTAGAAATGATCAGGGCTGACGTTAACTAACAGGCTAATGCTGTAGACGCCCCCGTCCCGTTAAATCCTTGGCAGGCTTTAAAGTACGTTCAATGTTTCGTCGCCATTAAGTTGGTGGTGTTGGTCCAGATGTAACATTCCTGGTTAGCACCGGGTCTGGCACAGAACCCCATAAGGGCCTGTGACAACCCTCGCATGGCCTGACTGCTTGCAAAGACAACCATGGGATCATTTAGGTGACTACACATTCGAGCATTGATAGCGGCTTTGAGTGTGGACCAACTAGCAATGAATACAAACATACAAAATCTAAGTCAACAACAACAGGTACAGCAACAATCTGATAAAACCGGTGATAGCAATGGAGACAATCCATTCAAGAAGAGCACCAGACTACACAGGTCACCTATTGACTTAGCATCAGATCAAAAGGCGAGCCCAGTTGTAGACCAATCTGGTCAGAATAGTGGAACATCGGTCACCGGAAATCAACCAGAGTCAGTATTTCACAAGCTGGGTGAACAGATTAAGCCACTGTTAGAAATGCTGGAAGACAGATTAAGTCACTGTTGAAATGCTGGAAGACGGCAAAATGCGTTCTATACACCAACTGATGAGAGATGCCATAGAGAGCATCAAAGCGATCTACGAGTTGTCTGCCATTGAAATGCGCGACGATCATGCCAAGGAGGTTATACGGAAGAATAATAATAGCTAAGGCAGCTGGAGGTGATCTGGTAGGGCGCATGCACCAGCTCATCTGTAAGATATGGTCGGAGGAAAGCATGCCCGATGAGTGGAACCTCAGTATCGTTTGCCAGATCCACAAGAAAGGAGACCCCTTTGACTGCGCCAACTATCGGGGGATAAGTCTCATTAACATTGCGTATAAGATCTTCTCTGCCGTTTTGTGTGAACGCCTGAAACCATTCGTGAACAAACTGATAGGTCCATATCAGTGTGGTTTCAGGCCCGGGAAGTCCACCATCGATCAAACTTTCACACTGCGGCAGATCCTGGAGAAGACCCAGGAAATGCAGATCGACACACACCATCTATTTGTCGATTTCAAGGCCGTATATGACAGCGTGTATAGAGACGAGCTATACGGCGCCATCTCTAGTTTTGACATTCCTGCCAAACTCGTCAGACTGAGCAGGATGACGTTGGAGAACTCTCACTGCTCCATCAAGGTCGGTAACGAACTCACCGAGACCTTCAATGTCGAAAAAGGTTTTAGACAAGGCGACGCGCTGTCATGTGATTTCTTTAACATCGTTCTTGAGAAGATCGTGCAAAACTCACTGGCCAACACAAGAGGCACGATCTTCCAAAAGTCCGTTCAACTGCTGGCTTACGCGGATGACATTGACGTGGTTGGGCGAATACAGCGAGCCATCAATGATGCGTTTGCTGGCATTGAAACGGAAGCGGCTAAAATGGGTCTGGCGGTAAACGAGGACAAAACCAAGTATATGCTGTCATCGAGAAAGAACAACATCAGTACCGAGATCAAACTCAGAATAACTCTTGCCAACCGCTGTTTTTATGGGCTCAAAAGGCAATTGAGTAGTAGAGCCCTCTCTCGGAAGGCCAAATTGACCTTGTATAAGACCTTGATCATCCCAGTCCTGCTGTACGGCGCAGAGGCATGGACAATATCCCAAGTGGATGAACAGTCTCTTGGTCTTTTCGAGAGAAAAGTTCTGCGCGCGATCTTTGGTCCTGTTTGCGTTGATGGGATTTGGAGGAGAAGATTCAACCACGAACTGTATGGCCTGTGGGACAACGCAACAGAGGACGTCCACGTACAAGGTGGCGCATACAAGTCGAGGGGGACCTCGGCGGCTTGGTGTGCGAAACTGGAGACAGCTGGCGAAAGATCGTGCTGGCTGGAGTGGCATGTTGAGTGAGGCCCAGGTCCACCTCTGACTGTAGCGCCCTTACAAGAAGAAGAAAGCGGGGCCTAAACTAGGAGCACAAGGAGCAGTTACACCAACGCTCGCGCAGAAAGAAAGAATTCAAGGATATCATTGGAGAGAACCTTGGGGGAGAAGCAGAAATCCGAACACTAACGCCGAAGACAGTGGTTGAGAGCAAGGACATCGATGAGATCACCACCAAAAGCGACATTGGCGAGGCTATTAAAGGTCAATATAACCTGGAAGCAAGCGAGGCCGATGTACTCAGCCTAAGAAAAGCGTATAGAGGCACGCACACAGCAACTCTGAGTCTTACGGTGGAAACCGCAAACGAGTTCCTACCGTCTGGAAAGATAAGGATTGGGTGGGTGAACTGCCGCATCCGAGGTCGCCGAACCCCAACGAGATGCTTCCAATGTTTAGAGTTTGGTCATACTGCTCGTCAGTGTAAAAGCGATGTAGAAGATGAGTAGATGTAGAAGATGTGGAGAAGAAGGACACATAGCCAAACAGTGTTCCAAAAAACCTATTTGTTTCTGGTGCAGGTTGTCTAGGCCGGGAAGCGCCGATTATATAGCCGGTAGTAGCAAGTGCCCGGTACTCAAAAAAGCGCTGGCACAAAAACCAATATGAAAATGAAAGTGATTCAAATAAATCTCAATCGCTGTGCGGCCGTTTAAGACTTGCTGGCACAGACGATACACGAGGGAAAGATAGATGTAGCAGTTATAAGTGAACCGTATAAGTCGTTGGATTGAAGCAGCTGGACAAGCGACAACACAAAAACAGCTGCTATTTGGGCCTGCGGAAGGTACTCCATACAGGCGGTTGGACATTCGACAAACTACTTCACGACCGCAAAGATAAATGAAATTCACTTCTATAGCTGTTACGCTCAGCTTACGTTACCCAGCTGTAAATGCCGGAGACTTCAACGCTTGGTCCACAGAGTGGGGCAGCAAACACACAGACGCACGGGGAAGAGCTGTCCTGGAAACGTTTGCGTCATTAGGGGTAACCCTACTCACCACACACAATTCACCCACATTTCGTAAGGCTGGTAGGTCGTCAATAATCGACATCACATTTGTGTGCAACTCTCTCACAAGCAAAACAAGATGGCGAGTGAGTGACGATTATACGCACAGCGACGACCAAGCCATTGTAATGAGGATTGGTGGGGAGAACCCAGAGAGCATCCAAACCGAACAGGACCCAAATGGAAGGACGCGAGGTCTTCGAAGAAATCCTGAGAGGTACGACTGTGGAGAACGAGGCGTCTGCAGAGTCACTCTCGCAACAGATGAAACAGGCGCTAAGTACAGCTTGCGCCGTAGCGATGCCTAGAAGGAAACCCAGCAAAAGGGGTTCGCCCTGCTACTGGTGGAACGAGGATATTCAGAGGCTAAGAGCGATCAGTCTCAGAGCACGAAGAACATCCCAACGATCCAGAAATAGGCCAGACTTCCAAGAGCAGCTTTTGCAATTCAAGTTGGCGAGACGGGAGCTGGAAAAGGCCATCAAAGAAAGCAAAGCAAGGTGCTTCAAAAAACTCTGTGACGAGGCTGACATTGACCCTTTGCGTAAAGCATATAGAGTGGTTACTAAAAAGATTAAAGGCAATAGAGGTCCACCGATAACCAACCCTGAGATGCTTACCCAAGCAGTTAGAATCAATATGATGACGACTAACATGGAGCAGATTCCTCTAATTGCCCTACATATAGGAGGAGCAGCTACATAAAGCTGTCGCTAAGGTTAAAAACGAAAAAGCACCCGGACATGATGGGATCCCAAATAAGGCAGTTAAGGCCGCCATCATGATTAGACCAGACATTTTCCAGCACACTTTGGGGAAATGCTTACAGGTGTAGGTCTTCCCTACACCGTGGAGACTGCAGCACTTGGTACTTCTGCCAAAAGGATGGAAACCACCTGGAGAACCGTCCTCGTATCGCCCAATTTGCCTATTGGACACATTAGGCAAGAGACTAGAACGGGCCAAGATATGCACGCAGAATCCTGTTTTCGCGGGTAGTCAGTTCGGTCCTCCTGTACGCTCCAATTTGGGCTGGAGCAGTCACGGCAGGACGACAAAATGGGATGATGACGTCAGTCTATAGACCCTGCGCAATAAGGGCGATCACCGGTTTCAGGACCATTTCTGATGATGCGGCGTTCGTCATAGCAGGAATGCTACCCATTGGCAAAATAGGAGAACCATAGGAGAACTTCGGACCGGCAGCAGGCCAAAATCATAAAAGAAGAAGAACGAGCCACATCCATAGCAATGTGGCAAGCCAGATGGGACGTCTCCACAAAGGGAAGATGGACGCATAGGCTCATTTCTGTTATCAAGACTTGGATATTAAGATCGGTAGGAGACTGTAACTACCACTTTTCGCAGTTCCAATCTGGACACGGCGGTTTTCGAAAATATCTGAATAGTTTTGGGCACGACAGTTCGCCGCTATGTCCACAATGTCCAAACGCCGGGGAAGACGCAGAGCACGCAGTGTTTGCACGATAGGCGAATGGTGAATCTATCAAGCCCTGAAAACATGATCCCTTACATGATGGAATAACCATCCCCGCGAAGTAATACCTAAAGGCAGTTCCGCGGGGAGTGTGGTTGAAGTGTGCAGGGTGTGGGTTAGTACGTAGGCGTATTCCCGAAATCGAGTACTCGGGTTTGCGAATCGTGCATGCTGATCAGTATATTTCGAAGATTGCCACATCCTTGGACGCATCCAAAAAAAAGCTCGAAGAAGAATTTGTACATAAATTTAAGCTTAAGCTAAGGTCTAAAAAACTGTTTTCAGATCTTCAATATTCTCATATCGATAATTCATTGTTTTTCCCCAATGTCTCTGAAACTATCCAGCTCAGAATGCTCGAAATATTTTCAAATGAAACTGTTCATTGAAGGCAAGTTTTCGCGATTTTTAAGCATTTGGGTTAAAAGAATGACCTTATAGCTGGCATCACCTCAACCATTCAAGATGGGAACTTGAAATTTGGCGCAGTTACTCCTTGAACCAGTTTAAATACAATTTACTTGAACCTACGCCCCCTAACACTAAAACGACGATTGCACTGATATAAAAGGGATATACTTTTACTGTTTAGTCAAATTTGTTAACAATATGCTCAAAAATATGAATTTATTATAAAAATATGCAAAATATGCATTTATAGTAAAATATGCACAAAAATTTGCAAAATATGCATATTGATCGATTAACTGCTGCGCATGAAAGCTTACGTAAGGCTAGTACCGAAGTAGTTTTATCATTAAAGCAGGAAGATCTGAAAAAAAAACTGACACAATTGCGGATTACGAGGACAAAGCTATTTCATTTCATTTAATTTATTTACTTATTAAAAGGTATGTACATTAAGATATATATCTTTTTTGTACATAGTACATTAATTTCAAAAAATTTTAAATTAATTTAACTTAAATCTTATATTGTATATAATATAATTTTGAGGGATGGGGATAGAGGTTCATTGTTGGTGAGTAGCAAAATGGTTTAGGATTGCACTTTTAAAATTGTACGGGTTAGAAATTGATCTAATATTATATGGCAAAGAATTCCGTAGTCTAACTGTGTAAATGAAGAATAAGCGCGAGGAGGATAAGTAAATACTACGATAAGGAATAATGTTTGTGGTTCTGAGAGAGCGAGTGAAATTAAACCTGTTATACAAATACGACGGACAACGATTATTAATTATCTTGTGTAAAAACATGCTATTTCTAGCGTTGATGTACTGCTCCAAGTTGCAGCCCAGCAAGTCTCGAGAGTATACAGATATTTGCTCGTATCGAGCGATACCATAGACGTAACGCACAGCATCATTGAAAGCTACTTGTAGCTTACGTTAGATAGTGAGTCGAGGCTACTATATACTACTTCGGCATATGTTACAATTGGTAAGATTAAAGAGAGTACTAGTCTCTTACGTAATGTTAGCGGAGTAAAATATTCAAAAATAGCCACAATTTTCACAGACATCCATAAATACGGCCTATGATGATGTTTATGTGCTTGTAGTCAGAGACATCACGACTTATGACATATCCAAGAATCGTAACAGACTCGACTGCATTAATAGGAGAGTTATTCAGGTATATGTCAGGTAAGAGACCTAGATTAAACTGTTTTTTTGAAATTGGCATAACCTGTGATTTCGACGGGTTTAATAGTAATCCATTTTTGACTGACCAAGCGTAGATTCGTTTCAGATCGTCATTCATGAGGTAAGCAAGTTCATGTAAATCAGGAAAGGGTTTAGAGATGAGTAGTTGGACATCATCAGCATATAGATGTACCGAGGAGTGTTTACATACAGAAGGAAGATCATTAATGAACATACAAAACAGTATTGGGCCCAATATCAAGCACTGTGGAACGCCTAACTGAACATCAAAAAAGGACGAACTATGTTCTCCCAAAAGTACACTTTGCGACCTACCAGAAAGAAAACTTCTCAATAAGCAAACCGTCCTTTCACTAAAGCCGAAATTGCTCTTTAATTTCCAACATAAAATGTCATGGTTTACTTTATCGAAGGCCTTCGAGAAGTCAAGCAAGCAGAGAAGAGAAACTCGGTTCCTGTCAAAAGATTGTCGTACCTCTTCAAGCAGGTTTACTACAGCTGAGGAACAACTGTGGTTAGCTCTGAACCCGGATTGTTGAGCATACAGCAAGTTATTGACTGTTACGTGTTTGGTAACCTGTTTTGCTATTATTTTCTCGAAAACCTTAGACAGGCAGGGCAGAATGCCTATTGGTCGAAAATCGGCTGGAGACACTGGAGAAGTTTTCTGTGCGATCGGCAAAACTCTGGCCACTTTCCAAGGTTGTGGAAAGGTGGACGTAAGATGGGAAACAATCAGAGGTAGTACAATTTTAACAAAACGAATCGGTATGCCATCTTCACCAACGGAGTCCGAGTTGATAGTACTGACGCTCCGGATAACTTCATTTCCTGTAGCTACCATAAAGTCTAGTATTGGAATTGAGGGTACAGGGTCTGGATTCTGATTAACAAAGAACTCATTTGCACAAGGATTTTCTCCTAGAAAGGCACGATTAAGTTCATTGGGATCAAGAACAGTTTTAGAATTTTCGTTACTGCTTGATAATCCAACTTTACGCAGGTTTCTCCACAGTTTTTGCGGAGGGAGAGTGGTATTTAGATTAGCAGCAAAGTAAGTTTTCTTAGAACTACGTACAGCAGAAGTAGCGTTGTTGCGTGCTGCTTTGTACAGATCTCAGTTAGCATCAGATGGGTTGTGCTTCCATTTGCAGTATAATCTGTTTCTCCTTTTGATGGAGTTAACTACCTCAGTAGTGAACCAGGGACAAGCATGGTTTCGAATTATGACCGTTTTAATTGGTACATATTGTTCATACGACTGTAACAGGATCTCCTGAAAAACCTGCACTCGGCTCTTAAACGGCATTGTTCTGTTCCCAGGGAGCAGAGACTGCAGCGATTTCAAGAGCGGTTTTGTCTATGCCATTGAAATCTCTATAAGTGAATGTGTCAGGAACAGCATTTCTTGACAAATTAACATTGTATGTGCAGAATAAAATATCATGATCTGAGACATCAAACGATAATTGATCGAACAGTTGGAGACAAAGACTAAGTCTAGAAGACTGGGTAGACAATTGTGAGCAAAACGAGTAGGTAAGAGTGTTAATTATCTTCATACCAACTGAAGAAAGTAGGTCTTTCATTTGGAAAGCAATTAATATAGTGCTGGTATAGTGCACTATAGTCGGCAATAACTGCGAAGAGGGGTAAAGGAGAGCTTCTTCTATTGTTTTTAGATGCACAGCCGATCAAACATTTCGTATTGCTGTCATATTCAGCTGACGTTCAGCTTTTGTTGCGGTAACATAGAGATCGTGATCGTTCGTTTATTTAAGTTAATTTAATTTATTCTTTTCAATTAAAAAATCATAATAATGGTTGATAATTGTGGTTCATGCAATTCAGGCATTCTGTCTGTCACACACACTGTGTGAACCTGTCTTACTCTTACTTACTCCAACTCATAAAAACATCTAAAAGCGTATGCTTTAAATGTAAAATCTGCAATGGAATGCCATTATTAGGACTTTTAACCAAGCTCAGTTTATTAACCAATGAACTGAAATCGGTTCGATCAGATATTCGGGAGTTAAAGAACAATTTATCAAACAAAACGGGTGATATGCAATCAAATAATATGCCAGTGGAAACGGTTACTGTCACACCTAATACTCCCGTACCGGTCGATAACATGAATGCATCGGACATCCCAGGCAACGCCACCGGTGGCAACGAAAATAGAAGTGAGGTTTTGCGTAAAAAACCTAAAAAAAAAAAATAAAAAACGTGCGAGGAAATTAAAGCCTATAATAGGCAATGATCAATCGGCTTCTGATCTCGTTGCTTCGCCCCGGAAAGATTTGCATGTTGCTGGTTTTCGTGTTTTCGTGTTTTCGTGGACGCGTTGTACAATTACGTGTCATCCAAATTGGATATACCGGTGGAAAGAATTAAATGTTTTAAATTGGTTAAGTCACCCGCTGACTTGACCAAATTGAATTATATTAATTTTAAATTAAGTCTTCCTGAGGAATTACACACGCGCGCTTTATTACCATCAAACTGGCCGTCGGGAATTCGCGTAAAAATTTTTTTTCACAAAAACGGAGTTGCTTTGCCCGGCGCAGTGATCAAAACATAAACATTGATCAGCTGCATCAACAAAGCACCTCCGTTGCACACATGTATTCCATGTATTACCAGAATATTGGTGGAATGAGAACTAAACTTAAAGAGATTTATGTTTCTCTCTCTGACCACCAATATGATGTTGTTGTTTTAGCTGAAACATGGCTATACCCACAAATTTTTTCAAAAGAAGTCTTCAATAGTTCATATGTGGTTTATCGGAAAGATCGATGTAAATCTAGTAAGGAGCGAGGGGGGGAGTTTTAATAGCAGTCTCGTCTCGCTTTCTTAGCCGGGAAATCACATTAGAACATCGAACGGTTGATGTTGATCAGATTTGTGTGTGTATTAATTTTAATGAAGATGTTCGTTATCAGTTGTTTATTTTTGTCTCCTACGTTCCTCCAAATGGTGTTACCAATGTGTATCAAAAGCACATTGATAACATTGGTAGTGTCGTTACTCATCTTGGATCCTCCCAATTACCCTGTGTATTGGCAGACTTCAATATTGGTGATGTCACTTGGAAGAATGTGGATGGTGATGAAAATTTAATCCCCTTCAACGTCAGCCATGATTGGGAACAATTGGTCATTGATAATCTTCAAGCTCTCAACTTATTTCAAATAAACAATGTGTGGAATAGTTTAAATAGAGTACTAGATTTAATATTCTTAAATAACGAAATTAATTTCAATGTTTCAGAAGCTTTGGATCTTATTGATTCTAATAAAATTCATTGTATGTGCAGAATAAAATATCATGATCTGAGACATCAAACGATAATTGATCGAACAGTTGGAGACAAAGACTAAGTCTAGAAGACTGGGTAGACAATTGTGAGCAAAACGAGTAGGTAAGAGTGTTAATTATCTTCATACCAACTGAAGAAAGTAGGTCTTTCATTTGGAAAGCAATTAATATAGTGCTGGTATAGTGCACTATAGTCGGCAATAACTGCGAAGAGGGGTAAAGGAGAGCTTCTTCTATTGTTTTTAGATGCACAGCCGATCAAACATTTCGTATTGCTGTCATATTCAGCTGACGTTCAGCTTTTGTTGCGGTAACATAGAGATCGTGATCGTTCGTTTATTTAAGTTAATTTAATTTATTCTTTTCAATTAAAAAATCATAATAATGGTTGATAATTGTGGTTCATGCAATTCAGGCATTCTGTCTGTCACACACACTGTGTGAACCTGTCTTACTCTTACTTACTCCAACTCATAAAAACATCTAAAAGCGTATGCTTTAAATGTAAAATCTGCAATGGAATGCCATTATTAGGACTTTTAACCAAGCTCAGTTTATTAACCAATGAACTGAAATCGGTTCGATCAGATATTCGGGAGTTAAAGAACAATTTATCAAACAAAACGGGTGATATGCAATCAAATAATATGCCAGTGGAAACGGTTACTGTCACACCTAATACTCCCGTACCGGTCGATAACATGAATGCATCGGACATCCCAGGCAACGCCACCGGTGGCAACGAAAATAGAAGTGAGGTTTTGCGTAAAAAACCTAAAAAAAAAAAATAAAAAACGTGCGAGGAAATTAAAGCCTATAATAGGCAATGATCAATCGGCTTCTGATCTCGTTGCTTCGCCCCGGAAAGATTTGCATGTTGCTGGTTTTCGTGTTTTCGTGTTTTCGTGGACGCGTTGTACAATTACGTGTCATCCAAATTGGATATACCGGTGGAAAGAATTAAATGTTTTAAATTGGTTAAGTCACCCGCTGACTTGACCAAATTGAATTATATTAATTTTAAATTAAGTCTTCCTGAGGAATTACACACGCGCGCTTTATTACCATCAAACTGGCCGTCGGGAATTCGCGTAAAAATTTTTTTTTCACAAAAACGGAGTTGCTTTGCCCGGCGCAGTGATCAAAACATAAACATTGATCAGCTGCATCAACAAAGCACCTCCGTTGCACACATGTATTCCATGTATTACCAGAATATTGGTGGAATGAGAACTAAACTTAAAGAGATTTATGTTTCTCTCTCTGACCACCAATATGATGTTGTTGTTTTAGCTGAAACATGGCTATACCCACAAATTTTTTCAAAAGAAGTCTTCAATAGTTCATATGTGGTTTATCGGAAAGATCGATGTAAATCTAGTAAGGAGCGAGGGGGGGAGTTTTAATAGCAGTCTCGTCTCGCTTTCTTAGCCGGGAAATCACATTAGAACATCGAACGGTTGATGTTGATCAGATTTGTGTGTGTATTAATTTTAATGAAGATGTTCGTTATCAGTTGTTTATTTTTGTCTCCTACGTTCCTCCAAATGGTGTTACCAATGTGTATCAAAAGCACATTGATAACATTGGTAGTGTCGTTACTCATCTTGGATCCTCCCAATTACCCTGTGTATTGGCAGACTTCAATATTGGTGATGTCACTTGGAAGAATGTGGATGGTGATGAAAATTTAATCCCCTTCAACGTCAGCCATGATTGGGAACAATTGGTCATTGATAATCTTCAAGCTCTCAACTTATTTCAAATAAACAATGTGTGGAATAGTTTAAATAGAGTACTAGATTTAATATTCTTAAATAACGAAATTAATTTCAATGTTTCAGAAGCTTTGGATCTTATTGATTCTAATAAAATTCACCATAAAGCTTTATTGTTGGAGTTTAAGTTTTTTAATTACTCTAATCAAGGTTTTAATAATGTTGCCGCGTTGGTTTATACATTCGCTAAAGCGAATTTCGTTGCACTTACGGAATATATAAACAGTTTTGATTGGGATGCACTGCTGAAAAACTCTAATCTAAAAGGTAATTACGATATACTTATAGGTAAGCTTTATTCTGGTTTTGAGTTATTTGTACCTACAACGCGTGAAATAAACCGTTTTAGAATCCCTTGGTCAAATAAGAGATTAATAAATTTACGAAATGTAAAAAGAAAAGAATATTCGGCTTATGTTTTAAATAAAACGAACTCTAACCGTGAACTTTTTTTGAGATTCAGAAAAGAATATGAGGTCTTGAATAGATTTTTATACAGGTAGTACATCCTGTCCACATAGTCTTACACAAAGAGTAATGGTAAATCATTTTGGAAATACATTAATGCAAAAAGAAATAGCTCAGGCCTACCTAAGGTGATGGAATTTGGTAATGTAATTTCAAGAGATTTGAAAGGAATTTGTGAGTTGTTTGCCAACTTTTTCGAGTCGGTTTATAATGATTCTCCGGGCCAATCAACGATGAACCATTATTTCAATATTACGGAGTCATTGGATATTGGTATGCTGCAACTTTCAAATGAAGACGTAAAAAAAGCTTTAAGTAAACTAGAATTAAACTGCAACCCGGGGCCCAATGGTTTCCTTGCGGTAATATTAAAAAGTGTTTATCTTCCATCTTTCATCCACTTAAAATTATTTTTAATCAATCGCTAGCCACTGGTGAATTCCTCAGTGAATGGAAATATTCCTTTATTACGCCAATATTTAAGAGTGGTTTAAGACAAAAAGTTGAAAACTATCGGCCCACTATTCTGCAATCCCAAAATTGTTTGAAAGCATTGTTGAAGATAAGCTTTTTTTCACGTTTAAAGAAATTATTTCCAGTAATCAGCACGGCTTTGTTCGCGGTAGGTCGTGTACTACTAATTTAACTTTATTAACAAACTATATTATAGACAGTTTTGAAAAAAGTTTACAAGTTGATATACTCTACACTGATCTTACGAAAGCATTTGATAGAGTATATCACACTTTACTTTTGGCTAAGCTTTAATCATTAGGATTCCACTCCTTGATGCTGACGTGGTTTTCGAATTATTTAAGTAATAGAAAACAATTGGTAAAGGTCAATAATTTTATACCGCGTGTAATAGAAGTAACATCTGGCGTTCCCCAAGGTAGTCATCTGGGCCTGCTGCTGTTCATTTTGTTTATGAATGATGTTCATGGAATATTTAAATTTTGTGAAGTTTTATCATTCGGATATATATAAATTACTAGAATGGGGTAAACATAATGGATTGGAGCTTAATATTTTTAAATGTAAGATATTTACAGCGTACCGTATTGCAACGCCGTCCATAAATGATTATTTTATTAACGATCTTCTGCTTCCTCGTCTTGAAGAAGTTAAGTATCTAGAGGTCATATTTGACTCGAAATTAAATTTTTCACATTTTGATTATGCCATATCTAAATCTAACTCTTTGTTAGGATTTCTAAAGCGGAATAGTAAAGACTTCCAAGAAGTTTATAGCCTTAAAACTATATACTGCTCGTTGGTCAGGCGGTATTTAGAATACTCTTCCATTATTTGGGATTCCCCTTAAAGTATTCAAGGACTTAGATTCGAAAGAGTTCAAAAGAATTTCACGAGGTATTCTATCCGGAAATTGAACATGTTTGACGAACTTCCTCCTTATGACGAAAGATGCAAGATCATTGGCTTGCGAACCTTAAGTTTCAGGCGGAAAGCTTCTTCAGTCATGTTTATTCGCGACATAATTAATTTTCATATAAATTCACCAGAATTGGTTTTACTTATAAATATATATGCTCCCCAAAGGTCACTTCGGGTTAGAAATATACTTTTTGATAGAAGGCATAGAACAACTTATGGTTGCAATGAACCTATAACTAGGTGTATAAAAACTTTTAATGAACTTTGCAGCGAAATTGATTTTAGCCTATCTCGATTGAAATTTAAAAATTGTGTTTTTTCATTGATTTTAGATTAATAATATTATTGTTTATTGACGTAATCTGTTGGATGCAAAATCGGTAGATGATCCTTAGTCGCGCCACAAACATCTGTTGTGTAAAGCGCTACTGGGGGCATACACTTAGAGAACGTAGTGTTTTGTGTGTGCCCTGTGATGGATAAAAAAAAAATATTTCGACTAAGAGATATTCAATCCGTTTCCATTTGATGTTGAGATAACTTTACAACTTAAATTTGATTTGCAATATATTGCTACTCCACCGTACGTAGTATCAGTGACTCGATCATTTCTGTAGATTACGTAATTTGGAATACTATACGATGAATCATGTATACTCGACTTGAACCAGGTTTCACTTACACAAATGACATCAATACAAGAATTAGAGAACAAAAATTTTAAATTATCGAGTTTATGATCACTTAGCTTGCGCGCATTTATATAACAAACATTAAGCCCATCATATCTCTTCGACATAATATTTATCATCGTGTGCGTTGAATCTTCATTCCCACTGTACTGGTATCCTAAGCCAGCATTATTCATTATGAAAACTAACTAGTACAAACCAACAAGAATTTATGAATGAGGGTGGAAAGAGAAAGATAGAGGAATAAAGACAACAGAAATACTTTTTTAATAAGCTTACTTAAGAAAATACTACGATGATCATTGGTGCGTCGCAGCCACAAGTAGATCTTCAGAGCTTTCGATGAGAAAGCTTTTTTCATTCGTCGATTTTTTAACACACACAGATCCAAGTTTTATGTATACGGAAAGTAATTTTTTTTTCCGACGAAGAGCAAGAGCGCAGTATAGCAGATGTCGTGTTCTTTTTGTTAAGCTCTCATTGAGATAACAGCTGTTATTTGATTCAAAGCCCAGGTCGTGGAAACGCAGTTCAGTTGAATGCTGCTTACAAAAATTTGCTGCACACTTCAGAACGGTGTTTCTCTCTTGTGAGTTGTTAAATTTCAAAACGATCGGAGGTGTAGCTGTGCTTTTGTCGTTGTATTTGCTTCGTCTTTTTGCCCGAAAGATGTTGCATAAGAGAGGCGGCTTGCAGTCGATGGTATGACAGAGACGGTTGAATAGTGTTTTAAGATTCATGTCTGGAAGTTCTGGTACCCCAAAGAGTACTGCATCGTTTGCAACTTCTTTTCGTTCAAAAGAATCACATCGCCGTTTGAGAGCAACAATTCACAATGTTGTTGTTTGATTGTATTGACGTTTAGTTCGATAGTGTCAACGCGCTCAACTATGCTCGTAAATTTATTGTGAAGTTCTTCAAATCGTTGACCCCATACAGTTTTGAGTTCATCAACCTTATGAATGAATTCATTTTGCAATTTGGAGATCTCATTTGCAAAGCGAAGTCGCATCGTCTCCGCTTGCTTTACTAGGTGCTCCTCTAATATTTTGGCAGTGAGAGGATTATTGTCACCATTTGCCTGCTTTGCTACTGGAGAAAATTGCTGGCCTACTCTGAAACGCAGGTTTGGAGCAGACATGTTCAAGCGAAGATACTCTCTGTTCGAAGTAAAAACAGCAAGAAAAAACAAAATATGTCGGCAGTAGTGATGAAAAAAGAAACTGGAAAATTTTCTATTTGTAGACGGTTGATGGAAAATGTCTGTTAGATTTCACTGCACGGCACTGATTTTATGACCTTTACATATTCAAAGTGACAACTACCCCAGTAGAATCTCTCAGTTATACAACTTACGTATTAACAACTTGCATCTTGTAAATGTACCAATCGTTTTCAAAACCCATTTTTCTCAGTTCAACACTGTAACAGCTCCTACAATTTTCAATAAATTACCATATACTATAAGAATAACTTATAATTTCAATTCATTCTTAAAGAAAGTTAGAGATTGGTTATGCTACGTTACGCGATCGATTATGCTACTGTTGAATCTTTCCTGAGAAGCTTGTCTTAATCATTTAAATTCGTATGTCATATAAGTAACGTCATTTATAAATAAAACGTACCTTATCTTTTTTCCGCATATTATTGTGCATCTTATTTTTTTACTTTTTATATAATGTCATAGATTTTTATTGAATTTCATGAAGTTAAATTGATTTATTATTTGAATCTATCACACTACTAAAGATTTAAACATTTTTTTGTTATAAATTTATCGAAGCATCATTCTGCACTAACTTCTTAAGTTACTGAATGTTTTCTTTTATTTTCGTTTATATAATAAAGTTTATATCAACAAGTTTTGTAAAAAGGAAATAAAATAAATAAATAAATAAATAAAATCAATAAATAAAATTCTGGCAACTTGAAATAATTGGAATAAATCATGAAGTCAGAAAAACAGTAAGTCATAACGAGTTTCCACCTATTCGTAGAAAGGGTAATAGGTTCGAAGCATTATTTCCTTGGAAGCAATGATCGGATACCCTACACAACAACCGAACGGACGCCTTAATGCGACTGCACTCTCTTACTCGGAAGCTATGTTCAACTGGTAAGAACGCCGAATATGATGCGTCGAGAAATGATGACCAACGGCATTGCAGAAATCGCTCCAGAAACTCCAGTTAATGAAAATCGTGTCTATTATCTACCGCACCGTCCGTGTACCGAGAAGACAAGGAGACAACGAAGCTGCGCATCGTATTCGACGCGTCATCGCTCTTTCGCTAAACGATTTTTTAGAAGTAGGAGACAGCCTTTTACCCGACCTTTGAGCGATTTTGCTCAACTTTCGTGTTAGCAAAGTAGGAATCAACGCAGACATTGAGAAGGCCTTTCTGCAGATATTGCTTCATCCTACCGATAGGGATAGTCACCGTTTTCTGTGGTTTAGCAAAAAAATAACTAATAATCTGAATCTCCCGCTCATCAAGACTTACCGTATGACTCGTCTAAGGTTTGGTGTGAAGAGCAGTCTGTACATCCTGGGATGCATGATTCATGAGTTGATCAACGAAGCCAAACTACAATCAGAAACGCGAACGGATGGCGACGCAGGATTGAAGATGAAGAAGCAGCAAGTGAGATGTACGAGGTTTACACGACTGGATGGCGCAGTTGGTTAGGTGCCTGCCCCAAGTTCGAGGGTCCCAGGTTCGATTCCGAAATCGGTCCAGTCACCATTTGCCGTTGCGATCAAATTAACGGCACTGGAGTAGGTTGCTACCTGACAGTACAATGGACCAGTTTTGAGTCTGAGTGCTCCAGTAGAAAAAAAAAAGATGTACGAGGAATCCGTCAAAAACTTTCGTAGTGCTTCGATGGCACTTCGAAAATGGAACTCGAATAGCCGAGGTGTCCGAGAATGTTTTGTGTCGGAAGGAAAATTTCCAGATACTCAGATGGTTTTAGGCTTGCGATGGTTGATCGCTAATGACGAATTGCAAATAAACCTCGATCCTGTGTATAGTTTATTGGAGTCTACAAATGTTCCAGATACAAAACGCACTGTTTTCAGAATTATGGCGAAGGTATTCGACCCCCTTGACATTCTAGCTCCTTTCACGGTAAGATTAAAAATTTGCGGAGGAAATTAGATTGGGACGCGAATTTGCCATCGGGCTTACAAAATACTTGGGCTATCTGTAGAAACGAAATTTTCGAGTTAAATGGTATAGTAATACCACGGCACTTTATGTTAAACGAACGCATGACTCAAATTCACCTATTTGTGGACACTAGCCGGTTCAATTTTGGAGCCATGGCTTACGCGAGGACAATTCACAGCAACGGAGGTGTGCACGTGCAGCTAATTTGCACTAAAAATAGAGTTGCCCTACTGAAAAATGAGACTCAAAATGAACTTAGGTTGGATTCTTGGGATGGACAAACGGTGGAAGCCGTATGTGGAAAATTGAGCTCAGGAAATAAGAGCACTATCCAAGGTTTTGTCATGGAGACATTGCCCCGAATTAGAGAACCCGGCTGGCTTGCTGACCAGAGGTATAAGTGTAGCTGCTCTTACAATGGACCGCAATGGCTTGAGGAAGGGGAGCTACAATGGTCAATGTTGACAACGAAAATTGTAACATCCTTATGCATGATTTTAGTTCACAAATTAGTGGAGGCGGATAGCGGGACATATCACATACAGGGCAAAGTTGTTGATGCCAGAAATGATCCCTGTTTTTGCGCAGGTGAAGTTGACATACAGCCTCCAAGCGGCGCCCCCTGGATATAAATCACAACAACCGTTGTGAGGTGAACCAACGCGAACACCCTAGGCAAGAGGGTGTATATCCACCCCGACCAGACCGGCGGTTGTGCGGAGGTCTAACAACCCGCCCACGGAAAAAAGAAATTGTTATGAAAGATAATCCTGCCTCGGATCAACGGACGGACATTCAACATCGACGACACAGAACAAAGAAGGACTACGATTTGCGAGTGGCCTCCTGGAATGTGAGAACACTTTACACTCATAAACTGGACCGCTCATTAACTGGACCGCTCATAAACTGGAAAACATCCTCACGCAGTACAAGGCGGATATTACTGCGATTCAGGAAATACGCTGGATAGGGCAAGGGATAATGAGAAAGAAAGAGTGCGACATATATTACAGCTGTCACAAAAGGTTGCACATATTTGGATGCGGATTCGTCGTGGGAAAACGGTTAAAATCGAAGGTCATCGACTTTAAACCGATGAGTGATTGCCTGGCTGTGATCCGTATCCAAGGCAGGTTCTATAACATCAGCCTTATATGTGCACACGCCCCTACCGACGAGTCTGAAGACTCTGTCAAAGAGGACTTTTACGACCCCTTAGACGGTGCCTACGGAGCCTGTCCGGAGTACGATGTCAAAATCGGTAAGAAAAACATCTTTGGCGGAGTGATCGGAAAGCACAGCCTCCACGACACGACAACAGATAACGGCTTCCGACTCACTGACTTTGCGACAGCACGTTATATGCTCATAAATAGCACGAAGTTCCCTCGCAAAAGAATCCACACAGCAACCTGGCGATCTCCGGACGGCCGAATCGCCAACCAAATCGACCATGTGCTCATTGACGCAAGGCATGCGTCAAATATTCTGGATGTGCAAACATTCAGGGGGGCAAACGTCGACTTTGACCATTTGCCCGTAGCAGCAAGATTCAGACCTCGACTGTCCAATGTCAGAAAGCTGCACCAGCCAACAAAGAGGAATTTTAACATTGGACGCCTGAGCACACCGGAGATTGCTAGAGCCTACGAAGAGCAATTAAGTGAGAGAATCTCCGGTATGCCTACGTTGAACATAGAAGCCAATGATTTGAGGTTGCACTGCCGCTCGGCCATCAAAGAGGTGGCTGAAACCACTTTGGGCTACCTACCATCCCCGACAAGAAACCCGTGGTATGATGCCGAGTGTGAGCAAAAGAAACGTGCATCCGACGAGCCATACCAAAAGGCGTTGCAACGAAAAACTAGAGCGGCGCATGAGGAGTATCGGGATAGAAGACGGGAGGTGAAAAAACTTCTACGCCTGGAGAAAAGGTCTCTCGCAACCTCCCAGCTCAAGGATATTGAAGAGTCTAGGGACACACAAAAAATACGGGCCTTTTATAAAAAAGCTAAAAGCCTGGCCAAAGGCTTTAGGAAAGGCACCCAGGCTCTTCGAAATTGTGAGGGTAATCTAGTTACTGACCCGCAGGGAATAGTGGATGTGTTTAAGCAGCACTTCCAACAGCTGCTTAGCGGGCAGGAACAGGAGAGAGTGATAGGGAATGAACAAATCCCAACTCCATTCGATTAAGTAGTCATCCTACCGAGTTTTGAAGAAGTCGGCACAGCCATTAAAAAGCTGAAGAATAACAAAGCCCCAGGCTCAGATGGCTTACCATCAGAGCTCTTCAAGGCCGGTGGCAATGTTCTGATAGGGAGCATCCACCAGGGCATTTGTACAATTTGGGAAGGCGAAAGCATGCCCGACGATTGGAATATAAGCTCCATATGCCCCATCCACAAAAAAGGCGATCCTACCTCGATCCTTGCAACAACTATAGAGGTATATCTCTGCTCAACGTCGCCTACAAGATCCTGTCCAGCGTACTGTGTGAACGTCTAAAGCCGATTTGCACCGCACTAATCGGCACGCACTAGTGCGGCTTCCGGCCCGGGAAATCGACTATAGACCAGATCTTCACACTAAGGCAAATCCTGGAGAAGACCAGCGACTTTCAAATCGATACGCACCATCTTTTTATCGATTTTAAAGCCGCATACGACAGCCTTTCACCGCATGGAACTATTCGAAGCGATGTCCGAATTCGGGATCCCGGGAAAACTGTTCCGGTTGTGTCGCACCACGCTAATACATACGCGATGCACCATGCAGTTCGGCTCGAACCTCCGAGCCGTTTGAAACCTGCACCGGATTTCGGAAAGGAGACGCGCTGTCGTGTGACTTCTTCAATTTGGTACTGGAGAGGATAGTGCGGCGGGCTGCTGTAAACACGGAAGGCACTATCTTCTACAAGTCAGTCCAACTGTTGGGACATGCAGATGACATCGACATCGTTGCGCGTTCCCAAAGCGCCATTGTGGAAGCTTTCACGGCGATTGAATAACAGGCGAAAAGAGCTGGTCTTAAGGTCAATGAGGATAAGACAAAATATATGCTGTCGAAACGAGTTTTGTCCACCTAGGACAAAACATTACTATCGACAGCCACAATTTTGAGGTAGTGAAGGAGTTTGTCTACCTCGGGGCAAACGTGAACTCCACGAACGACATCACAGTGGAGATCCGACGTAGAATTGCCCTTGGCAACCGATGCTACTTCGGTTTGTCAAAACAACTGGACTCAAAACTCCTGATTCGAAGGACTAAAATCTTGCTCTACAAAACTCTTATTCTGCCAGTCCTGCTATATGGAGCCGAAAGCTGGACACTAAGCAGAACTACGGAGCTGATTCTTGGTGCCATCGAAAGAAAAATTCTACGTCGGATATATGGTCCCGTCTGCGAGGAAGGCGAATGGAGGAGAAGACAAAACCGCGAACTCTATGAGCTGTACCAGGATGTGGATGTAGTCCGGAAGCCAAAAATCCGTAGACTGCACTGGCTCGGCCACATCGAGCGCATGGACAACAACGCTTCAGCTAAGAGGGTCTTCGAATCCGAGCCTCCTGGTTTGAGAAGGAGAGGAAGATCGAACAAAGACCAAGTCATCGCGGACGTAAGACAGCTTGGTCGTGATGACTGGGAGCGGCGTGCCCAGGACCGTCAACGATGAAAGGCAGCGATATATCAGGCTCAGAACCTACATGGGCCGTAGGCCTGCTAAGTAAGTAAGTATAGTTGAATTTTTTTTTTAAGTCCTTCCACAACCAAGCTGATTAGGTTTGGTTTATTCAGTAACAGAAATTACAAAGATATAATAACAAATGAGTGTTTAGAGAATTAGGTTGTTCCTTTACAACTAAGAATGCCACAGTACCCTGTATGAATAATTTACTGATATATTACTTAATATTCTAATGTCTATTTTTACATGTGAAAAGAGTGAGTTAGTCTGGATTAAGAGCGCGACTGGTAATATTTGCATTTATAAAGTAAATTAATCTGAATCAAATAAATTAAAATTGCTTTTAAGTTAAATTGAAATCGTTTTATTTATCTAAAACTGCAGTCGGGTGAACATTTCTAAAATATGCATTCATAAATTTTATCATATATTTACAATGCCTTCTTCTCTAATAGATCCAAAGCATCTCTTATGCGAGGAAAATAATAGTACGTTGGTGCTATCTTGTATGGCAATTATCAAATTAAAGGCAAAAGTCGCAACATTTTTAAAGATTCGCATGAGAGCGTTCGTTGTTTACGTTAATTACTATGCTCTTATTTTTTAACAAACGTACGTACGTCCAACACAGCGCAGTATTTCGGGCAGTTGCTTGTGTTGGAAGTTAAATGTCACTTGACGGCAGCACCAACATAGTACCGTGTTTCGGGCATTATGGGTGAAACACAATAGTGCGTTGCGCCAGCCGACTTTACAGAGGGAGTGCGTTTGACGCACTGCGTTAATCAGCTGTTCCCCCTCTCTCTCACATACTAGATGAAAAATATTGCGACAGCTGTTTTCATTTCTGAAATTTCAAATCAAAAAATATACTGATCAAACAATTGTACGTTGAAGAAATTAATTGCGGAAAATGAATGCTAAGAAAGTTGTGCTTCTTGTTGCTAATTTGGCGTATTCATTCAAATTATTTTTATGGTTAAAATAATTTTAGTCAGCTGTTTTCATTTCTTAAATGTCAGTTGCCACAAGAATTTCTCAATTTGAGGAAAAAAACTCTCAATTTGGGAAAAAATTCTCTCTTATAGCGCATACCTCTGTCAAAAAATATCCAACATGTTGGATAATGACATGCGTTGGGATTACATTTTAAGTTTAATTACGATCCTCTCATCTCTCTCATTTTTCACTTACTTAGGTCGAAGCAATATGGTGTGCATGGCCATTGAATTGTGTGCGTTGAAAGACAACGCCAGCGCTGACGCACTATTGTGTTTCAGCCGTTAATGTTCGTTGCACGCGTAGCACTTCTAAATTTGTATCATTTTCATTGTGACATTCAATTAAAACTAAAACGTTGTGTTGAATTTGTTGTGGTATAAAAACTACTATTTTGCTTCTATGCAAAACTTTTAGATATAGACAACACATTAGACGACGATAGTAAAAAGCTATAGTCCAAAACAATTGTCGGGACTATAGTAAGTGACAGTTTTCAGGTTTCGTGAAAGAGGCAAAACGATGGCGAAGCAAATCATTCTTTCAGATGATATTGTCAGACGATTGTCGCCGAACGTGATTAGAGACCACAAAAAGATTGACGCCGGGAAAATATAAAAACATTTTTTGACTCACCATCATAGTCGAGCTGTTGTCCAGCATTACCAACATGAATATCTTCTTCTGAGCTACTAAACGAGTGTTGTTGTGTAGATCCATTGTCAGGTCCATTGACGGGCCGTTTGAGCACCTTCGGAATATCTTTAGGTTGATGATGTCTGAAGGTTTCACCATTGTCAGATGGTATACCTATGCCCGGTCCGCCGACATGTCGAGGATAGGTACCAACTTGTGGAAGTTGCTGATTGACAGTTGCTTGTCGTTGGTGATGTCGACTTGGTGGTGTAGGCAGTTGAACTAACAACTGAGGGTATGGCTGATGTGGAGATTTATGCTGTGGAATGCGTTGTAAACTTTGTCGTATTATTTGATGTGGTTGTTGCATATGATGCGGAGGTGTCATCATATCTTCGTGATGTTGCTGTTGTTGCACCATTTGTTGTTGCCGCGGATGTACTAAGTGTGGGTGTTGTCTCATAAGGCCATCAATTTCACCCTAAGGTAAAAAAAATAATGTTTTGCTTAAGATTGGAATTGATACTGGTGGTGCGCTAAGGCATCGATGTGAATGAATCAAAAAAAAACATTCAGCAATCAACATTTTCGCTTTTGATTTGTTTGCTTTTTAATTAGAGAATTAGTCGAAAACTGAGAGTTGAACGAATTCAAATTACCTGGTAGAACTTTGGATCATCCTCAGGATACATACGGTTCCCTCTTTGTGCTTCACCTTGGCCGCGAACAAAATGCTGTGGAATTATTTGCACTTGCTTTTGATACTGTGCCAGCATTCGTTTATGACATGGATGTGTAACATCCAGCCCACTGTCAGACAGTGACATCCGCCTATTATTTGGTTGCTCCTGCTCGGAGTATTGCCGCCGGAGATTATTGCCTATTCGCTGCAGGGGAAGATTCTCTTTTTCGGCTGCACTGCGTGTCCGTTCTAGTTTTGGACGTTTATCAGTCGAATCATGTGCGTCGGCTATGCCCTAAAAAGCCACGCCAAATATTATTTCTGAAAAATCGTATCGATATCTCGCTCAGTGATCGCAACTTACGCTACTCCCATCAGGTTCGATTCTTCGTATAAAACCATCTTTCTGAGTTGTCTTATTAATCCATTGACCTGTCTTAGACAAAAGTTCCTGTTTTTTGCGGCAGAGTATGCACACCCAAATGATCTGCATTCACACCCATAAAAGAATGATTTCCGGTCAAAAGATTCCAACGACAAATATTTAATTGAATTAAAGTAAATATACACGTTACGAGCAACAATATGAAATAGAAACAAAAGGTGGATTTAAAAGTGCAGTACCTCCAACATGAAATATTAGGATACCTAGGAGTTAGAAGGGAAGCATTGGCTTGGTGTTGGTTCTATAAGTATGCCCGAGTAAAACATTTTGAAGTTCAAAAATATACATATAAAATTCGATTTTATTCTTTTGTTTATTATTAATGACTTGCATTAATTCAAACTGGAAGAAGGTTAATTACTTCATGTACTACAATATTTTCGAGAGTAATTTTCAATGGTTCAGTTTGTAAATTTGTTTCCTAATTAAAGTATTTTCTGCGAATAGAAATTATGATATATATATTATAAATTCACTTTGTGGTTTTGCAAAATGTTCGGATTTTTGAAGTCCGCATTTATTATTCTCTTTTTTTGACTTAGCGCTTAATTTATTCACAAATTAACACAAGCGCAGTTGGGGTATTCACGCTCTGTTCAATATTGTTAAAATGTTTAAGTATATACATATTTGGTCAGCAGAGAGTGAAAGCAAGTGATATTTGTGGCAACTTCCTACAATATATTTCAACATTTGAGTATAATATACATAAATAAATCTAGGAGCTAAATATGTCAATGCAATTTCTCGCACTGAGAAATAAAATAAAATTAATGTTAGTATTTTAATCCCTCGATTTACGTTACCTCTGTTTAAGTCGTCTCGATTTAAGTGGTGTAAAATTATGAACCTTACTCGTTTAACGTCGTCCTATCTCTCGTTTTACATTGTCATATTGGAGAATGAGTTTGGATTTGAAACTGCTTCATTTAAGGAGTTTAAATTTGAAAAATTACAGTTTAAATGAAACTTTATCGGGGATTCCCATGGTTTGTTTTTCTTGACAGATGACAGTTGACATTTTTGAGAGACACGACATGAACAAAGAAAGATTTGAAACAATAAGGCGCTCAATCACTTCCACTTGGATACCACAAAGACTTGTATACAATAAAATAAATAATAATAACGCAAAAGCAGATAAAAACATTTTTTAAGCCACTTTCAGTGAAAGAAACTTCGTGACCTTCTGTCAGTTAGAAACGATTTCTTCGGATGAAAAAGCCCTGAAGATTAATAAACCATCAGAACACTACTTATTATTTTTTAAATAAAAACCTGCTATTTCTATAAGTACTAGTATACTAAAATGCATGAAAATGTTTGCTTTATTTCGACTTCGACTTTACTAATTTCCGTACATCTCGGTTAACGTCGTCTCGATTGGCGTCCCTATTTGTTGGGATTACTGTATAATTTTAGGTCAAAATCATTTCATTTTTGTTAATAATAACGAAAACAATTTTTTTACACTTTTACACTTTTTGTAGCAATAGGGCTCGAGTAAATGCGTAGGTGCCTAGACTTTTCTCTAGACTTTCAATCTACGTTCGTTTCCTACGAGTAGAACAGACAACAATCTTAAAATTTAAAATCAAATTTCATCTCTCGAGCTAATTAGAGTGTTAAAAGAAAAATATTTTATAACTATGCCGCTCGAAGTCGGCATTAAGCTTACTCCTCTCCACTCGTAAGAAAACAATCGCACTCACAACACGAGAGGTAGCTGTAGAACAAAATTATTATTACTATTATAAACTACCAAGCTGACATAACAGCAAAGCATAAGTTATTCAGCAATATGAAGAAACAAGCCAGAATTACACATTTTCGGCGAAAAAAATCATCAAAAAATTAGCCACTGGAGACTTTACCTCAGCATGTTCATATGTAGATACGTATGCATGTTTTCTGCAATTATGGTTATGGAACAGAAGTGTTTTACGCGCGTTTTGAAGATTGCGCTCTATTATCACTACAAATAGTTTGTGGGCCTAGAAGTTAAGTGCTTTCTACTACATAAATGTAATAATGTTAGCTCATACTATACATTAATTCTGAATGTTAGTTAATTGTTTTTATTGGAAGAAACTATTAACTAGGTAGGAGGGAGAAAGAACTCACCTTGTTGCTACGTAATGTTACTTTTCCACCGCACCTTGCACAGCATCGTATGTTACAGTAATGGCAAATGTGTCCAACACCATCGGCGAATTTTGTCTTAAGGCATATGTGACAAGTGGCATCTAGCTCAACGCCAGCCTTCTTTTGCTCTTCCGACCTCTGACGGATTGCATTTTCAAGTGTCATAACTTCATCTTGCTTACGTCTAAATTACCCAATAGAAAAGAATAAGAATAATAAATATACCTCCTATTGAAATATTAATTTAACGTAGGGTTTCTAATGTATACTTTCTTCCTTTACCTCATAATCTCATTCTGCTTCTCATCTTCCTGCTTCTGGCGTAGAAGGACATTTTCGATTTGCATACGTTCATTGGGTGTGAGATGTGACAAATCTGGTATTTCCTCCATAGTAACTTTGTTAACCTGTCCTTCTTAAATTGTTTTTCCTACTACTCACGTATGCTTCCTTGTCGTTTCGATGGTTTTGGTATATTTGTGGGTTTTTGAATTGTTGATTTTTATTCCGTTTAAATCTTTATATGTTTTATTTTGTGTTGTTGTCTATATTCGATGACTATTTACATTTGCAGTTAATTTGGGTCTTTAATGGTGTATGATGGTGAATATGGTGAATACTTTTAGGAATTTCTTCTAACATAGATCTCTGATCAGCTCGATATCAGAACGAAGACGATTTTAGCACTGTCCATTTGTTCTTTAGCGAACCCTGCTAAAAGCGTTGTGACATACGAACACATTGTCATTTTAAGGCCGTTTTTAAATTTATTGTTAAATAGATTAATAGATAAATTTTTGGAAATCTATGATTTGTTACGCTCTACATAATTTGTTGTTTATTGTTGATCAATGTGTATTTCTTCTTCCTTGAAGTAAGATATTTCATATTATTACTTCGAGAGCTGCAATGAAAGAAAAAATATTATATAATTATTTGCTAGTGCGAAGTAAAATCTAAATTAATATTTGATAGTTTACTTATACGGTAACATTAGCACGAGTTAAAGATAATATCAAAGTCGGCGAAAAGTGTTCAAGTTGTTAACTCAAAAAATACCGAAGAAGAAGCCGTATTTCAGCCATCAAAAAACGAGTTGTGTCTAGGTTTGAACAAAATATAACATTTAACACTTCTAAACATGAGCATTCTGCTTTTACAAGGTTTTGATACAATTTTGCCCCCTCTAATTTTTTAAAGCCTCTATAAGTTAAAACGTTTTGTAAATTAACATTTGCTTGTTAAAAAATAGTAATAAAAAAAATATTTTAATGTTATTTAAAAATGAAAATTTCGTCTTTCTGTAATTGATTAAATCGCTTGATCTAGTGTTTTGAAATAATATTCTACCTCAAATCTTTCTTTCGGTTCTAAACTAGTTTCGTAACATTCATCACCCTCGTTAAGAAGATATTTCTGGAAATTTAGATGATATTTCAAGACTACTAGCAATATGAGCTGTTAATTGAACATAAGCATTAAATTTTTCATCTGAACTTATTTCAATGTTTAATATTTTCTTAAACTTCAACACTTGTTGATAAATTGCAAGAGGGACTTTGCAAATATTTTTATAAGTGCTTCATATATCTGTGCTAATAGTTTTAATGCATCAAGTCTGCTTTCCCAATTTTTTTCTGGAAGAAGTTTCAAAGTGAGGTTTCCAGGTTTTTTTATAAATGCTCAACCACGTTGTAAAACGTGATTATGTAAGCATGGGATTGTGTCAAAATACTTAACAGAAGCTAATGAGCACCGAACTGAATCATTGACTAAATTTAGTAAATGCGAGCAGCATGGGACAAAAAATGCTCTCGGTTCAAGGGATCAAATTCTGTTCTGAACATCAGCTTCTTTTCCCTTCTTATTTGAACCATTATCGTAACTTTGACCTCGACGGTTGCTTATTGAAATTCCATGAAATTCGAGTTTGTCTAAAACTAACTTTGTAAGTCCCTCTCTGGTCTTGTCTTCTTTCAAAAACTTTAAACAACAATAGTAACTTGTTCTATGCGACTTTTGTCGGTTGTTGAGTCA
The DNA here is from genome assembly GCA_930367185.1 of Myathropa florea. Lineage (NCBI taxonomy): Eukaryota > Metazoa > Arthropoda > Insecta > Diptera > Syrphidae > Myathropa > Myathropa florea. Next base: position 44,281,895 of record OV884004.1, on the reverse strand, counting down.
ACAATAAGCGTAAAGTATTTCGCCTCTTTTAGCATGGACACATTTTGATTAGTAGCATTTGCAGAAAAGATACTTATTATTTAATTTCGTATATTTTTGCTCAAATATTTATTTTGAGTTTCTTGATTCGTTATTCTTCTCAAATGCTAAAGCCAAATCAAATGAGCGTACTTCCTCAATAAGCTGTAAAAAGTTACCATTATTAAGCTCAAACAACACTTAAGAAGTTCCTCGAAAAGCTTATGCTTGAGAACCAAGAAATTTAACTAAACTAAGTAGTGTTTGCAAAACAGCTCTCTAATACCTACTTTGTTTCAGTTTCAATCGAGTTTTCAAAAATTTGGTCTATTGTTTTCCCTGACCTGACACCTATTTCGAAAAACTTCAACGATTTAAATGTTATAATGTTGTAATGTTGACTTTTTAAAATTGCACTCAAATGTGGTCGGCTGAAACTGTGCTTGACAAAGCTTGAGCATTTTTGTTCATTGCAAATAAAACACAAACAAAATTATAGAGAATAGAGTTTCCTAGGCAATATGTACATTCATCACCCAGAAATAAAATATGTGTAATCTCATCTCATCTCATTTTCAATGACCCGCATGTTCCACTAAAGGGGTCGCGGGGGCAATGCATGCACGAGAGATCTCCAGGCCACTCGATCCTCCGCCATCGACTCTAACTCATCAGGAGCTATACCCAAGCGCAACCAGGCGAGTGTTTGGACTTGGTCCAACCCTCTCATCCTAGGTCTGCCAAGCGGTCACCTACCTAATGGAATCGCATTCAAGGCGCCTCGGAGGTCGTGATGATGGGGACATTCGTGCCACGTGACCAAACCAACGAAGTACAGCCCTTTCCGTTCGAAGAAGCAGCTGCCCAACATTGAGTTCTTCTCTCACTGTCGTGTTTCTCACCCTATCCCGGCGAGTAATTCCCACAACAGCACGAAGAAATCTCATCTCGGCAGCTTGTATTCGTGATCTTATTCTTTCGGTCATTACCCAAATTTCATGACCATAGGTGAGAGTTGGAACAAATACTGCGTTAAAAACCGCTAACTTGGCTTTGACACCAAGCTCGGCCTTCCTGATTACAGATCGACCAAGCTGTTTCAAAATTGAGCCAGCTTGACCAATCCTACAGGAAAGCTCAGCATTATTCCTCCCATCACTCGTGAAGAAGACCCCGAGATACTTGAACTTCTCCACCTGTTTCAATGGGACTCCACTAACATGTAGAGTGCATTGAACAGGGGTTCTGGAAATAACCATAACCTCGGATTTGACCACGTTAACCCTCATCCCAGCATCAGCACATACGGCCACAAACCTATCTAGCACGCGCTGGAGTTCCATCTGGGAGGATGTGAGGATGACTAAGTCATCTGCAAAAAGAAGATGACTTACCCTCAACTCTCCCAATGTGAAACATTCCTCGCCTCGACTGCGCTGTAACATCCAGTCCATATATATAATGAAAAGGAGAGGTGACAAAACGCACCCTTGGCGAAGTCCAACGCCCACGGTGAAAGGTGTTGATGAATGTGTAAATGAAACTATATTTTTGTTTTTTTAATAAATTAAATTTTTCAAGAAGAAAAAACCAAAAACTATTTTTTTGTATTGGGATCCACCCAATTTTTATGAGGTACTATAATATATGAACCTACTTTACTCATTCTCCTTTCAAACAAATATGTATGAGTAAATCTCTCTCATACTTGCAGAAATAAATCCTGCACGTTGCCACTAAAATGATTCCATAGGAACTGAGGATTGAGTTTATTATTTTGAGAATTTTTCCTAAGGATATATTTGAGTATTTATGCAAGAAATTATCTCGCACAGGCTTGCGTGCGAATGGCATTTTGTGTGAACAGGTGAAATGATGTAGTTTGTATTATTAGAAAATTATTGCGTTACGAAAGCGTTTAGAAATGCGTAAGTAGCTGATTGGACGAACTAAAACTTTATGAAAGTCAGTTTGTCGATAAATTGCATTTTGCTTGTTTAGTCTTACAATGCTCCCCCAAGCGCTTGGCGCCTTGTGCATTTGCACATCCTGCACATATGGTAGGGCCGGCCATTTTCATATTCATTTTTATAAATAAAGTATACATATACAAATTAACACAAAAATAAGCGTTTTAATGAAAACAAAAAAAATTATTCGAATTTTTTACATAGTATACGTCCTGATAATGTGATGTTTGCATGCAAACAGTGTCAAAGGATGATATTAATTTTGGATTGGATTGTTTGTTGTTTTCGAAGGATCTGTGTTTGCTGATATATGTTTCATGTTAACTCTCTACTTCGTTTGAAAATCTCGTCTTCATGGCCCCTTACTAGTATTAGAGTTCTTTCAACTCGGTGGTACAAGACGGTGTATACAAGGGACTGGCCAATTCGCCTTGGGAGACAAGATTTTTTGCGTGTGTAACACCCGAAAATAGTGACAATATGTCGAAAACGGAAGGATTAGGGACGAAGTATTAAGGACATGCCTTCGTTTTTGCGCATCCAACCCATTTCTTTCTCACTTGCGAAAAGCATACATTGTTACTCCAACAATCCTGACTTCTTCCACTCATGTAATCACCCTCTAAGAGTTGCTCAGGAGGGAGTTGAGGAAACAAAAGTGAGAATAAATCCAGTTACCGATAATAATTCGAAAGTGTACATGATAGGACGCCGTGAGTGACATGTTCTGCATTAGTAGCCTGTCAGCGTGTATGTATGTACGCCACAACGTCCATACATATGTACATATGTACTCCTTCCGATCACCGAGTTTATGTATAATGTGTGAAAAACAAACAAGCTGCTTTCATGCAAGACTACAGTCTGCACGGCTTGGCATGAATGCCCAGACCAGAGAGTGAACAAACAGTTATCAAGCGCGATCGACAAAAACAATATCCCGCAACATGGACGTCTTTTGTCATACTCTCTGTCTCTGTGCTCTGTGCTGTGTTCTCTCTATATTTGTGTTATCTGTGTGTCATCTGTTATGTAAAGTATATGTTAAGAAAATAAAAATGTAAAAATAAGCATTCATTCGTCTTTTGGAGTGTAACGAATGAAGTCACATTTTGTGATCTAATATATTTGTTCTAATAAAACATAACTCGTTGCGTTGTGGGTGCGTGCGTCGACCCCCGTGTACTTTGCAGTCTAGGTTCAAATCCCAGAACAGACAAACACTTATTCGAAAAATATTGTTCACCGAGCCACCCTTTTTCGAGTTACTGACAATGCTCATAAATACATACATATATACGTATATCTGTCTAAAAAATGCTTTTCAATCTCGCCGTTCGGTGTCAGATCCTCTCCAATTGTACGCACATTACGAGTGGTTTATGAGAAATTTGGCCCAAGTCCACCCCGGACTGTAACGCCACCACTATTATTATTATACTTATTGTTAACTAAATAGCAAAAAACGAGCGTTCGTGTCGGATAAAAAAAAGCAAGTAGTGGGTTTTATTTACTTCATGTTTGAGAAGAGTTTTTAACAATGAGCGCATACAAACATATGCATGTAACAACTATAAAGAGGGAAAGTACATAGGAAAGTAATTTAACAGTGGTTGGCAAAAGTATTCAACTTAATAATACAATATAACGCTCCCACTTATTATTAAGTTACTTAGATACATGTGTATATGTATGAAAGTTATATAAGAAAACTCAATCGCAATATTAATATTCTTTCGGAAACAAACAAGTTGTTCAATGGTAAGCGGCTTAGTTAAAATATCTGCCAGTTGATTCTTTGATGGTACAAAGCAAATGTTGAATCGACCTTCTAGTGATAGTGATATTCTGGATTTTTGATTAGTTTTAAAGCACTTTGGTTATCAGTGTAGAGTTTCGTGAGTTCGTCAACAAGCGGATCTTGTATGAGTGCATCAAGCCACATCAACTCCTTGACTATTTCCGATGCAGTTACATACTCTACCCCAGTTGTGCTTAAAGCCCTAGATCGCTGTCTTTTGGACGACCAGGAGATAGGGCTTCTTCAAATAGACAGATATAATTACTTGTTTAACGTCTCATCTCAATATCTCCCGCATAATCGGCATCACTATATAAGAAAAATGATACGTGTTTGGTTTAAAAAATATTCAAAAATCTTTGGTAAATTTCAAGAATTTTAATATACGCTTAACAGCCTTGACATGTTGCGAAGTTGGTTTATCTAGAAAACGGTTTACTGCTTGCGATTCCCAGGTACATAAGGCCACCAACAGCCTCGCGAAAAGGCAATTTTGTTGCCAGCGGCACGCTTTCCTCCACACACGGTGTAGAAACTTGGTGTGATTCCAACATGTTGAATTTATCAAAAATGCGATGAATGAAGTTCAATTAACAAAATATGATAATAGAGATAATAGTATAAGATAATAATTCGCTTTACTTAATTTAATTTCAAAATGTTGATTTAAGTTTTGGGCTACGATTTATCCGTCGTCTATATAAAGAGCAATATATGCATGTATCATTTCTTCGATGAGCATCCATTTCTTCTTCCATAGCTCTTCTCCAATGATCAGCTTCATCTGCCTCTATGGCATCGTAGTATGTTGAAGACTCGAACACACTGCAAATGAGCGCATATCCTGCAACGTTTTCATCTGCTGAGCCAATCACATCTTCTTCAGGGAGAATTTCGGCTTTTTCACCCTCAATACTAGAAATGTGTTTTTTATAGGAAACTATGCCGTTTAGACTCGATATGAATATTCTACTGAATATTCTATTAAAACATCCATCGAAACCTCGATGTTATTTGATCCAACTATCCAAATACGAAAACAATGAAAGAATGGAAAGCTTTTCTGGATATCCCACAAAAACAGCAGGCTTTGACTTTTTATGCAATTTTCGTCTTTTTCATTTAAAATATTTTGATATTATAAAGATAGGCATTTTATTTAAATACAATTCGATAGGGGTTTTTCCATTAGATGGACTTGGACCAAAACGATTCATAATAAAAACACCCATATTTACTGCTTCTGTCTAAAGTTTAAGCTGAAATTTGTTGCCATGGAGCACGGTTCTCGCTGTTTCAGCAATCGAACGCATATCCCTCTCAGCCCTGTCATTTTGTTGTAGTGGCCATTTTGTTCAAGCGGACTCTGAACTTCTTTATTTTTGAACTCTAAGCCGTTATCTGACCTGAGAAATTTAATAGAGCTTTTCGAATGTGCTTTCCAAACAAACAAACAAAACCAATATACTTTACAATCATAGCTGTTGCCTCTGATTTCTCTTTTATAAAATAAGCATCTCTGAAAATTAAGAAGTCATCCTTAAAGAGGATGAAATATTTCGATCCGCCAATAGACCGCCAAAGTCTGCATTGGGCCACAAAGATCAGTGTCCACCAGTTCACCTATTTCTTTAACTCTAGAATGACTATTATTGAATGTGCATTTTTCCAATAGCACATGCATCACATCTGTGTTTCAACCTTCGAAGTATAATGCGCCAATACCACATTTTGCTGTTTTATAACTTTAAACATCATTCTGTACAGGCGATCACGGCGAATACCAACCGCTACCACAGTTCCATCAAATTTATTTATTTTAGATTCCTCACTTCTGGAGATTAAATTGTAATTTTTATCAAGGGCACTGTCAGATGAGGACAAATTTATTTTGATATCAGGAACAAAATAAACATTAACTAGTCTCTTCTCTACCCATTTCTTTTCATCGAATGCAAGAATATTTTCTTCGCCTTTCCCATATGCATTGATTTCTTTTCCATTACCGATGGTATTTGGTACTGGGTCTTCAAGTGGTAAAAAATTCCTGAACCATTCTCGACGGAATGACATGTGCTCGCTCGCACTTGAATCCAACTCGTCAGTACTAGCAATTTCTTTAATATTAGCTGTTCCACAAACAAGAGCATCCCCATTGCAGCTTTCTTCATTTGCATAGTTTAAATGAATTGACACTTTATTTCTTTTTGGACAGCTTGATTTCCAATGCCCATGCTGATTACATGCAAAACACTTACCTGCACGTTTTTTTTTATTTTGACGGAGATTATTGTTGAACTTATGTACTGTCTTGGGCGCCATGGCGTAGAGGGTAGGTGCGTCGACTCTTACGCTCGAGGTCGTCAGTTCGAATCTAAAAAATAACATCAAACATTTTTTCACGGCTCCACCTCTTTCGAGTCACTAAATGTTTATTTTCGAAATGAAGCGCCTATCACGAAACTAAAATAAATTATAATTCTCTCGAAATTTCTTCGAACATTTTTTTTTTTATTAAAAGAGACTAGAAATTAACCAATAAAAAACACTGTTTTTTAACTCCTGGGCCCTTGACCTGTTAACTGAATAGCAAAAAACGACCGTTCGTGTCGGATGACAGAAAGCAAGTAGTGGGTTTTATTTACTTTACTTATTTAATAATGCAATATAACACTTATGATAGAACTGTTGCTTGCTTTCAAATGCGGGGACTCTAGTAGGTTTATATTGTTGAATCTTAATTTCTCCCCTAAGGATTCAAAGTAGGTTCCAACTTCATATTTATCATTAGCTTAAGTGGTCAGATAGTTCTGGATGAAGTTAGTTGGACTCCGATATGACTTCCCATCTATACCCGTCTATAATCGTTGTGTTTTGAAGTTTTTTTTTTTTAGTGTTTATTTTATTCATTCCATTTCGTAATAGAGGTTACAAGTAATAATATAATAATTTAAATTTCAAAGAGTGAATAAATAGTAGTCGTCATTTAATTATATAACAAAGTCACAAATTAGTGTTAGACGACACTTAATTTTAGTTGTATAAATTCATTAACATTTCTGGAGTTGGGTGGCATTGAAATATACAGATACAGATAATAATGAGAATAATAAATTAACATATATAGCTATACAATTAAAATTTATTAAAGAAATAATCTATATGGGAAATAAACAATAATGAGATACAAAGAAGAAGATAGTTCAATTAAAAGTACTTTTTTTGCAACGATTTTAAGGCAGAAATCGTAGTAATAGTTCAATATTAGCAAGGTCAATAGATTATTTGTTAATCGTATGAAATGTAGAAGTTTATTGAAATAGCATGGGGCAGTAAAAGTATAGAATTTGGAAAATGTGTTGTACGTGCAATTGGTACGTTTACTAAGTCCTTAAATTATAAGTTGAATTAGTTCTGCTAGGAATGTTACCGCTTCCCTTAAGAACATTTTTAAGCACTTTAAAAACTTATTGGTAAAATATTACATTTTTTTGTAAGAATGCGAACTAGATATTTTTGACCAACCAAGACTGGCCTAATCGCATTGAAATATGATCCTCCCCAACATACAATGCCATATTGCAATTTAGAGTGTGCTAGTCCATAGCAAAATTTTGATAATACCTTATTTGAGCAGTATGGTTTGATAAAATACAGTTTACGAGCCACCAGATACATGTATGATTTTATTGTTTGTAAATTATCCGTCAATATATATAAAAAATAAAAGTGGTCCTAGTACAGAACCCTGAGGGACTCCATTTTTTAAAACTAGTGGCTTACTAAAAGCACCATTTCTTTCACTTATTGAACTCTGTCTTTTAGATATGTTTTGAACCAGTTATGTATTGTGCCCCTAAACCCGGCATTGTATAATTTATCTAATAATAACTGATGGTCAATCATATCAAAAGCCTTTGTCATGTCTACGAATAAAGCCATAGTAGACATATTTTTGTTAAGCCCTTTCTGTTAAGCTGACTACAGACCCTAAGGATGGCATCCCCTGTTGATAATCCAGGTCTAAAACCAAACTGATTACTTGAAAAGAACTTATTTTTCCGGAAAAATTGTAGCATTCTCTTTTTGAGAATTTTTTCAAATACTGTTGAAAATGTATGTAATAACGATATGAGTCTGTAGTTAGACACATCTTTTTTGTTACCTTTATTGAAAAGTGGAACTACCTCTGGACATTTAAGTGGACTTGGAAAACATCCATTATTGATACTTAATTTCGCATCATGGATTGATACTTAAATAAATAGCTCAACACAAATACTATTTACCAAGCAATATTTTTAAACAGAATACTTGTCAGACCCTCACTTGCGCAAGAATTTTTGTTCTTTAAGCTCATAATGACTTTATAGATTTCGAAAGAATCAATAGAATCACATACAAAACTATTATTTTGAATTCTGTCAGCAATAAGATTACTATTAAAAGAACAGTGACAGAAAAGGCAGTAGCTCTGAGATTTCAATACGTTTCATTAAGTGTATTGGAGACTGCTTCTGAACCTGTTTTTAGAGTTCCATAATATTCCAAAATATTTATTTTTTCAGATAATTTATATTTGCCCAGAACACTATCTATAACTCTCCCTGCTATTTCCATTTGCCCTTTCAAATAAGTTTGAGTAATAATTATTTCGTGCTTCTTTAACTTTAATAAACAAAGCTTTTTATAACATTTACTCAGCCTTTCATTATAAGGATATCTAGCGTGTTTATTTGCTTATATATATTTTTTCTTATAAGGTTTAGGAGATCTTTTGTTATCCAAAGTTTTAAGTGTCTATTTCGATTTGATTTTGTCGACCCTTCTGTAGTGCAAAGTTGTTTATACTTGTCTAAAATCGACAGGAATATCTCAAATGCACTGGAAGGATCACTTTCATTATAAACCGAGTCCCAAAACTCGAACGAGAGGTATTCTTTGAGCAAATGATAGTCTACTTTCTTTGCATTTTTAAGAGAAGGAATTTCGGGATTTTTGGTGGAATTTGTACTGGTGCTGAAAGAAGTCATATGTTGGTCCGTAATTCCGTAGTCATGGACTGCTCCTTTTATAATTTTATTAAAATGTTTGCACACGCTTATAAAAATATTGTCAATACAACTTACAGATGAGTTACTAACTCTAGTCGGATCATTAACAATGCTTTTTAAGCCGTTTGATGCTATTAAAAACAAATAGTCCTCAGTGTGTTTGTTGGAGTGATCGAGAATATTGATATTGATGTCATCAAAGACAATCAAATTTCTAGCCTTTATCTTTTTTAAAATCTGGTCTAGATCCTTCAAAAACACAGTTTTATTTACTTCCTGTAGCCTATAAATGCACAACATAGTATACAAAACATTGTTATATTCGAAAGACAATTTCACGATATCAGCCCTCAGAACATTTATATTAACGAAATTGCACGTACAGCCCATTTTTACATATACAATAATACCTCCAGCTCGGAAAGATTCATTACATTTACCCAAGATCGGCGCGTATCCGGGAATATTATATAAACGCAATTCATTTTCATATACCCATACTTCACTTAAAACTATTACTACAGCAAATTTTCGAAAGTATTAATATAAGCTAATAATAATAATAATGGCGGTGCTACAGTCCGAGGTGGACCTGGGCCTAGCTTCTCAGCAACCACTAGTGTTGTGCGTGCTATTGTTCTCTCACGAGTGGAGCCGACCTACAGCTTAATGCTGACTCCGAACGGCGAGATTGAGACGCTTTTTTCTAGACAGTTACACTCTTTGAGCATTGTCAGTGACTCGAAAGAGGTGGAGCCGTGAAAATATGTTTGATGTTTTTTTCGAGATTCGAAACGACGACCTCGAGCGTAGGAGTCGACGCAACTACCCACTACGCCACGGCGCCAATATAGGCTAAAAGTGTTGAAAAATTACTGCGCATACTACGAATGTTCTGATGAATACAAAAATATTCATATGAATATGATGGAACATTGGGATTATCGCATACAATAGGAGTAAGGCGAGGGACAGTACTAGTATTTACAGAATTCATAATTTATTAAAATCGGCAAAACAGCTTATACGAACGTTTGCATTACCCTCACTCCTGCGCATGTGCACTATCCCATTCTTGATCCATACATATTTATATTTTGTTGTGATCCGCATTGACTTGGCGGTTTTGAACAGCTGACGTGTGTAGTGAGATAAACACTCATTGATGTACATCTTCTGAGAGTTCACCTCTGCGTTGATTAGAGACGGTTCTTTCGCTGACGATTTGCTCCCATTATATTCTCCTTTCCAACGTCGACTTGACAATCTTACATGAAGAATATTGATGAGGGTGTGTGAGTTATTGCTCTCTGAGATTTGATGGTGTTTTATAATTTTTTTTGTATAGCAATGATCTATATCTTGCTCTGTCACGCCCACATTGATTCAATCACGAAATCTTTTCAGCGCCAAATCGGTGGTAGAGACTTTGGTGATTTGGGGAATATTATATATTTCAATGACGTTTGCAATCACCTGGTTCTCGAGGTAATTGACTTTATGCTCCAGCAGTTGAATTTTTTGCTCGCACTCTTTATTTTTGTTTTGAAGCTCCATTAGTTGTATTGTTTGAGCTTCTTTTATGTCTTGCAGTTCCTTGTAAATCATCATTAGTGTGATGCCCGATTCTTCAAGAGATAAATTGGATTCTTTTGGAGATGAATTTGTTCCCTTTTGATGTTGTCTGTTTATATCCTTACTGACACAGGCAAAAGCTCCACTAGATAGCGAATCGCGACGTTTTGTGGTTTCGCAGTTGCCACATCTCCAAGACTTGTTGATCTTCTTTAAGAATTCAAAATCAACCGGCAATATATAAACACATTTCGCGTAATGGATTTTACTACAGTCGCAACAGTGAGCAATCAAAACACATAACGTACTGGACTGCACTGTTCCGAAGCACCAAGACAAAGCGACATTATACTTCTTTCCCTTTTGGAAGTATGCTTTAGTAAATCATATGAGAAGAGTGCATGCGCTTTCTGATTTCTTTATTTTTATTCAATATTCTTTACATTCCTTAGCACGAACAATGTTATTTTATTAGTTTTAAAACTTATGCTATGTGCAAGTTGGTATTTATACAATTCAAAAAAGCAAAAAGCAGTTTAATTTCAAATAATCTTTATTTCATTGTAAATATATTTAAAACTTTACCTCTTATTAAAAAGACAATTAAAAATAAACCAAACAGTATTTCAGTACTTTTTAGTTTCACATTTGGTTCAAAAACATTTATCCTATTGCTCATTGAAACTTTTAAAATATTGTTTTCCTTGAGCCAGCGGATGGCTTTCCATTCAGCACATGGAAAGCACTTTAAAGATTTTCTATCACTAGCCAATAGTTAAGCCCATCAAACCTTTTGCTTGCACTTGGCAACGATGCATACCGTGTTGCAGCATGGTTGCCTGAGCCACGGTGATGGTGAGTAGGACGGCGGCACGCTTGCGGTTGCACAGCTTAGCTCGTCGGACTGCGCGGTTCTTGTCCTTCCACTCATAAACCACCCGAATATCGTGCCTATAGCCAGCTAAAAGAGGATAGGAAGAGGTGAAATGATAAAAAGAGATGAAAGCCTAATAGCCTAACAGACCACTGACGGACAACTAAAAGATAGGACAGAGAAGAGAAAGAAGAAAAGAAAGGTTTTCAAGGTCTATGCCTTTACCAGCAAAAGAGACTAGAAGGTATCTCGCTAAGCTAAGCTGATTACGCCGAAACTAACCTACCTAACTTAAAACTATATTTAAACTAAACCTAACCTACCTTAAAACTACCTAGATTAGCCCTAACACGAAACAACACCCTTCGAGTGTCGTTTGGCGATGCACGTTCGTCAAGAGCCCGAAGGTGCCTGATGTTATTGGCTCAAGTCCGCCTGCTCCACTCCACAATCGACCTGGCCTCCGCTATCTCGCGAAGTATTGTGGGAGATAGCCCCTTAGCGGAGACGTTAGCCACAACCTAACGTTCCACTCTGTCAACTACCCCGAAGAACTTCGACCTTCCCTCACCCTGCACACACATTTGCAAAGAAACGGGCTTACTCCTATATGATACTTACTGTCGGTCCCCTGACGTCGTGCGTGCAGCACAGTGAAGTCAAAAATAAGCAGAAAGGTCTAATATTCACAAATCATCCATTAATATTGTGGCGAATTTACACACTGCACCATGAAGTTGTGGGTATTGCGGCGAAAATACACTGGCGCCATCTACCGCAAAACAAATATAAACAAGAATCGATCCAATTGGAACCCGGGTACTGTGATACTGGAAATGGGGAAATTCCATTGGGGGAATTGAGCAGCTGTCAGGGATCGTTCTCAAGGGTTCGTAAACATAATGAAATCCAGTTGGAGAAGTATAAATATCCTCGAAGGGCAGGAGTAGTGACAGTATGATTTTAGAGTGAATAGAGTTAAAACCGCCTGTGTATAGATAAGTTCAGTAATTGTTAGAGTAGTAAAGTGGTGATTATTGAAAACGGAAACTGTAGTGTGATCAGGATAGTGTTATCAAAAATAAATCAGTGCTTATTGAAACAGTTAAAGTGAATTGTGTTATTTCGTTACAATCCAATGATTGAACCCTTAATAAAATCGGTTATTAAGATTACGTCATTTGTGAATAACGTAACAATATTATACCACGGAACCTTCGGAACTTTGCCTAGTTAAAATTTATTTAATTTCTTCTTCTTTTTATTTTATACTATGCTTTTACATAAACTCGCAGAGCGTTTTCGTAAACTACATTTTTAGTTTTCCCCGGAGTTGTGGTATGAATAAACAGAACTGATGGCCTCCCTACACGTGAACATGATACATATATTTTGTCCGTGGGAGAAGCAAGGATACTCTAAGTCAATTCCGCACAATTCCAAAGATTCCTTGAGCCTTGTTTGTTGTCGTAGCAATAAAGTGGAAATTGCAAAATTTTGAATATTTATATATTATTTATATATTACAATATTATTATGAATATTCCTTAAATCATTGCTTCAATAAGAATACATGTTCATGACTTTTTTCACTTATTGACTTATTGTCCCGTTGCACAATCGAGGCTGATTTATATTCCGATAACTGACTTGTTGTTAAAGTGAGTGTTTGTGCATTTCTCCATAAACTCGATGACTTTAAACATGCCTTGAATTCATCTAAAGGAGTTGAACGGGGAATCACTGGCAGTGTTTGGCGGAAATATACAGCAAATAATATTAAAGCGTCACCAAAATATTTATTGATTATTACGTAAATCTTTCAAAGTCATATCCGAAGCTTGCACCGATCTCATATGTGCTGTTGTACATTCTTCCCACACTATTAATTTGCATTGTAGCATAAGTCTTCCTAGTCCAGAATTTTTAAAAATATTACACGCTGGATTTTCATTAATTTGCATATTCAATAGTAATTTAAGTGCGGAGTGCGCAATACAACCACCATCCAATAATGTAGCAGCTATTTCAGATAATGCAAGTCCTATTGCTATATTGTTCTGTGATCTTATAGTCGCTAATAGCAAGGAAATCAAAAACGTTTTTCCGATACAACATCAGCAAGAAGGGGGTCCAAAACACAAGCGGCTTGAAGATCAGCAGTTTCAAACGATGCTTTGGCCGGCACAAAACCCCAATTTAATCCCCATCGAAAATTTGTAGACATTCGTGCAAAAGAGATTGTCGCAGTACGAGGAAGCACCGAGCAATCTCAGTCAACTGTGTACTAGAGTGCAGGCTGAATGGCAACGAATTCCTCATCCTACCTTTAAAAAATTGGTAGAAAGCATCCCAAAAGAGTGAATCTAATATATAAAATTCTCGTGTCACGGTGTTTGTAATTAAACTCCTCCAAAATGGCTCGACCGATTTTCGTGAAATTTTGTATGCATATCGGATAGGTCTGCGAATCGGACAATATCTATTTTCCATCCCCCTAAATGTTAAGGGTGGTCCACCCCTACATTTTTTTTTATATTTTTTAGACAATATTTTTTGTTTTTATTTTTTTTATGATACAGCATATAGAAATACATACAACCCTCAACAATCGACCCCTATTTTTATTTGTTATCAAAAACTTTAATTTGTTTTTTTTTTATTTTGTCATGACTAAGAATAAAAAAATTTCATATAACTCCTAATTTTTCACCCTTATACGATCAACCACTATTTTCCATCGCGATTTTTATTTTTTATTATATTCACAGATCCGCAATAGGGATGCTTTAAATTTTCTTTAATTTATGATTTTTTTCTCAATTCAATTTGATCTCCCGCCCTCGCCGGTCGATAACTACTCAACTATCAATCGATCAGTTATCCCCGTCAGGTGTCTAACGTTGTCGCCACTCATCCAACAAACATCACGGAGTAGGGGTGAGGACGAAGCCGGTCTCCTATTTTCCTCACTATACATTTTTCAGCCATTTTTTTGGTTTTATTTGTGTATCAATCGTAGCTGTGACTGTTATACACACTGTTACAAAAGTAAGTATACACCGTAGAAAATAACGAATCTTGACCGAATCATTAACTAGAAAGCGAAACTGCATAAACTTTAGTTAACATGTTATACATATTTATTTTGCTATTTTTATGCTCTTTTCAAAAAACAAACAATAAAAAAATTGGACTAACAATAACAAAAATATTAAGAAACAAAGTAAGACACTGTTAAAATTTCATGTTACAAAAGTAAGTATACGCTATTAAAAAAGAGAGATTTATCGCAAATTACTTACATTTTTTCCTAGTTGGATATCCTTAAGCAGTAATAACTGCGTTTTTTCTCGATCCCATGGAGATAACAAGCTTTTGAGTTACTTCCAGACTTAATTTTTTCCCATTCGTCCTGTATAATAGCCTTAAGCTCAAATTTTGTCCTAATGTCATGGTTTAGGACTTGACGATCGAGATGATCCCACAAATGGTCGACAATATTTAAATCCGGTGATTGAGGTGCTGTTTTGAGCTATTTTCACACACTGTATAGCAAACATTCCGTCACAACCAGGGAAGTGTACTTACTTTTGTAACATGAAATCTTAGCAGTGTCTTACTTTGTTTCTTAATATTTTTGTTATTGTTAGTCCCATTTCTTTTATTGTTTGTTTTTTGAAAAGAGCATAAAAAAAGCAAAATAAATATGTATAACATGTTACCTAAAGTTTATGCTGTTTCGCTTTCTAGTTAATGATTCGGTCAAGATTCGTTATTTTCTACGGTGTATACTTACTTTTGTGACTGTGTGTACGTATTATTTTAATTTTTCTGTGCAACTCTCATGTTAATTTTACTCTCATCGTAAATTTATCATTAATTTCCAGTGCAATAATTATTTATTCACAATTTATTAATAACTGATAAAGACAGTTTTAACACTCAGTTAATTAAGTGACCTCATGTAAATAAACACGTGTTGTAAGTTCCCGCCAACAACGGCCATTACCGTACCTGTATATATTGTACTTAAAATTTTTTGGAAATAGTTTTAAATCATTAATAAATATTTGTTAACAGATTTTAAATTGTATTTAACAAATTACTTATTGACTGTTAATAAATATTTATTAAATCCTATGATGTTACAAAATCATTTATTAACAGTAAAAAACAAATCTTTCTATCAGTTTAAGTATTTTACAAAAACTTAATTTATTTATATGTTCTATGTACAGTCAGCAAGGCCAAAAAGACGCAAAGGGGCCAATTTGAGTCGTCGAACGATCAATTCTTGTGCCGTGCGAGATATAAGAGCACGAAGATCAGGCGAACAAATCCAAGAAAACAACGCAAAGGTGCGTGTGAGCATGGTGCAGTTACGTGAATCACAATCGCAGGAGGCACGAGATGAACGAAATCATCAAAGACGACTAGAACGAAGAGAAACGCGTAGATACAAACGCCAACAAGTTCATCGAGCATTTACATCAGATTTATTTCTTCGACTAGCATTCCAGTACGAGCCTAGTGTTGAATATTATGCTCATTCCAAAGTGGTTATTGGTATTTTGGAAAAGGAATGTCCGCATTGTCATTGCACTTAAATTTAAAAATGAGCCAGTTGGGATGTGTTGTTCATCGGGAAAAGTACAACTAACCGAAATTGAAACACCACCTGAATCATTACACGGTTTACATTCAATTCATGTTTCCAAATGACATCGTTTGGAGCAACAGAAATAGCTAACAATATTGCTGCAAATGGTCAACAATTTAATTCCACGTTCAAAATCAAAGGCCAAGTTTATCACAAAGTGGGCTCATTGCTGCCAAAGCCAAACGAATCTTATAAATTTTTACAAATCTACTTTATGGGTGGCGTGGACTCCGAACGTGCACGTTGCGATTACTATAATCTCAATTCACTTTTTGCCAGACGTATCGTCAGCGAGCTGGACGCTCTGTTAAATGAGCACAATGAATTATTGAAATTATTCAAATCACATATGCAGAAGCTACAAAGTGACATTTACGCTATTGTCATCAATCCTGATAAAACACCAGCTGGAGAGCATATACGTAGATTCAACGCACCTGTTGTTGACGACGTTGCTGGAATCATGGTTGGCGACCGTACAGCTACGCAACAAATTGTGATTCGAAGAAGAAATAATGATCTTCAGTTCATAAGTGATACCAACCGTTCATATGACGCTGGAAGGATTTTTATTCGTATCGATTGATGATTAGACGCGGCCGAGACAACATCATTTTACGATGTCGTGAGCTTTGCAAACAATTTATGATCGATATGTATGTGAAGATAGAGAGTGTACGACTACGATACTTGCCATATAATATAACAGAAGCTGCATGCGGAAGAATATATTCACTTGCGAGATGCTATTGCGAACAACGCTGACACTGCCGAAATTGGTAACTCTGTTATCTTACCATCATCGTACGTAGGTGGTCCACGTCACATGCAAGAATACATACAGGATGCTATGACATTCGTGCGTGAATATGGACGACAGTGTCTTTTCATTACTTTTACATGTAATCCAAAATGGCAAGAAATTACATCGTTGCTATTGCCAGGAGAAATGCAATACATCGTCATGACATTATAGTACCTGTGTTTAAACAGAAATTAAAGTCATTAATCAGCTTTATTACAAAATTGCATGTATTTGGCCCCTAACGTTATTGGATGTATTTATTTGAGTGGTAAAAGCGTGGGTTACCTCCTGCTCACATTTTAATTTGGTTTGTCGATAAAATACGTGCTGAAGACATCGATAGTTTCATTTCTGGGGAGATTCCAGATCCGTCTATTGATCAATTACTGTTTGATATTGTTACTACAAACACGATTCATGGTCCGTGCGGAAATCTGAATCGTTCATCACCTTGCTACCATGACGGAAAATGTACAAAGCGTTTTCTTAAGGATTTCACTAATGATACGGTCACACATGTTGACGTATATCCAATATATCGTCGAAGAAGTACCGAAAATGGCGGACAATCGTTCATTAAAACTATCAGTAACGCCGACATCGACATTGACAATCGTACCGATTTTGCATCTCATAGATTACTTAAATAAACAATAATATTATTAATCTAAAATCAATGAAGAAACACAATTTTTAAATTCCAATCGAGATAGGCTAAAATCAATTTCGCTGCAAAGTTCATTAAATTCTTTTATGTACCTAGTTATAGGTTCATTGCAACCATAAGTTGTTCTATGCCTTCTATCGAAAAGTATATTTCTAACCGGAAGAGATCTTTGGGGAGCGTATATATTTATAAGTAAAACCAATTCTGGTGAATTTATATGATAACTAGCTGACCCGGCAAACGTTGTCTTGCCAGGTATATGTATTATTTCTAGGAAACATTTTTTAAGTTCAATAAATATAACTATCTACTATAAGTGTGCGGGGATGTACTTATAATCGAAAGCGTTGTAAACAATGAAAGAATGCTTTAATTAGGTTAATAAATTAATCTTTATTAAAGTAACGAATATATTTTAAATTACAATTCTTAATAGCTATCTAAACATCAAAAATAATTATTCATATTTTTACTATCCATTATGGCAGTTGAAAAAAAATAAAGATTAACCTCTCAGCGCAATAGAGTGTACAATATTCTTGGTTAGTCCGTCTTTAGCCAACACAAACAAACTGTATGGTTTTCCCACGCGAGAACATGCCACATGTAGTTGTCCGTGGGAAAAGCATGGTGTTTCCAAATTTAAACCACATACAGACAATGTCTGGCTTTGTGACTTATTGATCGTCACAGCGAATTCCAATCTAATAGGAAATTGAGTGCGTTTGAATTCAATTGGCACATCTGTAGGAATAATAGGGATTCGAGGCAGCAACACATTTTCGCCTTGAAACTTGCCATTCAAAATGATGGCTTTAATAACGTTTCTCATTAATTTTTTAATAATAATCGTGTGCCATTACACAGCCGTGGTGGTTTCAAGTTACGAAGCAGAATTATCGGAGATCCAACCTTCAATAGTAAATGGTGTGGTGGCATGCCTGGCAAATCCAATGAATTTTAAAACTCAATTGGATAATTCACAGTTTCCTTGCTATCGCAAACTGCATTGCTAGATTTGTATGACACTAAGTCCCCAGGCAACAACTGTTGTATCTTTAGATTTAACCCATTGACGTTCACATTTTTTGTTGCCAAAATCGCTCTTTCTGCCAGCCACTTATGATTTTCATATTGTGTGTGTACATCGGGAAATATATGATCGATGAGAATATTTTGCGAGTCGATGTTTGTGCAGAACTCCGTCTGTAATTTTATGCATTCAGTATTTTCATGTACAGCAAATTTCCCATTGCCAATATCTAACAGTTGCTTAGAGAATGTTTCGGCGGATGTTTCCTGAAGCATTTGAACGCGTATGTTCACCGTTAGTTGTACTTTTTCAACACTACGCCACAGTATCGATGGTTTTAAGTAAGCGTTGATTTCATCAGCGTACGTTGAACGTGGAATAACGGGAAGTGTTTGTCGGAAATCACCTGAAAGGAGTAACAAAGTGCCGCCAAATAGTTTATCGTTGTTTTTTTATCCTTTAATGTCCTATCAAATGCCTCAAGCGAATGTTTGTGTGCCATAGTACATTCATCACAGATAATTATCTTACATTTTTTCAGCACTTTGGCCATAGACGTTTGTTTTTTTTTGTTGCATACTGCATCTGGATTATTTTGAATGTTCAATGGCAGCTTAAATGCTAAATGAGCCGTTATGCCTCCATCTAATAAAGTTGCTACAATGCCAGAAGATGCAACGGCCAATGCGATGCAATTTTTTGATCGTATTTCGGCAAGAATTAGCGAAATAAGGAATGTTTTGCCAGTTCCACCTGGTGTATCCAAAAAAATAATCCTCCTTGTCCAGCCGAAATTGCCAGCATAATGCGGTCGTAAATAATTTTTTGTTCATTATTTAGTAGTGGAACATTGCGACTAACAATGCCTGCCATTTCTACAGTATCGTACTGTAGTTCACGATTCATATCTGTGTTGAGTAAATCAGATGCACTTCGATTCGGTGAGCTCATACCGAAATGACTGATCGGTAAATTCGCGATAGCAATGCAAAGATCCTCGATAGCAATCTGAATGATATCGTTAGATCGTTGCACCTTGTACGATTTTGATACAAAATATCATCAGTCATTGAATCTTTGTGATTATCCCACATTTGTGCTCGGGCCGGGAAACATATAGTCAGTACTATAGCAAATAGTAGACGAATTTGTGTTCCTGTGCATTTTAATGCCGCTTCAGCAAGCATACTATCCGAATGATTGTCGTCTTCTAGCAGTTCTAGAGCAAGGCATGCATCTTTATAAGTTGGATACTGTTGTCCATCTACCTTACGTATATCCTGAAATGACAATGGTCCGGTGACATTAACCAACAACAGTCGCAGATAAAAGAACTCTGTCTGCCTTGGATTGACTGTATATACACGATAATTTGATTTGAACAAACCAGTGCACGCATCAACTGGTGTCCCTTGCTTGCGGGGCATCCATTGAGACCATGTAAAATATCGTGGAACTTCAGAATAGAGCAGTGTTTGTGCGAAGGCACCAAAAGCATCCGCACGATTGCACAGTTCAAAAAATTCGGTGAGCGTAGTTTTTGGTGGATTTATAGCACGATCAAGCGCTGTATCGTTCGTGAAATATACGCGCTGGCAGTTTTCAAGATGGACAGCTAAATGGATAACTGTGCTGGATCCCGATCATGAATTGGGAAACCGTCATGTTTGTAGTAACAATATCAAACAGTAATTGATCTGTACATGGATCTGGAATCTCTGGAAATTAAACTATCGATGTCTTCAGCACGTATTTTAACGACGAACCAAATTAAAATGTGAGCAGGAGGTAATCCACGCTTTTGCCTCTCAACTGAATACATCAAACAACGTGTGAGGCCAAATACATGCAATTTTGTATTAAAGCTGATTAATGACTTTAATTTCTGTTTAAACACACGTGCTGTAATGTCATGACGATGTATTGCATTTTGTCCTGGTAATAGCAACGATCTAATTTCCTGCCATTTTGGATTACATGTAAAAGTAATGAAAAGACACGGTCGTACATATTCATAAACTGGGTTGAACTCGCACAGGGAAGGTTCCGTCGCATAATATTGATGGATGATTTCTGAATATCAAACGACATTTCCAAACTATTTCAGATGAATTTTCTTTTAACTTCAACCCAAATCAATCATACATTCATACATCCAAACTAACAAACATTCATTCATACATATACCTAAATCTCTATCCAAGCTTATTCAATACATAAAATTCCTTCCATCATACAGATACCTGCGGTGTGTGTGTTCATTTCGGTTGGGCATTTAGGGGTTGAGATCGAAAAGATAACACTCATCAACGCACAGTGTGGTCGAACACAGCACGAAATATATGTGAAAATGAAAATAATTATCATTTTAATTTTTAGATATCTCAGAATTTCAACATAAATCGATATTTTGAAATTTATCATTTCTTAATGCTTACATTGATGTCTCCAAAACTGCGTTTTCAGATCTTCAAAATTCGCATGTCAATAATCGACCGTTTTTGGCCAATATCTCGAAAACTATTAAGGCCAGAATGCTTGAAATGGTTTTAAATGAAAGTACTCAATAAAGCTAAGTCTTTGTGATTTTTTCAGATTTTTAAACACATTGGTTTAGAAATAGCATGGGGGATTAAAAAAAAAAAACTTTGAAGGTTCATATTTTTCGAACGGTACTTTGGATCGAAAAGTGTTGAAGCAAACCTCTACCTCATTTCAAAAGATCTGTCGATTGATAAATAAGTCGATGGGGTGCGACAATGTTTCAAAATTAATGGCAACTTCACCTGCACTGGAGGTACAAATGGCCCCACTTTTTAAATTTGGGTGCATGGGCAATGACATCTAGGCCTGAAGTATCTTATTCCAAAATTTCATGCCGATATCTTTTTAAACTTTGGAGATAAAAAAGTGTGACAGACACAAAGGACCGACGGACACACCGAAATTATAAAGGTTCCGTTTTTGTAGAAAAATAGGGTTTGATCGTAGAGGGGTGAAAAAGTAAGAATAATATGAAATTTTTTATCGTAAGTAATGACAAAATAAAAAAAATTAAAGTTTTTTAAATAACAAATAAAAAATAGGGGTTGATTGCATATGGCTGAACATTTGGGGTTGTATGTATTTTTATATGATGTATCATAAAACAATAAAAACAAAAAATTTTGTCTAAAAATAAAAAAAAATGTTGGGTTGGACCACCCTTAACATTTAGGGGGATGAAAAATAGATGTTGTCCGATTCGCAGACCTAACCGATATTCACAGAAAATTTCATGAAAATCGGTCGAGCCATTTCGGAGGAGTTTAACTTCAAACACCGTGACACGAGAATTTTATATATTAGATTGATTATGTCGCGAATAAACATGACTGAAGAAGCTTTCCGCCTGATACTTAAGGTTTGCAAGCCAATGATCTTGCATCTTTCGTCATAAGGAGGAAGTTCGTCAAACATGTTCAATTTCCGGATAGCATACCTCGTGAACTCTTTCGAATCTAAGTCCAGGAACACTTTAAGGGGAATCCCAAATAATGGAATAGTATTCTAAATACGGCCTGACCAACGAGCAGTATATAGTTTTAAGGCTATAAACCTCTTGGAAGTCTTTACTATTCCGCTTTAGAAATCCTAACAAGGAGTTAGATTTAGATATGGCATAATCATAAAATAATAACAAATTTAGTTTCGTGTCAAATATGACCCCTAGATCCTTAACTTCTTCAAGACGAGGAAGCAGAAGATCGTTAATAAAATAATCATTTATGAACGGCCTTTGCAATACGGTACGGTAAATATCTTACATTTAAAAATATTAAGCTCCAATCCATTATGTTTACACCATTCTAGTAATTTATATATATCCAGTTGAAAACGACAGTCATTAAAGATTTTGATGCTAGCAAGTATTTTTAGATCGTCCGCAAATGATAAAACTTCGCAAAATTTAAATATTCCATGAACATCATTCATAAACAAAATGAACAGCAGCAGACCCAGATGACTACCTTGGGGAACGCCAGATGTTACTTCTATTACACGCGATATAAAATTATTGACCTTTACCAATTGTTTTCTATTACTTAAATAATTCGAAAACCACGTCAGTATCAAGGAGTGGAATCCTAATGATTAAAGCTTAGCCAAAAGTAAAGTGTGATATACTCTATCAAACGCTTTCGTAAGATCAGTGTAGAGTATATCAACTTGTAAACTTTTTTCAAAACTGTCTATAATATAGTTTGTTAATAAAGTTAAATTAGTAGTACACGACCTACCGCGAACAAAGCCATGCTGATTACTGGAAATAATTTCTTTAACCGTGAAAAAAAGCTTATCTTTAACAATGCTTTCAAACAATTTTGGGATTGCAGAAAGCTTTGATATGGGCCAATAGTTTTCAACTTTTTGTCTTAAACCACTCTTAAATATTGGCGTAATAAAGGAATATTTCCATTCACTGAGGAATTCACTAGTGGCTAGCGATTGATTAAAAATAATTTTAAGTGGATGAAAGATGGAAGATAAACACTTTTTAATATTACCGCAAGGAAACCATCGGGCCCCGGGCTGCAGTTTAATTCTAGCTTACTTAAAGCGTTTTTTACGTCTTCATCTGAAAGTTGCAGCATACCAATATTCAATGACTCCGCAATATTGAAATAATGGTTCATCGTTGTTTGGACCGGAGAATCATTATAAACCGACTCGAAAAAGTTGGCAAACAACTCACAAATTCCTTTCAAATCTCTTGAAATTACATTACCAAATTCCATCACCTTAGGTAGGCCTGAGCTATTTCTTTTTGCATTAATGTATTTCCAAAATTATTTACCATTACTCTTTACGTAAGACTATGTGGACAGGATGTACTACCTGTATAAAAATCTATTCAAGAACTCATATTCTTTTCTGAATCTCAAAAAAAGTTCACGGTTAGAGTTCGTTTTATTTAAAACATAAGCCGAATATGATTTTCTTTTTACATTTCGTAAATTTACTAATCTCTTATTTGACCAAGGGATTCTAAACCGGTTTATTTCACGCGTCTTAGGTACAAATAACTCAAAACCAGAATAAAGTTTACCTATAAATATATCGTAATTACCTTTTAGATTAGAGTTTTTCAGCAGTGCGTCCCAATCAAAACTGTTTATATATTCCATAAGTGCAAAGAAATTGGCTTTATCGAATGTATAAACTAACGCGGCAACATTATTAAGACCTTGATTAGAGTAATTAAAAAACTTAAACTCCAACAATAAAGCTGTATGGTGAATTTTATTAGAATCAATAAGATCCAAATCTTCTGAAACATTGAAATTAATTTCGTTATTTAGGAATATTTAATCTAGTACTCCATTTAAACTATTCCGCACATTGTTTATTTGAAATAAGTTGAGAGCTTGAAGACTATCAATGACCAATTGTTCCCAATCATGGCTGACATTGAAGGGGATTAAATTTTTATCACCATCCACATTCTTCCAAGTGACATCACCAATATTGAAGTCTGCCAATACACAGGGTAATTGGGAGGATCCAAGACGAGTAACGACACTACCAATGTTATCAATGTGCTTTTGATACACATTGGTAACACTGTTTGGAGGAATGTAGGAGACAAAAATAAACAACTGATAACAATTGAACACACTAAAGTAAATGCTCCTCCGTTGAATCAAAATAATGAAATTATGAATTACCAAATTGGCCGGTATATCAGTTCCAATGAAGCTGTCTGGCGTATTTTCCGTTTCCCAATTCATGAACGGGATCCAGCAGTTATCCATTTAGCTGTCCATCTTGAAAACGGCCCGCGGAACGATACAGCGCTTTTCTGAAGTCCCACGATATTTTACATGGGCTCAATCGAAAAAATGGATGCCTCGCAAGCAAGGGACACCAGTTGATGCGCGCCCCGGTTTATTCAAATCAAATTATTTGGGTCGTGTAAATACAGTCAATCCAAGGCAGACTGAGTGGTTTCACTGCGACTGTTGTTGGTTAATGTAACCGGATCATTGTCATTTCAGAATATACGTAAGGTAGATGGACAACAGTATCCAACTTATAAAGATACATGCCTTGCTCTAGGCTTGCTAGAAGACGACAACCATTGGGATAGTATGCTTGCTGAAGCAGCATTAAACTGAACAGGAACACAAATTCGTCTTCTATTTGTTATAGTACTGATTTCTTTTTCTCGGCCCGAGCACAAATGTTGTGGGATAATCACAACGGTGCAACGATCTAACGATATCTTTCAGTGATGCAATGCACAATAAAGCATTGATTGCTTTTGAGGACCTTTGCATTGCAATTGCAAATTTACCGATCAGTCATTTCGGTATGCGCTCACCGAGTCGAAGTGCATCAGATTTACTCAACATAGATATGAATCGTGAACTACAGTACGATACTGTAGAAATGGCAGGCATTGTTAGTCGCAATGTTCCACTACTAAATAATGAACAAAAAATTATTTACGACCGCATTATGCTGGCAGCTTCTGCTTCGTAACTTGAACCCACCACGGCTGTGTAATGGCACACGATGATTCTTAAAAAATTAATGAAAAACGTTATTGAAGCCATCATTTTGAATGGCAAGTTTCAAGGCAAAAATGTGTTGCTGCCACGAATCCCTATGATTCCTACAGATGTGCCAATTGAATTTAAACGCACTTAAATCCCAATTATATCCGCATTCGCTGTCTATCGATTCGATCAATAAGTCACAAGGCCAGACATTGTCTGTATGTGGCTCAGATTTGGAAACACCATGCGGACACGGACAACACGGACAACCACGGACAACTATGATTTTTTTTTTTTTTGCATTTTTTTTTTATTGTTATTCATGATATCAAAATGCTTAAACTAGTTTTTAATGTTAACAGATATTTGAGCTATAACCTACTGGCCCTTCACAGGCACTCTAAGCTAATCTAAAACTAATCTTAATGTCTTTCGACCTAATCTAACCGAGTTACTTATTTTAACTAAAACAGTATTAGTTTATTATACAACTATACATTACTAAGAAAACTGAGAAAAAAAAACTTAGTGGCTGTACGTTTTTCTTAAAAACACTTAACACTAACTTACATACTAACTTACATACTACCTTAACTAACCTAACCCCACAACATCAGCAGCACAAATTATTGTACCATATATACAATTCTTTTTTTTTTTTTTTTTTTTTTGTACTTTTCATACAAAATGTTTTTATATAAAACTATAAAACTTACAACTACACCTATACTACACTTAACCTAGTATGTAAGTCGGCCATTGCGTGCGTCCTGGGACAAGCGCCCGATCTACCGCAAGACAGAAGACCGACTTTCCCTTTTTGGGAATATAACTACCCTGGGTCTATAACCACAGGGTTTGACGATGGAGTTCTTCTCCCTAGCCACCAGAATCGTTGATGCTGCTTTTTGGCATCTTCAACATCGCGGGTTGAGACCGCCCTGCTGAAACGGAGACGCTCCTCAGCGCTCTGTGCGACGTTTCGGTCGTAGTTGAGCCGCCCATCCACAGTCGAGCGGGCGAAGTGGAATATCAGCGGAACCGCTTTTCTATCCTGTATCAGGCCATTTCTATCTAAATAGATGAATGCCTCTGGGGGGACGAAGCCATTGTGCCGTACCCTCTCGTGGTACTGAGGGTTGGGGTAGAATGCCCCAGAAATCAGGTTGTTGGTCGAGCTCATCGCTCTTGCCGTATGCCCTCGAATCAACTTTATCAAGATTTTATTATCCACTCTTATCATGTTCGCCCTGTTGTATAGGACTTCATTAGAGTAGAATTGTTTGTACTGGGACCATGGAGTTCTATAAAGGCGAAGGCAAGCCCTCTCGAACAACCGAATCTTTTCCATTAAGCGTGCTCCCACGTTGAACCACACGGGACAGCCATAAACGATCATTGGCCGGATAAGGGCCATTTAACAAATTACCTTCACCCTCGCATTGAGTTGGCTGTTATAAAACAGTCTCTTAGTAAGGGCAAAAGCTCCTCGGGCTCTGGCCAGAGCAGCATCAATATGTTTGTTAAAATACAAATACTGATCTAGCCAGATCCCTAGGTATTTGACTACATTTCGGTTCGCCAGTGGTTGTCCATGTGGCCCAACAACTGAGAACTTGCGCCAATTCCTTTTTGTATCTGCCGAAGCCCTGGACAACGGCGTCCTGAATAGAATGGTTTCTGACTTCTGGTAATTGATAACCAACTTCCAGTTATCACAAAATCTCTGAATCAAATCGAAGTCATGCTGCAGGAGGGTGAAAATTTCCTCGATTTTTGAACCTGATCTGTATGCAACCAAGTCATCTGCGTACGCAATTGCATGACAAAGTGAACTTACTAGATCATTTGTGAAAATGTTGAATAGGACCGGAGAATTAACAGCACCTTGTTGGAGACCATTTTTTATTTGAAAAATACCAGCAGAAGTTACGTTGTCATTTTTGACGACGAACCGTCTGCCCGTAAGCATGTTACACAGCAGGTACAGTAGTGATTTGTTAATGCCTAGCCTCTTGAGTTTGTAGAAAAGTCCTTCTAACCATACGGTGTCGAAGATTAGAGTAGTTAAAAAACTTAAACTCCAACAATAAAGCTGTATGGTGAATTTTATTAGAATCAATAAGATAAAAATCTTCTGAAACATTGAAATTAATTTCGTTATTTAGGAATATTTAATCTAGTACTCTATTTAAACTATTCCGCACATTGTTTATTTGAAATAAGTTGAGAGCTTGAAGACTATCAATGACCAATTGTTCCCAATCATGGCTGACATTGAAGGGGATTAAATTTTTATCACCATCCACATTCTTCCAAGTGACATCACCAATATTGAAGTCTGCCAATACACAGGGTAATTGGGAGGATCCAAGACGAGTAACGACACTACCAATGTTATCAATGTGCTTTTGATACACATTGGTAACACTGTTTGGAGGAATGTAGGAGACAAAAATAAACAACTGATAACAATTGAACACACTAAAGTAAATGCTCCTCCGTTGAATCAAAATAATGAAATTATGAATTACCAAATTGGCCGGTATATCAGTTCCAATGAAGCTGTCTGGCGTATTTTCCGTTTCCCAATTCATGAACGGGATCCAGCAGTTATCCATTTAGCTGTCCATCTTGAAAACGGCCCGCGGAACGATACAGCGCTTTTCTGAAGTCCCACGATATTTTACATGGGCTCAATCGAAAAAATGGATGCCTCGCAAGCAAGGGACACCAGTTGATGCGCGCCCCGGTTTATTCAAATCAAATTATTTGGGTCGTGTAAATACAGTCAATCCAAGGCAGACTGAGTGGTTTTATCTGCGACTGTTGTTGGTTAATGTAACCGGATCATTGTCATTTCAGAATATACGTAAGGTAGATGGACAACAGTATCCAACTTATAAAGATGCATGCCTTGCTCTAGGCTTGCTAGAAGACGACAACCATTGGGATAGAATGCTTGCTGAAGCAGCATTAAACTGAACAGGAACACAAATTCGTCTTCTATTTGTTATAGTACTGATTTCTTTTTCTCGGCCCGAGCACAAATGTTGTGGGATAATCACAACGGTGCAACGATCTAACGATATCTTTCAGTGATGCAATGCACAATAAAGCATTGATTGCTTTTGAGGACCTTTGCATTGCAATTGCAAATTTACCGATCAGTCATTTCGGTATGCGCTCACCGAGTCGAAGTGCATCAGATTTACTCAACATAGATATGAATCGTGAACTACAGTACGATACTGTAGAAATGGCAGGCATTGTTAGTCGCAATGTTCCACTACTAAATAATGAACAAAAAATTATTTACGACCGCATTATGCTGGCAGCTTCTGCTTCGTAACTTGAACCCACCACGGCTGTGTAATGGCACACGATGATTCTTAAAAAATTAATGAAAAACGTTATTGAAGCCATCATTTTGAATGGCAAGTTTCAAGGCAAAAATGTGTTGCTGCCACGAATCCCTATGATTCCTACAGATGTGCCAATTGAATTTAAACGCACTTAAATCCCAATTATATCCGCATTCGCTGTCTATCGATTCGATCAATAAGTCACAAGGCCAGACATTGTCTGTATGTGGCTCAGATTTGGAAACACCATGCGGACACGGACAACACGGACAACCACGGACAACTATGATTTTTTTTTTTTTTTGCATTTTTTTTTTATTGTTATTCATGATATCAAAATGCTTAAACTAGTTTTTAATGTTAACAGATATTTGAGCTATAACCTACTGGCCCTTCACAGGCACTCTAAGCTAATCTAAAACTAATCTTAATGTCTTTCGACCTAATCTAACCGAGTTACTTATTTTAACTAAAACAGTATTAGTTTATTATACAACTATACATTACTAAGAAAACTGAGAAAAAAAAAACTTAGTGGCTGTACGTTTTTCTTAAAAACACTTAACACTAACTTACATACTAACTTACATACTACCTTAACTAACCTAACCCCACAACATCAGCAGCACAAATTATTGTACCATATATACAATTCTTTTTTTTTTTTTTTTTTTTTTGTACTTTTCGTACAAAATGTTTTTATATAAAACTATAAAACTTACAACTACACCTATACTACACTTAACCTAGTATGTAAGTCGGCCATTGCGTGCGTCCTGGGACAAGCGCCCGATCTACCGCAAGACAGAAGACCGACTTTCCCTTTTTGGGAATATAACTACCCTGGGTCTATAACCACAGGGTTTGACGATGGAGTTCTTCTCCCTAGCCACCAGAATCGTTGATGCTGCTTTTTGGCATCTTCAACATCGCGGGTTGAGACCGCACTGCTGAAACGGAGACGCTCCTCAGCGCTCTGTGCGACGTTTCGGTCGTAGTTGAGCCGCCCATCCACAGTCGAGCGGGCGAAGTGGAATATCAGCGGAACCGCTTTTCTATCCTGTATCAGGCCATTTCTATCTAAATAGATGAATGCCTCTGGGGGGACGAAGCCATTGTGCCGTACCCTCTCGTGGTACTGAGGGTTGGGGTAGAATGCCCCAGAAATCAGGTTGTTGGTCGAGCTCATCGCTCTTGCCGTATGCCCTCGAATCAACTTTATCAAGATTTTATTATCCACTCTTATCATGTTCGCCCTGTTGTATAGGACTTCATTAGAGTAGAATTGTTTGTACTGGGACCATGGAGTTCTATAAAGGCGAAGGCAAGCCCTCTCGAACAACCGAATCTTTTCCATTAAGCGTGCTCCCACGTTGAACCACACGGGACAGCCATAAACGATCATTGGCCGGATAAGGGCCATGTAACAAATTACCTTCACCCTCGCATTGAGTTGGCTGTTATAAAACAGTCTCTTAGTAAGGGCAAAAGCTCCTCGGGCTCTGGCCAGAGCAGCATCAATATGTTTGTTAAAATACAAATACTGATCTAGCCAGATCCCTAGGTATTTGACTACATTTCGGTTCGCCAGTGGTTGTCCATGTGGCCCAACAACTGAGAACTTGCGCCAATTCCTTTTTGTATCTGCCGAAGCCCTGGACAACGGCGTCCTGAATAGAATGGTTTCTGACTTCTGGTAATTGATAACCAACTTCCAGTTATCACAAAATCTCTGAATCAAATCGAAGTCATGCTGCAGGAGGGTGAAAATTTCCTCGATTTTTGAACCTGATCTGTATGCAACCAAGTCATCTGCGTACGCAATTGCATGACAAAGTGAACTTACTAGATCATTTGTGAAAATGTTGAATAGGACCGGAGAATTAACAGCACCTTGTTGGAGACCATTTTTTATTTGAAAAATACCAGCAGAAGTTACGTTGTCATTTTTGACGACGAACCGTCTGCCCGTAAGCATGTTACACAGCAGGTACAGTAGTGATTTGTTAATGCCTAGCCTCTTGAGTTTGTAGAAAAGTCCTTCTAACCATACGGTGTCGAAGGCCTTTTCCAAGTCAATCAGCAAGGCACCCGTGCATTGTTTCCTGCTCTTGTTCCATTGGATATCCGACACCAGTTTCGATGCAGCATTAATAGTGTCATGCCCCGCTTTGAAACCGAATTGGTTATCCGGAATTATATGTTTGTCTTCGACCCACATGAGCAGAGCTCTGTTAACTACCTTCTCGAATACCTTGCTAATGTTCGGGAGGAGACTAATTGACCGAAGATTGCCAGGATCAGAGGAATCTTTTCCTCTTTTTGCGATGGGATGAACCACCGCCGTTTTCCAATGGTCTGGATAATGAGCATTATTCAGAACATTGTTAAACAGTACGGTGTAGGTGCTTACCACTTCCAGAGGAAGGTGTCGCAGAACAATGTTTGGGATCCCGTCGATCCCAGTTGACTTCTTCTTCTTTAGGGATTCAAAGATCGCTTGGAGCTCTGTCCTCGATATGAACGGAGGTTGTTCGTCACTGGCGATGACATTATCTGCCATATTATCATCATCGAACTGGACAAAGCCAGTATTCTCAGATCGCCAATGATGCAGATCATATCGAAGTCGAGAGTAGCTTGCCCGTATTCGATTCTCCAGAGCGTGATTCGGGCTAATACTAGTATTCACCTTATACACTCCCTGGAATTTCGCACCAAGCACCTCCACTTTTTCCTGCGGATCTTCGATCACAAAGAAGTTGTAGTCAAGAATTGCGTTACTTGGATCTATACCCACTGAAGTCAGTAGTTGTTCGTTGTCTATTGTTCTAGGAAGCTTAAGACACGGAAGACCGTTGTATTTATTATTTCTAAATATCTTATTAATTTGCGGAAACATGCTTGGGTTGTTGGACTTAACAGCCCGAATCTTGTTATCCCAATGCAGGTTTGCAGCAAGTCTATAGTTTTGGGCAATCAGGACTTGGGTATTCTTAATTAACGACTTCAGTGCCCTAACTTCCCAATTATGTCTGTCAGTAAACCGTCTGTACAGGGTTTTTAGCCTCGAGAGCAGTCTACTTTTGTGTCGGTATAGTGCGTTTATTGTCGCATTGCGGTAAAGATTATTGTTATCTGTCTGTCTGTTGCGTGGAATCGTTCTGTCCATAGTTAGCTTAATCGTCTCGTCCAATTTGATTAGATACCTGTCTATCTCCTCATTCGACAGGTTTCTGTTGGACGGTACCTGTAGCGCTTCTGAGGAGACTGCACTTGTCATAGATCTGGAGAAGCGAGTACAACGTGTCCTACTGTAATCGAAGGAGAACGTTTGGACAAACTCTCCTTATTCCGCAATGTCGTTGGGGATTTGTATTACGGCACTCAGTCCGCAATGATCACTGTGATACAAGAATGTATCAAGACAGTTTACAGTTTGTTGGTTACTGTCGGTCAGTTGCAGTCTGGCGTCGAACAGTAGGAGATCCAAGAACGACCCGCTTCTGGGGAACGAGGAGATCTCAGTTGCCCTGAGATCGAGTCTATACTCGACACTGTTTTGAACGAACCAGTTGTAGAGCATTCTACCTCTGTCATCGCTAACAGTGTTTCCCCAGTATTGATGTCTGGCATTAAAATCTCCGGCCAAGAGAAAGTAGTTTTGTTGCGACTCCAGCCTGAGGCATTGGAAAAGAATATTGAGCTCTGCTATCGCTGTGGAGAATCGAAAGGAGCCCGAACAGTAGACCGACACCACGTACAATTTTCTACCACTACGGAGAGAAATGCACACAATGCAGGCCTCCAGCGATTGGAACCCTCGCACTTTACCACTGTACACTGCTTTGTAATTAATGTTGTTTTTAATAAAGATCGCGACACCTCCTCCCCTATTGGAGTTGGGCCGGTCTCTTCTAATAATATTGTAGTTACTGTGCCGCAGATTGTTTCTCTGAGTCAGCTTAGTCTCGCTGATCAGGAGCAACTCTGGGCTTTGGTCTTCTAACAATTTGAAAAGTGAGTTTCTTCTGTCGTTCCCTATCAATGAATTTACATTCACTGAAAGGATCTTGTAAGAACTCCGTGTCGACGTAGCCATTAAGACGTTTGGGGCACAAGGGTCTGCAGAAAGCTCATTATACTGGCAAACTGCTGCTCTAACTTTTCTATGCGCCTTTCGGATGACAGCCACATGACATGCCAATCGGGCGTAGTTGACGGTGCTGAAGGCACTTGGGCTGTATTTGGCCGGTGTTGCTTTACCGTTTTCCCCTGACCAGCCGCCATTTGGGCGAAGGTTATGTGGGGAGTTCCGGGTTGGGCTACCTCTAGTGTACGCCTCGTTACAGGACGCTTCTGCAGAACCGTTTTTGATTTTTTTAGTTCCTGGAATTTGGGACAACCCCGATAGCTAGCGGTGTGCCCAACGTTTCCACACAGAACGCACTTAAGCTGACTCTTGTCAGCTGCTTCATCTTTACCCAGACTGCACTCATCTGCTTTGTGGGTTTCACCGCACTTGACGCATCGAGGCTGCATTTGGCAGTTCGACGCTGCGTGCCCGAACCTCTGGCAGCGAATGCATTGGAGTATGCGTTCGCTCCTTCTTAATTTTTCCCAATTTGCGACTTGACAGTTTAGGTATCGAACCTTATTCAAACTGTCTAGTTTGCTTGTGGGTGACAACTGAACTAGGAACCACGGTAATTTCCGCTGTTCCCTTTTTGCCTTTGCTGTTGTGAAAGGCTTGACCCCGACGAACTCGAGACCTTCGCACTCTTGCTCTTTGAGCATACTGAGGATCGCCGCCGGATCTGTGGACGGCTCAATCCCCTTTAAAACTACAGATTGGAGCTTTTCTCCCTTTGGAGTGTAGGAAAAGAACTCCGCCGTAGCACTTTTCAAACAATCTTTGATTTTGTTAAAACCGTCAATTGTCTTGCAGTAAATCGCGTGCCTGTTGTCATTCAAGCGCTTTGTGTGAAAATTTTTATCGCCTATGGCGGACTTACATACCTCGATAGTCTGTAGCACATCTGTCTTGTAAATGTGAATCGGTGGGACCTTTTGTTTCTTCTGTTGTTGTTGTTGCTGCTGCTGCTGCGGCTGTTCATCAACCTGCTGTTTCAGGTTCTGTTGTTGTTTCTGCTGATGCTGTTTTGGTTGCTCCTGCTTTTGTTGCTTCTGCTTTTGCTGCTGTTGTGAACTCTGCAGCTGTTGATGCTGCTTCTTTTGACCAGCTACCTGGGTTGGTTTATTACCCTTTGGCTGCTTCTCTCCTTGTCCAGTCCGAAAAGTTTTTCGGATGCCGATTCCAGCTCGTCTAATATAGTCTCATCATTTGGTGCGAGAGACGCGAAGCTGTTGTTGCTCATTGTGAAGCGGCCTTCCCCTCCATCTGACAGGTAGGGAAACTCTACATCGCCGAACTCCGGTTGGTGTTTACAGCTGGTAGATGCTTTTTCATCACCCTGTTGCCTTTCCGTAGAGTCGGACGTAGTACGGCGCTTGCTTGCCGTAGCTGATTGCTTCGACTTTTTTCGTTTGCCGGTGGTTGTGTCGTCAGATGACACCGTTTTTTGGTGGTCCGACATAACTGCCACACTTTTTTTTTTGTTTTGACCGTCTGTTTAGTTGAGCGCGGTCTACTCTTTGTTCACTGTCAATGACACTTCTATTGTTACTTCTTTATTCAAATTGTTAGAGAAAAAAGAAATTTTTTTTTTTTGCGCGGTATTTGAACTTGGCCCCACTTTGCCCGCGAGCTCGAGCACTACCACTTTGCTACAACACTCTTAATAATTCAAGCGTCTTTTGCGCGATCTATTTGTTTTAACTGATATTCAGCACTTTTCATTTAATATTGGACACAACTGAACGCTACGGCGGTCTGTGAGCGAATGACAACTATATGTGGCATGTCTCGCGTGGAAAAACCATCTAGCTTGTTTGTGTTGGCTAAAGACGGACTAACCAAGAATATTGTACACTCTATTGCGCTGAGAGGTTAATCTTTATTTTTTTTCAACTGCCATAATTGATAGCAAAAATATGAATAATTATTTGTAATGTTTAGATAGCTATCAAGAATTATAATTTAAAATATATTCGTTACTTTAATAAAGATTAAAGTTAACCTAAATAAAGCATGCTTTCATTATTTACAACACTTTCGATTATAAGTACATCCCCGCACACTTACGAGTGTAGTAGATAGTTATTTTTATTGAACTAAAAAAAATTTTCATAGAAATAAAATACATGACAAAACATCGTTTGCTCGTAGTGTTATAAAAAGAAAAGGGCTCTGAAAAGAGTACTGAAAAATAGCAGTATATTAGGGTAATCCAAAGCGTGCAAAAGTGGACGAATGAACATAGTAGACTGTTTTGGTATTTTTTGTTTTTATGTTGTTCGAATGAAATATTTTTTGTTTTTATTACTATTCTATTATATCAACAAATAAAATAAGCCAATAGAAATCCTAGTAGGCTTTACATGAATATTTTATGAAAGATTTTCTGAATTTTTTCATTAATTGGACCGGTTTTAATCGCCACTGTATGTATGTACATATAAATATCCTTGCTGAATTTCAGTTGTGTAGTTAGATAAGATGTACTGCATTCAGTTTTTGTGCGCAGACGAATGCGGATGTTAGTGGTTAGAATAGCACCACAGAACGCTTTCCTTGAAAGAAAAAATGGAAGTTGTGACTGTTTTCGATAAAGAAAAACTTTAAGCACGCGATCTTGCAAAATGTTGGTTTATTTATTTAGCAGAAAGCAAAATAAAACCAGATGTTTATTTATTATCTACGCATTTTGTAGGTTCAATATAGGAAAAACACAAGTTGCAGATATCTAAAAAATAAGGATTGTAGCAGTTGAAGCACCAATGAATTACAATTATCTGAATTATTCTTATTTTTATTATTTGAAGTATCATGATTGAACTAAATATTTATATTAAATCTTTTACTATTATATTCTCTATATTTGTTTAACTCCACATGAATTTATTTGTTAAAACTTGACAAACATGTTATATATTACGCTATAAAGAAAGCTTTGAATTATTAACGGAAATATTTAACATCTTGCGATGGAAAAAGCTCCAAGAATTTTGTATAAAAGGAGAGCGATGTTTGTAAATGATCGACTTACTCGTACTACGTATCTGATCAATCACTTTAAGACCGTACCTAGAAGGATAGATAGTATATACAAGTGCGTGGATTTTTTTGTTTGAGAGACACTGTCGTGGCCTTACCTCGGACTTGTCTCAACATAGAAAACATCCAGAGTTTCTTAATCTTTATTTGTTTTTTTAATAAAAGTTGTATCCTAAAGCGAACCAGTTTTTTCATTAGAGAGGAATACCATTCTACAATTGGCGCCCAACGTGGGGCCATATGAAAGAAGAAAAAACAGTTTGCACAAGCAAGAGCAAAAGAATTGCAGAAAAAGAAAAGATGGCAAATTTTTCGGAGGACCAATTTAATAAATTTCTCACGGCTCTGGCTACTAACAACAAGCGGAGCGGGTCATTTACAACTTGTATAGCACGATTCCGTGGCGAGAAAGATGTTACGAAGCTGGAGGAATTCATCTCTGCCGTAACTACTTTCAAAGAGTTAGAAAACATCTCCGATGTGGATACTCTGAAAGCGATGCCAATGTTGCTGGAAGATTATGCCGCTTCATGGTGGACCGGTGCAAAGTCAAGCATTAAAACCTTTAGCGACCTGCTAAAAACTTTGCGGTCTGTTTTCTCACCTAGGCCTAGGCCAGATTGGTGGATTTTTTTTAGAAATGATGGACCCGAAACAGCAGACCAATGAACCGAATCAACACTTTCTTATGCAAGAAACGAGTTTTCCCAGCTCAACGAGGAAGTTAAGGAGGACATGCAGTTAAGCATGATATACGGTTTATTGAACCAGCAAATACGAGAAGGCATATCAAGAGAGATGGTGAACTCCTATGCACAACTTCTCGTTAAAAGAAGGGAAATAGAGTTTGTTATTGCCAAAGGAAACAATCCTTCAAACATAAAGTACGAAAAGCCCTAAGCAAAAATCGTAAAGGTGGATAAGCGTAGCTGCTTCTACCGGAAAAGTGGACACACCGCAGAACAATGCTTCAAAAAGAAAGGGTTGCAAGAAAATATAAATATACAAAGCACTAAACCTGCATTTGCATGTTACGGCTGTGGAGCTCCAGGTGTCACAAGAGCGAATTGTGTGACCTGTTCCAACGTAAAGCAGGAGAGTCCGCAATACTTAAATTTCAATTCGATTGACACAACAATCATCGGCCGAGATGTTCCAATAGCTTATGTATAACTATTTGGTTTAACAGGTAGAGCCTATCTAGATACAGCAGCACGAACTAGCGTAGCAAGTGCCAGTTTGAGAAAGTAGCCTCTCTCGACCGAAAAAAAATGTCTTATGCAGTCGGTAAAGGCAGATGTAACTCTTGCTGATGGAACAACAACTAACCAAATGGTATTATCCACGATGTGTGATATAAAAATTGGTGGAAGAACGAAGAAAATTCGATTAATTTCGCTTCCCAACGCTACAAAGAATCGACCATTGATCGGGGCCGATTTTTTGCAACAAGCAGGAATTGTCATTAATATAGGACAAAAGTATTGGTATTTTGAAGATTCTCCAAATACCAAATTCGATTTTAAGGCCAGTCTAACATTTACTCTCAGTAGTGATTAAATGGTATGTGACAAGATTAAGGAAGACGTTTTAATGAAGCTGCAATCAACCACACTTTTGGAGAAGAAAAAGAAAATGGAAACTTCGCCGGACATAGACCAAGAAGTAAAAGACTTTGCGTACTGGGTAAAACAACGTACACAGATCAGCCCTATTCTATCGACGCCAACTCACAGTGAAGTCGAATATTAAGGTCCAAGCCTTTAATCGTACCGAAAATGTAACGAGTATTCCCCGCATGTAATCCAGGCTATATTCAGAGACTGTATACCACCAACGGAACAAACACCAGAGAGAAAGAAAACCCAAGACCTCTTTGAACCATTTAAAAGAACAGAGCGTAGTATGGAGGAGTGCTTACAAACAGAATTCGTGCCTCTGTATTCCATCGACATACAGTTTCTAAAACCATCTGACGGATTGAATCTCGGGGGTGATGAAAAAAAATTATTGGACGATCTACTGGTAAGAAATATACACGTATTCAAACCATCAAATCAGGCGACGCCATTCAAAGTTCATCGGATTAATACCGGAAATAGTGATCCAATACCCTTACCACCATATCGATTATCTCAACCAAGGAAAGAGCAGTTGAAAAAATAAATCTACGAAATGCTCCAATGTTCAATAATTGAGGAAACCGAATCGTCATGGACTGCACCGGTGGTAATGGTCATTAAAAAGGATGGAAGACTGCGCGTATGCATAGACTATCGCAATTTGAACTCGGTTACTATACCAGATAAATACCCGATGCCTAGAATAGATGCCCTACTTCACGAGGCAAAAAATACAAAATACTGGCAAATTGGAGTAAATGAGGATGACCAGGCCAAAACAGCGTTTATAACTCCATTTGGTATTTACAGATTCAAACGTATGCCATTTGGACTAAGGAATGCAACTGCGACCTTCCAGAGGCTAATAGAAAAATTTCACGCCAGACTTGGAGACATACTTGTTATGGCTTACTTAGATGACATTATCATATGTTCATCAAGTTTTAAACAACATTTAGAGGACCTCTGAAGTTCTAGAACAAATTGAGGGTATTTAAACTCCACGCATATAGAGACAAATGCCGATTTTGTTGCGAAATAGTGAAATATCTAGGCCATGTTCCCAATTCTCAAGGTATTACCATGGATCCTGAAAAGCTAGAAGCTATTAGAAGCCGTCCTGAACCAGCCAGCAGCTATGCAGTAGGAGCAGTTCTACTCCAGGGGGAGGGATCGGAAGAACACCCCATAGAATACGCTAGCAGACTTTTAACTGACGCGGAAAGAAATTATTCCACAACAGAAAGGGAAGCCTTAGCAATTGTGTGGGCAACCATGAAATTTCGTGGTTGCATAGAAGGATCAGAAGTAATCCTTGTAACAGACCATCAGCCATGGAAGTGGCTTATAGAATTGAAAACTCCAACTGGAAGACTAGCTAGATGGGCTCTACAACTACA
Source organism: Myathropa florea (assembly GCA_930367185.1). Classification (NCBI taxonomy): domain Eukaryota; kingdom Metazoa; phylum Arthropoda; class Insecta; order Diptera; family Syrphidae; genus Myathropa; species Myathropa florea. The sequence goes on along the minus strand of OV884004.1, from coordinate 44,243,329 downwards.
ACCTTTCAACCTTCAAATCGAATATAGACATGGCTGTACGAATGTTACCGCAGACATGCTTTCAAGACCATCATGTCAAAATGAACATAAACATTGCGGAATTTGCTCGTTCCAAGTTGACTTGCCAAGAAAAGGATGCAAAGAAATACGTGCTAGTCAGCTGCAAGACACAGGCCTAAAGCAGATAATAGATTCGCTTGAAAACTCCGATGAATATTTTATCCGATGGCCAAAGCAAGGATATGTTTTTAATGATGACGTTCTTTTTTGTTATGACGATAGTAATGCTGACTCCGATGAAGCCCAACTCGTAATCCCGGAGAAAGAACGATCATCTATCTTAAAATTCACACTATGGCACAGAACGCACAATAGCGAGAATTGCCCGCAGATACTTTTGGCCCAACATGCGTGTAGATATTGCTAACTACGTAAAAACCTGCATCGATTGCCAAAGATATAAGGCCAACAATTAATAACCTTCGGGGTTGTTACAGACTGTAGCAAGCAATCAAAGATTCGAAATAATTACAGTGGATTTATTTGGACCCTTACCGATAACAGCCGATGGATACCAATGGATACTTATCGTTGAAGACGTAGCTAGTCGATGGGTGGAGCTGCTAAAATTGAAGGAAGCCACAGCCGAAGCCTGTGTATGAGTGACAATGGTGTACAATTTGTATCCGCCATTATGCAAAAGTTAACCTTCTGCCTTGATATAGCAACACTGGTATACACCGGTGTATACGTATACACCGGTCTATCATCCAGAAGCAAAACCGGTAGAAAGGCAAAATAGGGATCTTAAAACACATCTGTCAATAGCTGTAGAAACCGATCATGCATCATGGTCACAAAAATTAGCGGCGATAAGGTTCGCTATGAACACTGCCTTTTGCAGTATCACAGGATACTCTGCAGCTCTTCTAACATTTGGACGAGAGTGGCGCATCCTTGACGATGTAAAACACGATGTGAAAACTGTTGTTGAATCCGAAAACCTTATTCCACAAATTACTCCATACTAAAAAAATTTGTTGGCACTTGGAAGAAAGCCAATGCAACATAAATTAAGCAACAAGATCGTAATAAGAAAAATGCAGACAAAGGTAGACGGACACAGCCACGCCTAGATATTAGTAGCAGCTTAACGTCTTCGGACAGGAGACGAAGGACCTAACCACACTATGTAAGTTGGCCACCAAAGCTTCATTTATAATTAAGTATTAAGCGCCCCTAGGGCGCCCTAAAGGGGAAAAAGCGCAGACAATGCTTCTTAAGGGCATAAATCCTTCGGCTGATAAGAATGAGATCCTCGAAGAGCTTCGCAAAGTCGAGAGCGACGAGGTCCGTTTCGTTGGGGTTAAGCCCTTCAACCATGCGGCAGCGAGGAAGAAGGACATTCAACTTCCCTTCTTTCTGGTCCAGGTCACCCACAGCAGCAAAATTGAGAGCCTAAAGAAAATACGGTCTGTAGGCTCTCTCGCTGTAAAGTGGGTAAAACTAAACAAAACAGACCACATTTTACAATGTGCGAAGTGCAGGATGCTAGGGCATGCCGCGGCGAACTGCAACATGGAGTTCCGATGCGCCAGATGCACGATCACCCACAATAAAGGGGAATGTCCTTTAGGGACGGAAAAGGTCGAAGACAGGGCCCTTCTCAGTTGCGTTCTCTGTGGACAAACTGAACACCCTGCTACCTATAGGGGCTGTCCAAGAGTCAAAGAGCTCAGAGATAAAATAAAGGCCAAAAGGTAGGACAAAAAGGTACAAGCCAGGCCAATGGCCCACACTGCAGAAACCGCTGTTACGTCGGCCATCTCCTACACCCGAATGGCGTCAGGCAGAGGGTCGACACAACAGACAGTGCCGAAGGCGGTCCCGGTCCCAGTGGCCAGGCAACCTGAGGCAGACCCCTCATTAAAGGATGTAATGACAACCATCCAGTAGATGCAAGCGCAAATGATCGCTTTGCAAAAAACAGATGGTTCAATTACAGACCAGCTTCCTTCAGCAGACGGCCCGAGTAGACTTCATCTATTCGGAGCTGTTTGGCGAGCCTAACGTGCAGATATAACGGCCTCACGTGCAGCAAGAACCCTTAAGATCCTAGCAGCGAATGTTAATTCGCTGATTAGGTTCGAGCGAAAACTAACTCTGTCTCAATTGTTGCAAACCCATAATCCTGATGTGCTGATGGCTAGCGAAACTAAGCTAAACCAGACACGCAAACTCAGGTACAAAAACTACCACATAATTAAAATAGATCGGCCCCAATCCACACGAGGGGGTGGGGTCGCTCTTTTAATTAAAAATAATATTATTTATAAGGTAATATATAGCAATGAGGTACGGAGGTTTGGTTTGCTGGAGGCATGTATCGCGCTCATCGCTCTCCAAGGTGGGAAGGGATTGTTCGTGATTGCCGTCTACGCACCAGACGCTCGAAACTCGAACTTGATTTCGGAGCTCGAGGCTCTCTTCACTAGCCTTCGCTTAAACTCGGAGGAAAACTATTATATCCTAGCCGGTGATTTTAATGCAAAGCACGGCGAGTGGGGGGGTAACAGTGTTCCGAACGAGAGGGGAAACGCTCTCCTAGAGTGGATGGAAGAGAATGGTTTTGAGTTCAGGATTGAATTGCTTGCAACCGATAGACCATCGTTTCCCAGAGGCGGGTCTTATCTGGATGTGATGCTTATAGACAGACGACTTACGTTACTAAACGTGGAACGACACACAAGGAACTGTTTAACCACTGTTGAGGTCTCGGAGCGGTTATTCAGCTCCCGAACGAGCTGGAGGAATATGTCCAGTCATATCCTTATGATTATAATAAGGCACGATGGCCACGTTTCTCTAGAGCCTTATCCAGAGAACTACGTTCGAGTGCGATCAATATACCTACCAACAGAAACCTGACGAATGAAGAGGTTGACAGGTACCTCGTACAAATGGACGATCAAATAAAACTACGTTCGAGTGAGATCAATCTACCTACCAACAGTAATCTGACGAACGAAGAGGTTGACAGGTACTTCGTACAAATGGACGATCTAATAAAACAGTTGGACAATGGACAGAACTATACCGAAGGTAGCACAAACCGATGACGGCGACGTCTACCGGAATGCTACCATCGATGCACTTCACGTGCGAAAGAGTAGGCTGCTGTAGAGACTTAAGCCCTTGTTCAGACGTTTTACAGATCCGCAAAACGCTGAAGTATGGTCATTGAAGTCGGAGATCAAAATACTCCAAAAATTAATTCGTCAACAGTACAGCCTAGCTGTAAGCTTGCACTGGGCCAATAAGATTCGGGCTGTAAGATCCAACAACCCGGGTATGTTCCCTCAAGTAAATAAAATCTTCCGGAGAAAAGATCAGAACGACATTCAGACCGTACGACTTGACAGAACGACAAATAACGCGAACTTACTGACGTCAGTTGGCATCGATCCAGATGGGGCAGTGCTTGACAACGACTTTTTCGTAGTTGAGGATCCCCAGGAAAAGGTGATAGCAATTGGTGCTGTCTTCCGGGATGTGTACACGGTAAACGAACCCCGTTGTCCTAACCACGACTTGGAGAACAGAGCCTTGCTGAACCACTTCTATCTCCGGAATGAGATAAATCAATGGCGATCTGAGAACCCTGGTTTCACCACGTTTAATGACGATTTTCTGGCAAATAATGTCGTCGCCGATGATGGAAACAACTCTATCCTTATCTCGAGAGATGAGATGGATGTATACACAGTCCTGTTTAACAATGCTCTAAGTAATGCTTATTACCCAGCCCATTGGAAAACGGCTGTGGTACACCCGATCCCAAAAAGGGATAAAGATACTTCAATCCCGAAAACTCCACGGTCGATTGAGAAGATTGTCATTAGAACTCTGAAAGAATGGGTTGAGGAACAGCAAATTATACTGGATAACCAATTCGGCTTCAGGGCGGGGCATGATACACAAGCCGCGTCCAAATTGGTATCTGACATTCAATGGAATAATAACAAGACCGAATGCACGGGTGCCTGCCTGATAGACATGTTGTCAGACTGGGTATCAGTAAACCATTGCTATATATAATCTATGATATGATCACAGGAAGGAGGTTCATTGTGAAAAATGGCAACGGAACTTCTACCACAATATTCCACATAAAAAATGGGTTGCAACAGGGGGCAGTTGGTTCGCCGATCCTGTTCGCCATGTTCTATAGCGATCTTAGAGGTTTCATGCCAAACTTATTAGCGTATGCCGATGATCTGATAGCGTACAGATCAGGTCCTAAGGTCGAAGTAATAAATATCTTGTTGCAGCGTGACTTCGACAAAATACAGCGATTTTACAAAGATGATTTTGAAAATCAACTTCCGGAAGTGTGAAACTATTCTGTTCAGAACACCGCTGTCCAAGGTCCCAAGGGATACGAAGAGAAACTGGCGCAAGTTCAGCATAGTTGACCCGCAGGGGGAGCCGTTATCAGTGAAAAGTGTAGTCAGGTACTTAGGCATTTGGTTGGATCAGTATCTATATTTCGAAAAATACAAAAATACAAAAATAAAAAATAAAAAAATAAAAAAACATACAAAACACAAAAAAAGGGGCACCGCGGCGTATTAAATGTATGAAACGCATATCGTGGTGAGAGCGACCAGACCCCGATGATGACCTTACGCAGAAGAGGACGACCGAAGAAACCAACCTAATTATAAACACAACATCGAGGCGGTCGGTTTGTCAAAGGGGTAGCAGTTGAAGGACCAATGAATTACAATTATCTGAATTATTCTTATTTTTATTATTTGAAGTATCATGATGGCGTGTTGCTTTCCAATGAGGTGGACATCTTGCGCAGATGGAGCGAGCACTTTTCGGAGCTGCTCAATCCCGAACAGGGCACTGAGGGTGACAGACCTGTAGTCTTGAGTAGGGCGGAGAATAGTCCAACGGTGGAGGAAGTCATTTTGGCGATTGAATCGCTAAAAGTTGGCAAATCCGCCGGTGTGGATGAAATCCGGCCAGAAATGCTTAAGGCTATGGGTAAAGAGGGAGTTGTATGGCTCTCTCGTGTCATTAAGGTGGCTTGGGAACGCGGTAAAACACCTGGTGATTGGCAGACTGGGGTGATTGTCCCTCTCTTCAGAAAGGGGGACAAAAAAGAGTGCTCCAATTACAGGGGCATATCTCTTTTAAGTCTCCCAGGTAAAGTCTACGCTAAGGTGTAGGAGGCGCGTTCTAGAGCTATGGTCGAATCCAGGATGGGGGATGAACAGTGCGGTTTTCGTCCCGGCAGAAGTACAACCGACCAGCTTTTCACTCTAAGAATGGTACTTGAGAAGGCTTGGGAGTACGCCAAACCGATCTACAGTTGTTTTGTAGATTTGGAAAAGGCATACGACCGAGTTCCTCGAGGTAAACTCTGGAGTGTTCTGCAGGAGTATGGGATTGATGGTTCTTTGTTGAGGGCCATTCAGTCTCTATACACAAACTGTAGTAGCTGTGTTCGGGTTAACGGTAGTAAATCAACACCTTTCACCGTGGGCGTTGGACTTCGCCAAGGGTGCGTTTTGTCACCTCTCCTTTTCATTATATATATGGACTGGATGTTACAGCCCAGTCGAGGCGAGGAATGTTTCACATTGGGAGAGTTGAGGGTCAGTCATCTTCTTTTTGCAGATGACTTAGTCATCCTCACATCCTCCCAGATGGAACTCCAGCGCGCGCTAGATAGGTTTGTGGCCGTATGTGCTGATGCTGGGATGAGGGTTAACGTGGACAAATCCGAGGTTATGGTTATTTCCAGAACCCCTGTTCAATGCACTCTACATGTTAGTGGAGTCCCATTGAAACAGGTGGAGAAGTTCAAGTATCTCGGGGTCTTCTTCACGAGTGATGGGAGGAATAATGCTGAGCTTTCCTGTAGGATTGGTCAAGCTGGCTCAATTTTGAAACAGCTTGGTCGATCTGTAATCAGGAAGGCCGAGCTTGGTGTCAAAGCCAAGTTAGCGGTTTTTAACGCAGTATTTGTTCCAACTCTCACCTATGGCCATGAAATTTGGGTAATGACCGAAAGAATAAGATCGCGAATACAAGCTGCCGAGATGAGATTTCTTCGTGCTGCTGTGGGAATTACTCGCCGGGATAGGGTGAGAAACACGACAGTGCGCGGGGAACTCAATGTTGGGCAGCTGCTTCTTCGAACGGAAAGGGCTGTACTTCTTTGGTTTGGTCACGTGGCACGAATGTCCCCATCATCACGACTTCCGAGGCGTGCCTTGAATGCGATTCCATCAGGTAGGCGACCGCTTGGCAGACCTAGGATGAGATGGTTGGACCAAGTCCAAGCACTCGCCTGGTTGCGCTTGGGCATAGCTCCTGATGAGTAAGAGTCGATGGCGGAGGATCGAGTGGCCTGGAGATCTCTCGTGCATGCATTGCCCCCGCGACCCCTTTAGTGGAACATGCGGGTCATTGAAAATGAGATGAGAGATGAGATGAAGTATCATGATTAAATTAAATATTTACATTAATTCTTTTACCATTATATTCTCTCTTTTTTTTATTTTTTTTTTTTTACATTGAGAGTTTTTCTTCGTTTTTCCTTCAAAAAGTAGTTATACTTACACATTACTTCTCTCAATAATATATCAAATAATGTTTCAGAAGAAAGATATTTATAATATATCAAATCTCTGTAAAATGCGTGACAACTTAATATATTTTTCACGAAATAAACTACTACTACTACTACTATTCTCTATATTTGTTTAACTCCACATGAATTTATTTGTTAAGACTTGGCAAACATGTTATATATTACGCTATAAAGAAAGCTTTGAATTATTAACGGAAATATTTAAAATCATGCGATGGAAAAAGCTCCAAGAATTTTGTATAAAAGGAGAGCGATGTTTGTAAACGACCGACTTACTCGTACTACGTATATGATCAATCACTTTAAGGCCGTACCTAGAAGGATTGATAGTATATACAAGTGCGTGGATTTTTTCTGTTTGAGAGACACTGTCGTGGCCTTACCTCGGACTTGTCTCAACATAGAAAACAGCCAGAGTTTCTTAATCTTTGTTTGTTTTTTTTAATAAAAGTTGTATCCTAAAGCGAACCAGTTTTTTCATTAGAGAGGAATACTACTCTACAGGATGATATTAATCTAAATGGCAGTCTGGAATTAATGTTAATCAAAAGAAATATTGTCTGAAATCTGAAGATTCACATGTACATAGACAAGATGTGTTTTGAATGGTTTGCGAGCGCTAGAAGTCAAAACATTCTTATATCCGGACAGTTAGTGAAGAAAGCGAGGGAAGTAGCAAAACTATTGGGCTATAATAGTTTCTCTGCATCTGATGAATGGCTGCATATTCGGTGAAGCTGCTAATGTAAGTCAAGAGAATGTGGACCCTAAGCCTGAAGCTAAAAAGAGCATCATGACAGATTGTATTGTATTGTATTTATTTATTTATTGTAACTTACATAATTAATATTAACATTGGTTTAACCGCAAAGCAATGTGCTTATCTGCAGGGGTTATTTGTCAATAGTTTAAGGTGAGTTAAGATAACATGTTTCATTGTTCAAAATACATTGTTACATTTCATTCAGTTAACGATTAAATATATTAAACAGGAATTTCTTTTATTCTACAAAATTAATTAAAATTAAGTGTTTTTTAGCTCTTTTTTTGAAATTAGGAATTAGTTTCAGCGTTTGAGGAAGGTTATTTAAAAGTTTCGGTATTACATAACGTAGTTCTCGTTTTCCATAGATTTTAAACGTTTCAGGTATTTCAAGCATCCCCTAAGCTCGTCTTCTTGTGTTCCTCTCATGGCGTATATGCTGTTGGTATCTCTGGTCAGCCATTTACTGTATTAAGATGTCATCTAAAAAATTGCGTTAATATCTAGAACTTTAAAAGGTGTATCAGTGGTTTTAAAACTCTTGAGCAGACTTGGTTGAAGCTTCAATATTTTGGCTATGTGAGTTTGGTGAAGAGTGTGCTCTTAAGTTGAAATCGTAGGGTGTTTATATGTTTGTGCCATAACATGTGTTCATCAATGGTTACTCCTAGATACTTGATTTCTTTAACTTTTCCAGTTGCGTTGCTGCTGTTAGCCGAGAATGGGTACAGTTCGTATCGGTGATAAATTCGTATGTTGTCTTTTTGCGTATATGCATCGGCTTTGTTGTAGTTGCGTTTATTAGCAGACCTTTATCATGGCACCATTTAGAGACAAAGTTAAACTCCTCTTGTAATATTTCGACCGCTGCATCTAGACGTTTATGTTTAACCACAATTGCTATATCATCAGCGTATGCGTAGGCAGTAATTTTTTTAAACAGACGCAGAAGATCATTTGTACACAATATGAATAAATAAGTTCCCAATTTAGATCTTTGTGGTACTCCATAGTCGCATTTCTTTTTATCACTCAAAGTATTTGCCATACTGACTCTTATGTGTCTATCTGTCAAGTAACTTTTAATCCAATTCGTCATTACTCCTCTTAAACCAATATTGCTAGGACTTTCGATTAACGTCTTATGTGTTAGGGTATCAAAATCCTTGCTAAAATCAATAAACAACACCAGAACGTGATGATTTTTGCGATGATTTTATTTTCAGATCGATAGGTCTGATATTATCAGCACCAGGCCTTTTTTCGCTAATTATTTAAAGCAGTAAATTATATATTTATATTTCATTCGCTTGTTCTGAAAATATACTTTGCTCTACTTTATTGTCTTCATGGTTTGATGTTTTTTTATTAGACATGTGCATTATCTTGGAAACTTGAGTGGAAAACTGTTCTGCAAATTTCTCAATAATGTCATTCAACCCTTTGTCTATATCGGCGAAATTGTTCTTGATTATTTCATCTATAGAACGTTTTTTTCTACCCAAAAGTTCGTTAACTATGCTCCAGGTTTTCCTAGGGTCATTTTTAGCATTCACGAACTGCTGCTTATAGAATGTGACTTTTGACAGTTGGATCTTATTATTTACCATATTTCGAAAGTGTCTGTACTCTGCCTCGTAGCTTTGGCACCTACTCGTAGGGCTGTTTTTCCATCTTCTATACATTAGTTCATCCCTTCTTTTACACATTAATATTTTATCGTTCGAGATCCACTGTTTTCGTACCCGAGTTTTCTTTGTTTTGTTTTTGTTTTACTTGATTCAGTGTATATGTTATTCATTAAAACAAAAATTATGTATAGTTTTTCAACATCGTTTTCTTCTAGGATATTTTGCCAATTCGTTTCTCCTATCAGGTCATTCACCTTTTATTGTCTAATGTGTTTAATTTCTGTTACAGTATTTGTTTGGCTCTGTTGTATGTTTTTCTTTGCATACAGTGTGGCGTAGTGGTCGGAGAGATCAGTTTCGATAATGGCTGAACAAATTTCAAATTTTGTGCAGGTAACATATATATGATCAATAAGTGTTGATGTATTTTTTTCGGATCAAATCGTGATGATTTTTGGATTACATTTGTCATTCCTTTTGATGCCATCATCTCCATATATATAAGTGTTAATGAGTTATTCTCATCTTTAATATTTATATTAATATCACCCAGAACAATGTTTTCATTGTCTGTTTTGATATTGTCATGTAATTCATCAATGAATCTTTTAATATTGTACTTAGTTTTGGACCCCTATATGTTGCATGTATATTTTTCTTTTTGCCGCTATGAATTATTTTAGTGTGCATGCCTTCATAGGTAATTGGATATATTGGCAATATATTGAATTTTATATTATTTTTTATGAATACTGCAACCCCACCACCTTTAACTCCATTTCGATTTACGAATTCTGATTGAAATCCATCAATATGATATACCTAATTTTTTTCTTTCGTTATGTTTATTTCGTTTAGCACTATTATGTCAATGTGACACAAAAATTTCTCAATTTCAGGTAAAGAAATTATTTCATGTTTTAATTATTGATCGTATGTTAAAACTGACACAACAAAAATTCATATTTTTCAAATAATTTTCTTCTATATTGATAAAACCATGTATTACCCTAAAATTGAATTCTACTTCGTTGTACTCTATCCATTTTGATTTGTTCAGGTGTGAAACAACGTGTGTACGTATATACAAGAAACATACATATATTAATTGGGCATTTTATTCAAATCACTACAAGTACCGATGTGTATGGTTTCGCTGTTCTCATGTTTTTTGCTAGTACCTTGCCTGAAGTCTCCCATACAAATTTCCAACTGCATTCTCTAGCTTTGTTTTTTGCTAGCCAAAGACACGTCCGTCAACCTCTTTTGTTATAGAGTCTCCGTAGCAAGTATTTTCCCTTATGTTTTTTAGTGAGATATTACTTCTGCTTTTGACTCTTCTTATTATTTCTGTTTTCAATGCGTGACTTGCAAGTGAGACTATAATTGTGGATTTGTTTACATTCTTTTTGTTAGTTCTGAAGATGTCAGTGCCATCGGAAGTGTCAACCTTACATTCTATTGTTTTGCCTAGAGCCTGTACAATTTCAATCAAATTTTTGTTTTGTGTCGGTTGGATGTTTCTGATTTCTATATTGTTTTTTAATGTTTTTTAATGTTCGAGAGTGTTAATTTTTGTTTCTATTTCGAGCATCTGTGTATCCTTTTTCGTATTACTTTATTTTAGCTACATATTTTATTTCTTTTGAAAGTTTGTATAATATTTCATTGTTTGATGTCATGTACTGCTTTAGTTCCTCGTATTTGCTTGCAACGAATTCACAACTAGTGTTTATTTCCATAATTTCTTTTCTCATTTTGCGCATTTCCTCTAATAATAAATCCTGTGTTGTGGAGTTTGCTGCTGGGTTTGTTCCGTCTACATCAGGAGAATTTGCACATCTCAAACGCTTGGATACCTGTACTGGTGGTGTTTCTGTGGATTTAGATTTTGGTATGGGAAGTGATGTGAGTTATTTTTTACATGTAGGACACTTCCATTCCTCCTTCTTCGCTGCTGTCATTTTCCTATAAGTTTTTTTCAGTGATTGCGGAAATGCATATTTCGATCGCATCTATGGCATTTCACGAAATCTCCATCAACATTTACTTGTGTTTGTGCAAACTGTTGTTATTTAATCAAACAGAGAGGAGTGTATATTAAGGAATTTCCCCGTTTTATTTAAATATTATATGGAATAAAAGAGAACTATTATTGTTTTAAAAAGGGATATTAAACTATTGTTTTAATCATATAAATATATAATCATAAAAATCAACACTGCCTTTTTTTATAAAAATTATTATTATTATTAGTTTCTCTTTTTAGTTTGTTTATTTTTTATTTTTTCTTCTTATGGAAAACACTTTGATTTTAGTTTCTTATATTGATACTGAGAGAGATGGGAAAAACACTATCACACTATCACACTATAGATCAAACTAGATGCATTAGACAAAGCTATCGGTGCAGTCATTCAGCAGCAAAGAGGTGATGTTTGGGAGCCGTTAGCATTTTTTAGCAAAAAACTTTCGCCTACACAAACAAGATACTTAGCATCTGATGGGGAACTTTTAGCGATATACCTGGCCATAAAACATATTCCCAATTTTGACGAAGGGCAGGACTTTATCTACACCGACCAAAAACCACTTACCACCGGAAATATTTTTACGAAAGCCAACCGTTCTCCGCGACAGGAACGACATCTCGACTTCATATCGCAATTTACCACTGATATAAAACACATACAGGGATCGTTAAATGTCGTAGCTGACACCTTACCGCGACCGAACGCAGTTGCACTGGATCTTATCTATCCAGGAATCGAAGATTTGGCCAAGGCGCAAGAGAATGACGAAGAAATTACCATACGTGTTTGAAACCTTCCGCGTAAATCAAACGTGAAAATAAAACTCATTTTGTATAGTTTTAGACCTGCCTATAAAATTTCCCTATGGTGCGAGACGTCCACAGATACCAATCGGCCATACGTACCTTCAGTCAAGCGAAAACAAATTTTCCAAGAAATTCATTCCTGCTCCTGGCAAAATTTACTTCTGGCCCAAAATGAATAAAGATATAAAGTCTTTGGCGACAGGTTTGTGGTCTGCATATTGTACGCCGCAAGCCTGGCTAACGAAGCGCAACCCCCTCGGATGACAAGAAAAAGACAGACAGCCTCGGATACCGCCAACCCTGGTGTGCCAGGGCCCCATTCAGAGCCAGGCCTGAATGGTGACAGTATGCGAGCGTCTGGTGGCCGGCCTGTCCCGCTCGGCAGCCGGTCGGTCTCAGCCCGAAGCAGTTACTAGCAACCCGGCAGTGGCCTCGTGATCCACTACGGGGGAGGGAGGGGGATCACGCCATGCACTAACCAGTGCGTGCGAGGGTTGAAAGGCAACGGACAACGGCATCGGCTTAGGATAGGCACATTGGACGTCTCATCGCTCACAGGAAAGGATCTTGTTCGACCAAGCAAAGAGGATCTAGAACTGTGGATCTTTCGGACGGGTGGAAACTCTTCCTGTCGGGAGTGGCACCTCAAATGTCTGCACAGGCGGAAGTGGGGATACTCACAAGTCCCAGGCTGGCAGACAGGGTATTGGAGTGGATACCGTTAGGAGAGAGAGTGGGGATCTTAAAGCTCAATCTTGAAAGATCAACTTTGACTCCAATGCAGGTTTATACACCAAATCTAGAGTCAGAGTATACGACTTTCCTGGATGAAGTTGATACTGCCCTTGACAGGGTGGCTGAGATGGATTCCTTTATTCTGATGGGTGACTTCAATGCTCACGTGGGTGTGGATGTAATGACATGGGGGAGTGTGATTGGGAGGAACAGCGATCCTCATCAAAACATGAACGGAGAGAAGATGTTGGATTTTTGCTGTGCAAATGGCATGTCCACACCTTTCACCGTGGACGTTGGACTTCGCCAAGGATGCGTTTTGTCACCGCTCCTTTTCATTATATATATGGACTGGATGTTACAGCGCAGTCGAGGCGAGGAATGTTTCACATTGGGCGAGTTGAGGGTAAATCATCTGCTTTTTGCAGTCATCCTCACATCCTCCCAGATAGAACTCCAGCGCGCGCTATATAGGTTTGTGGCCGTATGTGCTGATGCTGGGATGAAGGTTAACGTGGACAAATCCGAGGTTATGATTATTTCCAGAACCCCTGTTCAATGCACTCTACATGTTAGTGGAGACCCAATGAAACAGGTGGTCAAGTATCTCGGGGTCTTCTACACGAGTAATGGGAGGAATAATGCTGAGCTTTCCTGTAGGATTGGTCAAGCTAGGTCAATTTTGAAACAGCTTGGTCGATCGGTAATCAGAAAGGCCGAGCATGGTGTCAAAGTTTTAACGCAGTATTTGTTCCAACTCTCACCTATGGTCATGAAATTTGGGTAATGACCGAAAGAATGAGATCGCGAATACAAGCTGCCGAGATGAGATTTCTTCGTGCTGTTGTGGGAATTACTCGCCGGGATAGGGTGAGAAACACGACAGTGCGCGAGGAACTCAATGTTGGGCAGCTGCTTCTTCGAACGGAAAGGGCTGTACTTCGTTGGTTTGGTCACGTGGCACGAATGTCCCCATCATCACGACTTCCGAGGCGTGCCTTGAATGCGATTCCATTAGGTAGGCGACCGCTTGGCAGACCTAGGATGAGAGGGTTGGACCAAGTCCAAACACTCGCCTGGTTGCGCTTGGGCATAGCTCCTGATGAGTTAGAGTCGATGGCGGAGAATCGAGTGGCCTGGAGATCTCTCGTGCATGCATTGCCCCCGCGACTCCTTTAGTGGAACATGCGGATCATTGAAAATGAGGTGAGATGAGATGAGTCTTGGGCGAAGAACTGTCCATCATGTCAGGTAGAAAAAATTCAGAAACATACAAAACTACAGCCAAATCAAATTGAAATACCGGCTGGTCGATTTCAACACCTACATATGGACATTGTCAGACAGCTTCCTCCCGCGAATGACTGCAGATACATTTTGACCGTAGTGGATGGATTTTCAAAGTGGCCCGAAGCCTACCCCCGTTGTGACTAACAGACCGAGTCGATAACAAAAAATATGTATAGAAGCATGTGCCAAGACTCGGTGTACCCCAAACTATCACCACAGATTAAGAATCTCAATTTGAGTCCAAGTTATTTAGGGAACTATTGAAATATTTCTGGACGACCCATATCTGTACGACTGCTTACCATCCACAAGCTAACGGTATGGTCGAAAGGTCCCATCGCCAACTTAAGACATACATTTAAGTTAACTCGTCCCAATAACTGTCATTGATCTTGTTAGGGCTCCAAACATCCATCAAGGAAGACGTTAAACATACATAAAAGTAAACACCCGCATTCCCGATGCTCTTCACACATGCAGCCACAATACGTCCATACGAAGTAGTAAGAAAACTAAGAAAACAATTCGTAATTAGAAAACATAACAAAACAATATCAGTGTCAATCGACAGAATTAAACCCTTTTTCAATGACAGCTGATGCAATTACTTGACAGGACTACTTAGATTACGCATTACGCTGGAAGGGGGTGATGTAGAGGTCACTGGAAGATAGCGTTCGTTTGTAATATGACTCATAGAGGTCTCTTGTGATTCTTTGAAGACAAAGGATTAGAATTGGATATTCAAGGAGAAGATGGAATAAAGTGATGACTGAGTATTCGTAAGTTAGCCGTTCTTCTGTACGCACTTACAGCAAAATTACTAAATAATACCTCACTTAATTTCCGTTCAATCTTGTCGTTTCTTTGTGGCAATACTGTAATGATCGTGAAATGCCGTGTGTGTGTAAATCCAAAGTTAATACGCGAACCATGCAGACATAAGCGTCTGCACCTAGCCTCTATTAACGAACTCCTATTCCCACCAGATGGGGTAACCAACCCCCTTGGGACGTCTGGGCGGCTGCAAACGAGAGAGGAGGGAATGTGAGTCTACCTCGGCTCATCATCCTTTTTAGGATGGCGGCGGAGGAGCTGGTCAACTGGACCTGTTCTCCCAGTTGGAGGTTGTGCGTGGGGTTAACTTCCTCACCACATAAAAAGCAACGAGTTCAGAAAGCACAAACTGCCTCGGATATGGACGGATTTACTGTTGACGACCCCAGCAAACGGAATAAGGACAATGATTTTCGGTTCTGCAGATGGAATCTGAGGTCTCTGAACAGACCACGTGCAGCCGATGAACTCGCGGAGGCCCTAGACTGCTATAAAGCAGACGTTACCGCAATCCAGGAAGAGCGATGGGATGGGCCGAGCAAAAAGAGGATGAAAAACTGCGATATCTACTACGGCGATTGTTACAGAGAGCGAAGGCAGCGATTATTTGGATATGGATTTGTTGTTCGAGGCAGACTTAGGCAAAAAGTCTTAAGCTTAAGTACTTAAGCGAGCGCCTCATAACAATCCGCATCAAGGCTAAATTCGGCAACATCAGCCTAATCTGCGCCCACGCCCCAACGGAGGACAAAGATGACGATAGCAAGGATGACTTCTATGATCTCCTAGAAAGAACGTATGATCAATGGCCTAGCTACGACACCAAGATCATTCTAGAAGATTTTCACGCTAGGCTGGGTAAAGAGGACATCTTTGCTAGAGTCATCGGTAAACACAGCCTGCACGACACCACGTCCGAAAACGGATTCAGGCTGGTGGACTTTGTTATGGGGCGAAACCTCTCTGTAGCTAGCACGCGGTTCCCACACCTCAACATCCATACAGGGACCTGGCGGTCCGCTGATCATTCAACCGTCAACCAGATTAATCACGTTGCGATCAACGTCAGACACTCCTCCAGTATTCTTGTTGCCCGTTTTTTATTTAATATTCACACAATTACAGTGGAAAAAGTCTTTGCAGCCTACACTTTGTATTTTGGGCGCTACAGTCCAAGGTGGACCTGGGCCTCACTCAACATGCCCCTCCAGCCAGCACTATCTTTCGCCAACTGTCTCCAGTTTCGCACACCAAGCCGGCCGAGGTCCCCCTCGACTTGTGTGCGCCACCTTGTACGTGGACGTCCTCTGTTGCGTTGTCCCACAGGCTCAGAGTCGAAGACTCTTCGGGCCGGAGCTAAGTTGTCCATACGCTCTACATGGCCTAGCCATCTTAGGCGTTGGATCCGTAGACGCCTGGCTAGACTCACGTCGCTGTACAGCATATACAGTTCGTGGTTGAATCTTCTCCTCCAAATCCCATCAACGCAAACAGGACCAAAGATCGCGCGCAGAACTTTTCTCTCGAAAAGACCAAGAGACTGTTCATCCACTTGGGATACTGTCCATGCCTCTGCGCCGTACAGCAGGACTGGGACGATCAATGTCTTATACAAAGTCAACTTGGTCTTCCGAGAGAGGGCTCTACTACTCAATTGCCTTTTGAGCCCATAAAAACAGCGGTTGGCAAGAGTTATTCTGTGTTTGATCTCGGTACTGATGTTGTTTGTACTGTTTACCGCGGAGAAAAGGTAGACAAAGTCCTTTACTACCTCAAAGTTATAGCTGCCTATGGTGACGTTCTGGCCAAATCGTCGATGTTGTGCGTCCTTTCTTGATGACAGCGTATACTTTGTTTTGCCCTCGTTTACCGCCAGACCCATTTTAGCCGCTTCCGTTTCAATGCCAGCAAACGCATCATTGACGGCTCGCTGTGTTCGCCCAATTACATCAATGTAATTGGCGTAAGCTAGCAGATGAACGGACTTTTGGAAGATCGTGCCTCTTGTGTTGGCCAGTGAGTTTTGCACGATCTTCTCAAGAACGATGTTAAAGAAATCACATGACAGCGCGTCGCCTTGTCTAAAACCTTTTTTGACATTGAAGGTCTCGGTGAGTTCGTTACCGACCTTGATGGAACAGCGAGAGTTCTCCATCGTCATCCTGCTCAGTCTGACGATTTTGGCAGGAATGTCAAAACTAGACATGGTGCGGTATAGCTCGTCTCTATACACGCTGTCATATGCGGCCTTGAAATCCGCAAAGAGATTGTGTGTGTCGATCTGCATTTCCTGGGTCTTCTCCAGGATCTGCCACAGTGTGAAAATTTGATCGATGGTGAACTTCCCGGGCCTGAAACCACACTGATAGGGACCTATCAGTTTGTTCACAAATGGTTTCAGGCGTTCACACAAAACGGCAGAGAAGACCTTATAGGCGATGTCAAGGAGACTTATCCCTCGATAGTTGGCGCAGTCAAAGGGGTCTCCTTTCTTGTGGATCGAGCAAACGATACTGAGATTCCACTCATCGGGCATTCTTTCCCCCGACCATATCTTATAGATGAGAGGGTGCATGAGCCCTACCAGATCACCTCCAGCTGCTTTAAACATTTCGGCGGGCAGGCTATCTGCACCAGCAGCTTTATTGGACTTCAGTCTCCATATCGCTATCTTGACTTCGTCTAGGTCGGGGGCATGGTATTCTCTTCTATCATCGTCCGTTTTGTTGAGTAGTACATTCTGCCTGACAGCGTATCGTATTGACTGTGAATCTACTACTAGTTGTCCATTTTCGTCCCGGCAGGCTTCTGTCTGAACTTTATACCCATTCGATAAAAGTTTTACCCTTTGGTAAAACTTTCGGACATCATTCCTGCCATAACACCTCTCCATCTCCTCGATCGCGCGCTTCTCGTGCTCTTTCTTTTTCTTCCTGAGAAGCCGGTTCTCTTCCCTTCTTCGCTGTTCGTAGAGCTCACGAACAGCTCTCGTGGTTCGACGCAGCGTTGCCCGGTAGGCTTCTTGTTTTGCTGCATGTGTCTGCCTGCACTCGTTGTCAAACCAGGGGTTTTTCCTTGTTGGCGTTTTAAAACCCAGCACATCAGTAGCGGCTTCTCTGATGGCTCTTTGACAACGTTCCCATTCTTCGTCTGTTGTTAGTGCAGGCTACGTCGAACTTTCGGAGAGTTTCAGGGAGGCTCGATCGGCGCCTCGGAACGTTCGGACATCAAGAATACTGGAGGAGTGTCTGACGTTGATCGCAACGTGATCAATCTGGTTGACGGTTGAATGATCAGGGGACCGCCAGGTCCCTTTATGAATGTTGAGGTGTGGGAACTGTGTGCTAGCTACAGAGAGGTTTCGCCCCGTAAAAAAATCCGTTTTCGGACGTGGTGCCGTGCAGGCTGTGTTTACCGATGACTCTAGCAAAGATGTCCTCTTTACCCAGCCTAGCGTGAAAATCTTCTAGAATGATCTTGGTGTCGTAGCTAGGCCATTGATCGTACTTTCTTTCTAGGAGATCATAGAAGTCATCCTTGCTATCGTCATCTTTGTCCTCCGTTGGGGCGTGGGCGCAGATTAGGCTGATGTTGCTGAATTTAGCCTTAATTCGGATTGTTATGAGGCGCTCACTTTTGTACTTAAAGCTTAAGACTTTTTGCCTAAGTCTGCCTCGAACAACAAATCCACATCCAAATAATCGCTGCCTTCGCTCTCTGTAACAATCGCCGTAGTAGATATCGCAGTTTTTCATCCTCTTTTTGCCCGGCCCATCCCATCGAGATAAGTGTGTTGAGATCATTGGTGTGCCCAATGTTGACAACAACAATGCACTCAGCTGCGCTTTGCAAGTGTTTTCACAGTGTGCCTCCACCGATGTGTCTGAGTCAGAAAT
This sequence comes from Myathropa florea, assembly GCA_930367185.1. Taxonomy (NCBI): domain Eukaryota; kingdom Metazoa; phylum Arthropoda; class Insecta; order Diptera; family Syrphidae; genus Myathropa; species Myathropa florea. Next base: position 44,224,668 of record OV884004.1, on the reverse strand, counting down.
AGACAATTGCTATGTAAAAATCATTAAAATGCCCAAAAAAGTAAATGGTGAAGAAACAAAGTCTATTCTGTGTGTTCAATTTGCTTCAAAATTTAAAAAAAATCTGGTAATGAAGAACAAATTTATAAATAAGAACAATTTAACAACAAAACTGTTTGGAAATAAGAATAATGCTAAAGATAAGCATGCGTAAAAACTTTGATAACTTAGTTGCACATCTAGACTCATATTTAAATAAGCCTGACTTTATTTTTCTTTCCGAAACATGGTTTATGACGAAGATATAATGCTCTTCCATATTGAAGGGTATGATTTCATAGCTTACTGTTACAATTGGTATGCATCTGGCGGTGTAGCTGCATTTATTAAAAGCAATTTGCATTTTGAAACCTGCTGTTCCAATCTGCATTGTTGTGATGTCCTCAAAGTTATAGTCCGTGATTTGAAATTTGTGTTTTTCTGTGTTTACAGATTCATTGAATCATCTCTGTCGAATAATTTGTTTTATGAAGATTTAGAAAAGTTAATAGTGAATAAATCGTATAATGTCATTCTTTTGGGTGATATCAACTTAGATATAATGCAAAACTCAATTCTCGTGGATAATTATTTGTTTCTGCTCTCTAAATATGACTTTTAGTCATGTATAAATAGACCAACTCGTATAACTTCTTCATCTAGTACTTGCATCGACCATATCATGGCGCGTTTCTCGAACTCCCTAATAGTCAACTTTATAGTTCTGTTTTTAAGGTTCCGTCTACAAAAACGGAATCTTTATAATTTCGGTGTGTCCTGTCACACTTTTTTATCTCCGAAGTTTATAAAGATATCGGCATGCAATTTTGAAACTAGGTACTTCAGGCCTAGATGTCATTGCCTATGCACCGGAATTTAAAATTTGGGGCCATTTGGGGGTGGCTCCAGTATAGGTGAAGTTGCCATTAATTTTGTAACATTATCGCACCCCATCGACATATATATCAATCGACAGATCTTTTGAAATGAGTAGAGGTTTGCTTCAGCACTTTTTGATCCAAAGTACTGTTTGGAAAATATGGAGGTCCAAAGTTTTTTTTAATGCATCCCCCCTGCCATTTCTAACCAAAGAGTTTAAAAATCTGAAAAAATCACAAAAACTTCGCTTCATTGAGTACTTTCATTTAAAATAATTTCGAGCATTCTGGCCTTAATAGTTTTGGAGATATTGGCCAAAAACGGTCAATCATCGACATGCGAATTTTGAAAACCTGAAAACGTAGTTTTGTAGACATCAATGTGAGCATTCAGAAATGGTAAATTTCAAAATATCAATTCATGTTGAAATTTTGAGATAGCTAAGATTTAAAATGATAATGCATTAGCAGTGATTAGGTATGTGTATGATGGAAGAGATTTTCTGTGTTGGATAAACTTGGATAGAGGTATAGATATGTATATGGATGAATGATTGTTTGATTTGATCTAAATGTAGTTTGATATTCAGAAATCATCCATCAATATTATGCGACGGAACCTTCCCCGTGCGAGTACAACTCGCACTTCCCCAGTTTATTTATTTTCAATTATCTGATCACTGCCTCATTTGTCTAGGTTTAAAATGTTCTAGTTCGAATTCCACTAAAAAAATAACACCTAATTGTACTTTAGTTAATACGGATTTTGTGTCTCTCAACAATCATCTTCGTTTTGAGAAAGTGTTATCTGTGAAACTGATACTTCTTTGGCCTTTTCTGCGTTCATCAATTTACTCCAGAACTATGTCTCACAGAGTTCTAAAGCAGTTGTTTAAAGAAATAAGAAATTTAAAAAACTGAAGCGGATAAATACCAATATTTTAAAGTCAATTTCATGAGGTCAGAGGCAACTCTAAAAAAGAATGGGAGACAGTACGTGCAATATTAAATAAATCTAGTCAACATAATCAAATTAATAATTTGAATATAGACAATACGTGATATCCGACACCAAAGTTTTAGTAGATAGATTCAATGACTTTTTTCAATCAACAGGTTATAAGATTGACTGTGATTCTGACTGTTTATCAAATGAAGTGTCATGTCCTCGTAGTTTCTTCCTTGGACCAATAACATCTTTCAAAGTGTACAAAATTATTCGATCTCTTAAAAATTCAGATTCCGAAACATCTGACGGTTTTTCTAGCAATTTCGTTAAGAAAATAGCTTTAAATATATGTGATATTTTATGTTATATCTATAATAAAAGTGTTGAATGTGGCATTTTTCCTTATTATTTGAAACTAGCTGAAGTAACTCCTTTGTTAAAAAGAGGTAATAGGACTAATATTAATGATTACAGGCCCATTTCTTTATTGCTGGTTTTCTCAAAAATCTTCGAGAAAGCTATAAAGACAAGAATGGTCAAATTTCTAAAAAAAAAAAAAACAATTTTTTCAGTGATTGTCAATTCGGTTTTCGAACTGGTTGTTCAACAGAAAGTGCCCTTTTGAATTTCTGTACAAATATATATACAAGCTTAAACGAGAAGCATCATACTGCAGCACTGTTTATTGATATAACCAAAGCCTTTGACACAGTAGATCACAAAATACTTTTGGACAAACTACACAAGTGTCGCTTTAGAGGAAGTTTCCATAGCTGGCTGGTTTCGTATCTTTCTAACAGAACTCAAAAAGTTAAAATTGAAGGGATTTGTTTTGTCACTGATTACCATTTTATGAGTTTTGAACCAATGACTAATCACTTCAAGGTCATGATTAATAGTCACAGAAAGATTCAAAGCAGGGTCAGCCGAAAAAGCACAAGCCATATCATCTGCAAAAGCTGTTACTTCGCTAAAGTATTTTTGTTTAAGGAGGGAGTTGATAAATATTAAGAACAGCAATGAACCAAGAACTGAACCCTGAGGAACGCCAAGAGAAACTGTACTACACGAGCTTGTGTAGCTCTGTGACTATTAATCATGACATTGAAGTGATTAGTCATTGGTTCAAAACTCATAAAATGGTAATCAGTGACAAAACAAATATAATGTATTTTAGTTCCAGTGGCAAAAAATCAGATTATGGGTCACTTTCCACTCTGCAAATTGCATACGGTTCAGACATAGCAAAACTACTTGTAGCTCAGAATCTAGTGCTCAGACGTTCCTAAATCAACACCCGTGCTCTGAAAAATGTTTCTGTATTGAGAAGGTTGATCAGTTTAAATATCTAGGAGTCCTACTCGACTGGAAGTTGAATTGGTATGAACATACAAATGTATTAAAGAAATACCTAATGACAGCTACCAGGCAGGTATACTTTTCAAAATCCTATTGCGCATTTAATCTCCTAAAGACAATTTATTATGGATTAGTACACTCTAAGCTTGAATACGGCATAGTTTGTTGGGGTGGTACTTACTTTAATAAACTGTACCCTTTACTTGTCTCACAGAAATATATTATACGATTAATTTGTAATAAAAGCCGTCAGTCCAATAATCTCATGTTATTTAAAAATCTTAATATCCTTCCTCTAAAACACCTTTAGTGTTACAAAGTTTTCAACTCAGAATAAATCAACAGATTTGTGTACAAATCTTTCGCCTCAGACTGCATATCTATTCTCAATTTTTCTCAGTAATTGCACCAAGATTGTTGAATAAAATACCCTACTCTCTAAGATGTATACAAAATGAATCCATGTTCCAAGTGAAATCATAGCTTTTGAACCTTAGTTACAAAGAAATTCTAGATCAACCTTGTGTACTGTTATATCGAAGTTACTTTATATATTATAAATTGTTTCTATTACGTTAATGACCTCTTTTATCCACTAATGTGAAAAATAATCATTATGTACTTATATATCAGTTCTCTCGCGTGTGTTAATATGCGAAGAAGCTGATTTTTTTAAAATCAAGTGGTAATCAATTCCGGTGCGATAAATGTGCGGTATTAAAACGCCGTTCTCTGCACAGTGGTAGTACTGTGGTACCCAGACACCAAAATGACAATGCTCTGACCACAACTACCGCAAATATACAGCATGTGAAAAAAGCCTTGCAAAAGAAACAGCTGATGAGAGCAAAGGGGAATGCACTCTACAGATGATTTATGATAAGCTTTCGAAGTTGGAGGAAAAAAACACTCTGCTACTACGCAGCTTAAATCGAAGGTTAATGTTCTGGGGAGCAAGCTTAACCGGCAACAACAAACCCTTCTCAATAATTCCATCGAAATTGTGGACGTGTCTAATGTCAATGACACAAACGCAATCAGCAAGGCAAAGCAGATCTTCACCAAAGCCTTGTCCATCGATGTTCCCGACAACAAAATCGAGAGATGCTACGTTAAGAAAGTGCAAACAAAATCCTCTCCAGAATTAAAAACTATCATCTGCGTGAGATTCTCCGATCTAACAACGAAGCAGCGAATGTGTGTGCACAGAGGGAATGCAAAAACAATCTCAACACACGCGTGATGGTGTTGTCAGCAGCGGCAGTAGCAGCAGTGGCAGTAGCAGCGGAAAAGTGAGCGGTACTGGGATTTTCATTAATGATTCTCTCACGAAGTATACGCTTGCTCTTCTCTTGAAGACAAAAAAGACAATGAAACAGAAAGGCGCAAAATATGTATGGTACCAAAACAATCAAATTTTTGTGAGAAAGGTTGAGGGGGGAAAAGTCACTTCTATAAAATCGTTTGATGGTCTTGCACTTAACTAGTGCATTAATTTTACAACTTGCAATAAATGAATTTTGATATTGATTCTATCGATGACTTTTCCACCTCTATTCCTTGTAGTACCAATTGTGATAATATATTTTTGAATAGCTCCAATTGCAATAATAAATTTGTTATTGTGCACCAGAATATCAGAAGTTTGAGAGAAAACTTTTCAATTCTTGTCACACATCTTGATGCATTTGCGTGCACTCCAGATATTGTGTTTGTGTCTGAAATTTGCATATACTAATTCGAAAAAAAGCGATTATTTTATTCCCGGGTTCAACTTCTTTGCTAATACAAGTGAAAACTATGCTGCTGGTGGTGTTGGATGTTTTGTTGAAGAAAACTATAAGATCATTGATGTCCTGTGTGTTGATTTGACGAGTGCAGATGTTTTAAAGGTTTCCCTTGAAATTAATCGTGAAATATATGTTTTTTTTATGTGTCTATAGAATGCATATGTTCAATGTTTCAATGTTTGTAAACGAGTTTTCTGATTTGCTAGAAAAGGAAAGTTCAAAAAACCTGATTATTGTAGGAGATTTCAATATTAACATTATGGATAATAGTGAAACGGTAACCAGTTACTTGACATTACTAGCTTCGCATGGACTAGGATGCTTTATCTTTGAGCCTACTCGGACTGTTTCAGGTAGTTGTCTAGACCATATTTATGGGCGTTTTAGAAATGTTGCGGTCAGTGAATGCGAAAAATGCATTCACAATTTAGGGATTATTCACCACTCTTTGACGGGACTCTTAGTAAATATATCAAATAGAAAAGATAAAATTTTCGAATCCCCTCAAAGAAAAATGAAAATTAATTTTAGGAAACTTAAAAACCGCCTGGTTCATGAGTATTGGGAGAATGTTTACTCTTGTAGTGATGCATCTTCTGCGTATAAAGCTTTTATTGATTCTCTAAGAAAGCACTTTTTAGATCCTCATTTCTGCCCTCCAAAAAACAGGTAAAAAACTTAAACCTTAACTTAGTTTGAAATGCAAGAAGTATCCTGATAACTTAGGTTTAAGTAGGAGGTATAAGAAATTGTGCTTGGAACTTAAAAAGGAGATTCCAATTTGTCGCGATACCTACTACCGTACTCAATTCAGCTCAGCAAAGGGAAATCTGAAAGATGAATGGAAGATAGTAAACAGCATACTAAATAAATCAACATTTTCAAAAAAAACCTATTGTTCTACGTGTCGATGACTATGATTTGTCTGATAAGCGTGCTGTTGCTGATGCATTTAATTACTATTTTGCCAATATAGGCTGCAGCTTACAACCTTACTCAGCCCAATCTTCTTGTTCTCTCTGTCCCTCCGTTTGTGCTGAACCAATGCAATGTAGTAGTTTTGTTTTTCAGCCCATAACTCCTCTGGAAATCTTAAAAGTGATTGGTTCTTTAAATAAATCGAATTCGTGTGGTGCTGATGGTATCTATAACTATGCCCTTAAACAATTTGGATGTTTCATAGTGAATGTCTTGGGTTATATTTTTAATTGTTGCGCGTTTGAGGGAGTCTTTCCTGATGGCCTCAAACGCGCAGATATCATTCCATTGTTTAAAAAAGGTTCTGCTACTGAGATCGGAAATTATAGACCCATTTCACTCCTTCCTACTTTCAGCAAAGTTTTTGAAAAACTAATGAAAAATAGGATAGTGAGTTTTCTAACTAAAACAAAGTCCTTTGGATGGGATTATCCAATTTGGATTTCAAAAAGGGAAGTCGACGGAGGATGCACTTTGACAGAACTGTTCGCAAATAATGTCACACCTCCATGTAAAAAAATGTACGGCTATGGTTAACCACAATTTTTTGTTGAGAAAACTAGAAAATGCTGGTTTCCGTGGATTTATCCTTAATTGGTTCAGGTCTTATCTGGAAAATAGGTCGCAGAGAGTGAAGGTAGATGAAATTAGGAGCGAGATTAAGTTCTTTCATCTGTACCTCAAGGTTCGGTTTTGGGTCCAATCCTATTTCTAATCTATATCAATTCCCTATTTGATCTTAATTTTAAAGGTTCACCTACTGCATTTACGGATGACATAGGTTTCTCTTATGGCCTCAACAGTCCTTTGGACCTGGTTTCTGATATCAATTGGGATCTAAGTGTATTGAGACACTGGTTTGCTACACATAATTTTCTTATAAGCTCCAAGACTATAATAATGTTTTTTAACTTATTTTCCGCGCACAAATTGGAGGCAAATGTGTACTTCCACGCACCTGAGTGTGAAAAATACAAAATGTTTAACTGTCATTGTTCGTCTCCCTCCCCCTCTTTTTGTAGTAATCTAAACTGTAGTGATAAATGTTTTTTAATTGACATAGTCGACGAATTTAAGTACTTGGGGCTTACCCTTGATTCAAGAATGAGTTTTTCGAATCACACAGACTCATTGAGAAAGTACTTTCCATGCAATGTCTAACATTTTTACTTTTTGCGCAATGTATGCCCAACTAAGCTGTTAAAGATAATTTACTATGGAATTTTTCATTCTAAGCTGCAATATGGAATTACTTGTTGGGGAGGTATCTACCTAAATAAAATACAACCTTTGTTGATTTTGCAGAAATGTATCTTAAGGAAAATTTGTCATAAACCTGGTAAATATCCAAGCTTTCTCTTGTTCTGCGAACAAAAAATTCTTCCAGTTCGTCACTTGTATTGTTTTAAAGTGTTAAAAACATTTTTTATGAAGTCTGGTAACCGTAACTTTCGTCTTATTTCAAATTATAATTTACGGGGAAACCTATCTAACATGTTATCTGTACATATTTTCCGTACCACTGCGTATCGTAATTTCTTTTCTGTTTTATCTCATCGGTTGCTTAATAAACTCCCACAGTCGATCAGGGCAATATCAATACCTGGTACGTTTATGGAACGCGCTAAAATGTGGCTTTTCGGTTTTAATTTCGTTATTTTAGAAACTTTTGCTTTTATTATTTTGTATTAGTTTGATACTGCATCTTTCAGCAATTGTTTTTGTTTACGTTTAGATTTACATTCTCTATGAAATAACTTATTACTTAATTTTATGAAGTTGTTTTTTGAGGGTAACCCCACCCAAAAATAACTTATTTTCTAGTGTATATGTCAATTGAAGTGTCATTTGACTCTATTTTATTTATTTTTAAATTAAAATATGAAATGTCACCAACTTTTCCTTCTTATTTTTTGCCATAACATGAATTATTGTATAAAATATATATTGAATTGTATCATGAAATCATAAGAAAAGAAAAGAATAAATATAACTAACTAACTAACTAACTATATATTGTTTCATCTATCTTGTACTCCCTGTTATTACATAAGAGTGAAAAAATAAAATAAAATAAAATATCTTAAAAGTGTGTTTTTTTTTAACGCCGAAACTAAGGCTCAATACACTGCAACTGTTTTGATTTATGCACTCTCAATAACACTATCCTGAAATCATACTACAGTTTTCGTTTTACAATAATCACCACAATTACTGAACTTGTCTACACACAGGCGGTTTTCACTCTATTCGCTCTTATGTAAATCCTCAAATGCTCCTCAAGCGTCCGGTTGTACCTTTCCACCATGTCGTTTAATTGCGGGTGCAACGATGTTGTTCGTGCCTTCTGTATGCCTAAGGTTCGACACAGTTCTTTCAGGACCGCAGACTTGAAATTTCCTCCCTTCAAGTGCAGCTCCAAAGGAACACCGAAACGATATACCCAAATGCTGAAGAATGCATCAACAAATGTCTTAGCCTTCTGATTCGGCATGACGTAAACTTCCGGCCACTTGCTGAAGTAGTCGATCCGAGCAGGACGTACAAATTGTCACGGTCACTGGTAGGAAAATGTGCTGCTACGTTCATCGCAACTCTTTCAAATAGTGCTCTAAAGTTGTATTGGTGCATTTTCCCACGGCAACTACGGCCGGCTCTGAACAGCGACATTAAGAAGCTCAGTGAATCGACAGAGGTGAAGCCGTGAACAAATTTTACGTGTTTTTTCCGGGAATCGAACCGACAACATCGAGCATAAGAGTCGACACACTTACCCACTACACCACGGCGCCCACGGCCATATAAATACTTATAGAAAATTTTACTGAAGTAGGCAATTACCTTCTCCTCGCCATCAATTACTTGGCTGAGGACAACGCCTATGCAATAAGCGCTTGCATCCATATCCAGTATGAATGTGTTGTCGAATACTGGATACGCGAGGATTGGTGCGGAACAGAGCAGCTTCTTTCACTCCTGAAAAGCTGCTTCCTGCGATTCCTTCCACACAAACGGCTGATTCTTCCTCGTCAGCTGGTGCAAGCTATGTGCCCTGTTCACAAAACCCGGTACGAAACGCCTGTAGTAGGTGCACAGTCCAAAGAAAATCCGTAGCTCGTGACCGAGATACTTCACTTCCCTCCTGAACACCGAACACTTCTTCTAACTGAGCTTAAGTCCAGCTCCCGCAATGCGTTGAAATACCTCTTGTAGGTTCTTCAGATAGTCGTTGAAGTCCTTTCCCATTAAGGTGATGTCGTCGAGGTATACAAAACAGGTCTTCCAATGTAATCCTCTGAGTACATGCTCCATTAGCCGCTCGAAAAGAACTGGAGCATTGCACTTGCCAAATGGCATTACAAGAAATTGCTAAAAGCCGTATCCGGGGTAAGATCTGTCCTTCCACGGTCGTTTGCAATAACCACTTTGGAGGTCCGCTGTAGCGGACCACTTCGCTTCAGACAACGTGTCCAGGGTATAGTCTTTTCTTAGCAGGGGATAACTGTCTCTCTTCGTTATCTCGTTAAGCTTCCTGTAGTCCACACAGAAGAATGTGCTGCCATCCTTCTTTTTAACTAATACCACTGGCGAGCTCCATGGACTTTTCGATGGCCCAATGACGTTGTTCCGTTGCATCTCCTCCACTAGCTCAGTAACTTTCTGCCCCTTTGTAATGGGCACTCTCTCCTCAGTGGTTGTCCGAACGATAAACATCCCTATGTCTATCAGCATTTTAAACTTAATTTAAAATTAAAATAAAAGTATAAGTAATAAAAAAAACTACTGACTACTAATATGTTTTTTTGTCTCGCTTTCGACGTAAGAATGCCGATTTTTAAACTACGGCCTCTGAGTTCGGCGGAATCCCCATGTCCTTTTCTGTGACAACTGGGTTAACTTTGGAGACTTGCCCTCTCAGGCATTCAGTGGTATCTCAGAATTCTTATACTTAAGAATCTTCCTTTTAAGGTCCAGAGCAATTCCGGTCATGGTCATAAATTCCACACAGAGAATCAACTCGTCCACAATTTCCGCTACTATGAACTCGTGCTCAACTGTCGTACTGCCTATGGTGCTACTCTCGGTTGACTTCTTAAGTATCGGTGCATCAATCCCCGTCGCTTTGTGTAGCCGTATCCCAAACAACGGCTCCACTTCTTCCGCCAGCTTACTCCTTATGATCGAATGTAATGCTACCGTGTTCAATTGTCCAATGTTACCGTCAACCCCTTGCCACCAACGATGCAGTCGACAGTGAGATTGTTCACCTTCCGTCCGAGTTGGGAAGCAAGCATTGTGGAGCAATCTGTTGGGAGTCAGTTTTTGGCCCTCGAAACTGACTCATTTTAGTTTAACGGCGGCATATAACCGCCGCTGTCTCAGCTCGTATCTGGCTCTCATCTTTTTGAATACGGTGCCGGTGACTGGGACCTAGAACGTTTTCTTCGTTCCCTGCAATCGCTTGCCATGTGCCCGATTTTTTCGCAGACGACACACCGGCTCTTAGATTTGTCTTGACTAGGGTTCGGTTCTACATCCACTCTAAGAGCTCTGGTATACTGGACACATGTCACTCCCGCTGTCTCGTATGACAGAGCTGCAGCAACCGTTTCTTGGAAGGTTTTCATCGGTGACAACAGTGTGATTCGTTTTGTCTCCCGATCTCTTATTCCATCTACGAATGCGTCAATCTTAGTATTTTGGATGAGCTCCAATTTTTAGCCAGCGTAGGCCAGATGTGCCAATCGCTCAACTTCCACTGCGAACTCTTAAAGTGATTCACCGTTGCGTAATTTTCGGTCCTTCAACTCCATCTTGTTGTTGCGGTGTTCGCCTATATACTTGCACTGTAGAGAGCTAATGACTGCGTCGTAGTCCGTCTGGAGATCTTCTGGAATCGTCTGGATTACATCTGCAGCACCACCCTTCAGAGAAAGTACGAGTGAAAGTACTAGCTCAGAACTGTCTCGTCGAGATGATAAACTTTCTCGTCCAACTTTCACTTCTCTATTCACCTCCAGAAGTTTCTGTTCCAAGTGTTTCTGTTGTTCTTCTAGAGCTTTCTTGATTTTGATCATTTGGGCCTCCAACTCCTCCTCCTCGCAAGTGGACGAACAGTGTCTTGGTCTTTTTGAGAGAAAAGTTCTGCGCGCGATCATTGGTCCTGTTTGCGTTGAAAGCATTTAGGGAGAAGGTTCAACCACGAACTGTATGGGCTGTACAGCGACATGAGTCTAGCCAGGCGTCTACGGATCCAACGCCTAAGATGGCTAGGCCATGTAGAGCGTATGGACAACTTAGCTCCGGCCCGAAGAGTCTTCGACTCTGAGCCTGTGGGACAACGCAACAGAGGACGTCCACGTACAAGGTGGCGCACACAAGTCGAGGGGGACCTCGGCCGGCTTGGTGTGCGAAACTGGAGACAGCTGACGAAAGATCGTGCTGGCTTTAGGGGCATGTTGAGTGAGACCTCGGACTGTAGCGCCCTAAGAAGAAGAAGAAGAAGACAAATAAACGTAATCTTCATAACCGTTTTTATTAGGAGCTCTATCACTGAATTGTAACGAAATAAAACAATTCACTTCAACTGTTTCAGTAAGCACAAATTTATTCCCAATAACTCTAACCTGAAAATGATTTACAATAATCGCCATTTTATTACTATTACAATTACTGAACTTGTCTATACACAGGCGGTTTTCACTCTATTCACTCTTAAACTGTCTCGACTTCTGTTATTTAGGGAGATTTATACTTCACCAATTGGATTCCATTATATTCAAGAAAACCCTGAGAATGATCTCTGCCTGACAGCTGATCAATTCCGTCTATGGAATTTCTCATATCCCTATTTTGTTTGCAGTAGATGCCACAGTCGGCGTTAGAGTGTATTTTTGCCGCACTACCCACCACTAGATGGTGCAGTCAGCATAAGTGTCCATTTTTCCCACAATATGTTTGTTAAAATATAGATACTGATCTAGCCAAATCCCCAGGTATCTGACTACAGTCTGATTCGCTAGTGGTTGCCTACGTTGTCCAACAACTGAAAACTTCCGCTAATACGTAAATATTGAATATTGAAGACCATTTTAATGTTAAATCCGCAGAAACTACATTGCAATTTTTAACAATGAATTTTCTGTTGGGGAGCATATTAAACAACCTGTGGTTTGCTTATACCCAATATAAAAAAATTCTGACGGAGCTACAGTCTCAGGTAGACCTGGGCCAAACTTCTCAGCAACTACTTGTGTTCTGCGAGCTATCGTTCTTTCACGAGTGGAGGGGCCTTGAGTAGCTTTGTCTAGACAGGTATACTCTTTGAGCATTGTCAATGACTCGAAAAAGTTGGATCCGGGAAAGAATTTTAGGTGTTTTTTTTTCGGGAATCGAGCGTAGGAGTAGACGCACCTACCCACTATGCCACTTGTTATATACGTAGGGATGCAACATCGTTCTTAAAAACATCGATGTTTGAGAACATCGATGGTTCCACGACAACCATCGATGTTAAAAAACATCGATATTAACAACGATACATCGATGTTTTATTTATCTTCTCCATCACACAATTTGTGTGAAACAACAAAATCTACTAGTCTCACCAGTTTCAACCCAAAAACCTTCTCTGTATTCCGTTTCGTTGAAACGAAAAACCCAAAGTGACGTTGGAGAATCCTATGGTTCGGGATTAGGGTTCCAGAGCGGGCCCATCATGCACGTTTATACAGCGATTCGCTTGTTTCAAGAACGATACCCGCTCCCAGCCGCACTTCTACTTGGCTGTTGACACAAGGTCTGCTATGCTTACGCATCCAGCCAATTCATGCCGAAACATTAACCCGATTAGCGACCGACCCACAGTTCCATATGAGTTGGATAACCAGTCTCCTTGAGGGTTGCTCGATGCCCAGGGTGTACCACTTGGAGGTTAGACTAGGAGAGGCTAAGATATAACAAAGTTACATTGTATTGCGCATCTCTAGCTCTTTTACATCCCGTAATTATTACACAAATACAAGCACATTTTAAATTGAACACATCTTGGCAATGTTTAACGAAATGAATAAACGATGTCGATGTTTGACAGTTTTACTGTCGATGCATCGGTGATGTATCGGTTATTAAAACATCGATGTTAACATCGATGTTCATGAACGAAACATCGATGAATTGCAAACATCGATGTATCGTTTGCATCCCTATATATACGTGGGAGCCAATCGTCGTCCCCAGAAAAATAAAACACCAAAATATTTTAATAGCTCTTTATTCATTATTTCCAAACATCGAGTGAATCTTAAAACTTCCTTAACATAAATGAAATCTATTATTCATAATGTTCATAACAGAAATCTTAACAGAAGAGAAAAGAAAAAGAAAAAGAAAAATAACATAGCAACTTGTTATTGTCAAAACATGATATCATGTTTTAAACATGTTGTTGGGCTTACATGCAGCGCAACAAAGAGAAAATGAGGTTAGTACGACAGCTTCTTTATGCATAGCAACAGCATGTTTGATCTCATGGGATTTTCGCTTTGCAATAAATGGCTTGGCTTTTGTTGACAAGATCGGTACAGCCTGCATACTCATATTAGTTGCAAACAATTGATGGGATTGTCTATGGACAGCTGCATCTGTTCTAATACCGCTTGGCTTTATATTTCTGTTGCCAAGATCGGTACAGCCTGCATAGTTAAAGCATGTGACTCCTCCCGCCTTAGTAAGGACAGAACATGGATGTGAATGTTAATAGTCATGATGGTCAGAGGTATGAGGTTTCATGCTATTAGCATCATGTTACTGCTTTTGAATGTAACAGATTCTGTGTCGCATACGAGCCATTTTTCTTTTTCGGTAGTAATATATTACGTACATACATGCTGTGAGCTTTCATATTTTTTTTAATTGTCATTACATATTTTTTTGTTCATACATAAATATTTAAATACATTTTTGTGTGTATAATTATTTCAATGCTATTTATATTATACTAAACAATATACTACTTTACGCATTAATTGCAAGTACTTAATTTATTAATCATGTAAATGTTTATTTATCTTCTTTTTTTCAATATTCTATATAACTATTATTATATTTTAACTTTCAATATACTACATGATTTACCCACATGAAGCAATATTTTGAAAATTAACCAAAATATTCCTTACTATTTTTAACTACTAACTTCCAACTTAAGAAAACATTTATAATTTCTTGCTTTGCATTATTTTTTTCATAACTCAGTTAATAGGTATGAATGATTTTTTTTATTTATAAATAATGTGTATATATTTTTCGTTTTTTGTGCATTATATTGAATTGAATTCTTCTTCTTCTTCGTCTTAGGGCGCTACAATCCAAGGTAGACCTGGGCCTCACTCAACATGCCTCTCCAGCCAGCACGATCTTTCGTCAGCTGTCTCCAGTTTCGCACACCAAGCCGGCCGAGGTCCCACTCGAATTGTGTGCGCCACCTTGTTCGTGGACGTCCTCTGTTGCGTTGTCCCACAGGCTCAGAGTCGAAGACTCTTCGGGCCGGAGCTAAGTTGTCCATACGCTCTAAATGGCCTAGCCATCTTAGGCGTTGGATCCGTAGACGCCTGGCTAGACTCATGTCGCTGTACAGCCCATACAGTTCGTGGTTGAATCTTCTCCTCCAAATCTCATCAACGCAAACAGGACCAAAGATCGCGCACACAACTTTTCTCTCGAAAAGACCAAGAGACTGTTCATCCACTTGGGATATTGTCCATGCCTCTGCGCCGTAAAGCAGGACTGGGATGATCAAGGTCTTATACAAAGTCAACTTGGTCTTCCGAGAGAGGGCTCTACTACTCAATTGCCTTTTGAGCCCATAAAAACAGCGGTTGGCAAGAGTTATTCTGCGTTTGATCTCGGTACTGATGTTGTTTGTACTGTTTACCGCGGGGCCAAGGTAGACGTAGTCCTTTACTACCTCAAAGTTAAAGCTGCCTATGGTGACGTTCTGGCCAAATCGTCGATGTTGTGCGTCCTTTCTTGATGACAGCATATACTTTGTTTTGCCCTCGTTTACCACCAGACCCATTTTAGACGCTTCCGTTTCAATGCCAGCAAACGCATCATTGACGGCTCGCTGTGTTCGCCCAATCACATCAATGTCATCCGCGTAAGCTAGCAGATGAACGGACATTTGGAAGATCTTGCCTCTTGTGTTGGCCAGTGAGTTTTGCACGATCTTCTCAAGAACGATGTTAAAGAAATCACATGACAGCGCGTCGCCTTGTCTAAAACCTTTTTTGTCATTGAAGGTCTCGGTGACTTCGTTACCGACCTTGATGGAACAGCGAGAGTTCTCCATCGTCATCCTGCTCAGTCTGACGAGTTTGGCAGGAATGTCAAAACTAGACATGGCGCTGTATAGCTCGTCTCTATACACGTCATATGTCATATGCGGCCTTGAAATCGACAAATAGATGGTGTGTGTCGATCTGCATTTCATGGGTCTTCTCCAGGATCTGCCGCAGTGTGAAAATTTGATCGATGGTGGACTTCCCGGGCCTGAAATCACACTGATAAGGACCTATCAGTTTGTTCACAAATGGTTTCAGGCGTTCACACAAAACGGCGGAGAAGATCTTATACGCATTGTTAAGAAGATTTATCCCCCGATAGATGACGCAGTCAAAGGGGTCTCCTTTCTTGTGGATCTTGTGGATATTGAATTGAATTGAAGTTTATTAATTTGGTCCCTTTAGAGCAAATCAGTTTTACAATGTTTTACAATATTAGTACTTATCTTTTAAAATGTACAAAATTTGTCTCACTTTTAATATTGTTTGATAATTCATTATATAAATTAAAGAATTCTGGGTATTTGCACTTAACAATTTAGGTAGTCTGAAGTCATTTGAGTTTCTTAAGTTATATGGTTGTATATCTGTAATATATTGCACATATTTTGTTAGATACTTTGGCATTAGGTCATTCTTGATTTTATATAAAAATACTAAAACATTCATAACAACTCTTTGCTTAATAGACAACCATTTTAACGAATTTAACATGACACTAACTGATACAAATCTATTACACTTAAGTATACATCTCATTGCTCTATTCTGCAATAATTGCAGTCTTTTTATAACATTGTTACTACACAGAAATAAAATAGTAGAACAATACTCAAAGTGTGGTTTAACAATTACATTATATATATTTATTGCACTTAAGGTTGAAACGTTGTTTCTTATCCTTCTTAGGAAGCCAAGTTTTTTTTAACACTTTCTTACATAAATAGTCAATATGCTGTATTTTATTTCCGCGACTTTTCAATTTCTTCACTGTCAGTTTCTAGTCTTATATCCTCTCCTACTCGTTCGTTCAGAATCATCCTGTATGTTTTCTTCACGTTCAATTTTAGTCTGTTTTGCTTTATCCACATATTCACATCTCCTAAGTCCTGCTGCATACTTTCATGACATTGCATGAAGTAGTCCTCTGTGGCATATATGCATCATCAGCAAATAGGGCATATTTTTACAACACTTTTAAGGTAATTTATATATATGATAAAAAGTAGTGTTCCTAGCACTGATCCTTGAGGAACACCGAACTGAATTTCTTTTCTATCTAATAACACTCCATTCACTTTTACTACCTGTGTTCTATTGTTCAAATATGTTTTAAACCATTCAAGTTCCTTGTTTTTTTACACCATATTTATTCAGTTTTTTTACTTACAATTCTCTGTCTATTGTCTCAAATGCTCTTTTTAAATCTAGAAACACACAATACACACGTTTTTTTTGGGCTATTTGTTCCTTCCATTCCGTAATCACAAGGTTAAGAGCACTTTCACAGGAATGAGCTTTTCTAAACCCTGATTGTTCTTGTATTATTAAATTGTTTTTTTCGAAGAAATCGTTTATAGGGGTATATACTATTTTTTCAAACACTTTCACACATAGGGTTAGGGAATTAACTGGACGAAACTCTTCAGATTTTTTTGTATTTGGCACTTTTTCAATGGGGGTTACTATGGTTTCTTTCCATGATTTTGGAAATACACCCAATTCTAACGACTTATTCATTATCCTTAACAACGCTGGACCGATACAGTCAAAATTTTGTAAATACGTTTCTGGACACATCTGATCGAAATCTTTTTTTTATTTTTCAATTGCTTTAATACACTTTCTATCTCGAGCATAGTTATTATTTTGAACACAAAAACATTTTGACTTTCACTCACAGAATTTATATAATGCACACACTGAATGGAATTATTAATTTAAGCAATACTGTCAACCAAGAACTAGTTAAAGTTGTTCGTGATTTCCTTAGGGTCTTTATAAATATCATTACTAAATACTATATCACTAATATCACAGATTGTTTTTGTTTTTAGCACGTATTGTTTTAGATTGCGCCACATATCTTTCTGACTACCGGATTGTAATTTTTTTGTTTTATAAACTTACTTTTGCACTTTTGTATTTCTGACCTGTATTTATTTCTGTACGCTCTGTATTGGCTTCAGTCATTGATTGCATTTGTTATATCCCCTCTTTTGAAGTATTTGATTTTCTTGCTTTTCAGTTTAGTAAGTGTTTTGCCATACCATTCATTTACCTCAAATCTCTTAAACTTTGTTCTTGTAAATTGAGTTACCACTTTTTTAACACTTTCCTGAAACATTTCACTCATTAACCTTACATCCATGTTGTTATTAATGTACTTTATGTCACTATTTGTCATTGAAGATTTTTATTGTTCCTATAAGTATACCTCACCCATTTTCCCACCACCTCTCGTTTCTTTTTTGCGTATTTCAATGTTCACAGTTATCGTTTGATGATCACTTATTGTTAAGTCACTATCAACCAATGTTCCAATATTATTTGAGTTTGTAATGACATAATCAAATAATGTTCTTGACTCTTCTGTGATTCTTGTTGGTGTTTTTACCACTTGCTTACAACCATTATCACTAATAATTTTGGACATTTTTCGTCTATAAGTTTCAGTAATAAATTAAAGTCCCCCATTATCATATACTCTTTCTTTTCTCCTGCAAGGTCCTTCATCAGTTTTGCGAACTCCTTACAAAAGTCCCTTCGTGATGAATTTGGGGATCTGTAAACTCCTACCACAATTAATGAAACGGCACCAACACTGATCAAGTTTACTATCCACCACATGTCCTTATTTTTCGAGTAATTAGCAATATTCTCCGTTTGTATTCCTCTTTTCGTGTAAATAACAACTCCACCTGTCATACTGGATATACTATTACACTTGACCATTTTGTAACTTGGAACTCGTATTTCCTCGTCTAAATTCTTTTCGGTGACATGTGTTTCTGACAGTACTATTACATCACATTTCTCATTAATTATCAGATTCTGCACTTCGTCATAGTTATTCTTTAGATCTTCCACATTTAAATAAACCACACGTAAATTTGTTGGTTGCTAAAAACCTATACGATTTCTTTGGACTTACAGTTTTTTAACAAACACTTCACATTTATGACTCCGACAATCGTGACACACATCCAAGCTTAAACCTAAGTTCTTATTTGTTATTACACAGTTATTGCACTTTAGTCGCGTCTTATCACAGCTCATATCGTCACATTTTGCACAAACTATTTGGTTTTTACATACCGCCGCATTGTTTGTAACACGTTTTGATACCAACATAGTCATTAACATAGCATCTGTCCCAACCTACATTCAGTCTTCCTCTCTCTATCACTAGTATATAGTCTTCCTTTTTTTTTTTTGATTTTTGATCGCTTTTTCTAGGTCCTGTTTTTCCCATTCTTCCCTCATTCCACTCATCATTACACAAGGTTTTTTAAGTTCGGCAACAGACACTTCATATTGTGTCCCGAGATTTTCTTTTGCTTCTTTCACTAGAGCATTTCTTGACTCACTGTCTTCACAATTAATTATAACCATACCCTCCTTTTTATTTATCATTTTGTTCACCTTAACTGATATGGAGGCTGGCTTAATTTTTTCTTTAATGTCTTCTTTCGTCTTCTTATTGTCCTGTGATTTTTTTTGGTCTTACTATGACTGGTGGTTCATTTTTTAGTAGATCAGCATATGACACTTCACTTTTTTTTCCACACACTCTTTTTATTTCACTTAAAACCTCCTTCTTTTCATTATTTAGCTTTTTTATACTAAATAAAATTTGTTCAATACTTTGATTTTGTTTTACAATTTCGCTTTTCACTGCACTATCCGTATTGTTATCTACGGACACATTTTCACACTTTTTTCCTACATTTTCCACTACCTTTTTAAAATCCTCATAAATTCCAACACTGTCTGTTTTATGCTTTTAATTCACACATTTTCTTTAGATGGTTCTCTTGTGAAAATTTCAAATTGTGAATTCTTTCCATACATCTATTTTCAATTGCTTCCAGTAGTTGTTTCAATTCGCCTTCGTTCTGCTTTTAGGAATCAGCCAATCCAACTTTGCACTCCTTCAAATAATCGTCATTTCTCTTCATTTCTTGTTGCATCTCCTTAAACGCTTCATCCACATTTTGTATATACAGCATGCAGTCATCACAAATGAACCTCACTAAGTTATTAGCTCCCATTATATTAACCGAATATTGATCCATTCCACTACACTTTGTTGCCACATGATACTGCTTCCCACAAATGCCTTGGCACTTCAAACCAGACTCCCCTCTAACACGGGTTTTGCAATGGCAACACTGATCTGGCATATTGCCAAGTTGCCCATGCACTTCCTACGTAAGCTTTCACTGCCATTGACAGCTCAGTTCACACACCGGTTTATTTCTAAACACGCTTGAAATTCTGTTACCCGAGTAAATACTAGACATGTATGTATATCTTAGCTTTTATTTAAATGAAAAACACCATTAAAAAAGATTTTTCCAGTAGTCGGATTTTTTAATAAGCTAGCCTATCAAAAACCGCACAGAATAGAAATCACTTCAATAATTTAGAGTCACTATCTCACACTATAATTTACTATCATTCGCAACAACTTTGGTGATCGCGTCCGCTAGATTTGACGTTTACGAATTGACATTATATACAACGAGTATGTTTTACTTTTACTAGTGACTATATGAATGGATATATAAAGGCAAAAAATTAAAAACTTTTTTTATTTAAAAAAAAAGAAAAAAAATGTTTGAGGATTATTCTATTTCAATTTTGATTTTTTCCTATGCGAGTTTCCTATTGATTTTCGATCAAATTTAGCATTTTTAATTGAATTTTGATATTTATATTTTCTTTTTACGATCTGTCTATCACGTTTGAAGCCAGTTTTGTCTTTGAAGTATGTTCTACCCTTTTGTTGAACATCTTTATTTATATAACGTGGTAGAAGTTTGATGTTATGAAAACCTAGGTTCTTGACAAATTCCCTATCATGGAAATCATGGAAATGGCTTGTGTTGCATTTGACTTGTTTATTCGTTTTTCCTTTTCTGATTTCCGTCTCTTCAAATCCTCCCACTCTGAAGCACTAAGAGTAAAATGTAAAAGATGGTTTGAAAGAGCGGAATGAAAACTCTCTACAACTGAATTGCCAGTATGAGTGTTGGGAGATGAAAAGTAATGTAGTATATTTTCTTGATTTAAAAAGTTTTTAATGCAGGCTGTATAAAATTCTTTATCTGCAACTATTTGGTAGGGTTTTCCTTTCGGTTGCCGCCGCGGCCGTGTGGGTAAGTGCATTGACCCACACGCACTAGACTTACACAGTCTAAGTTCAAATCTCAGTTCACGTCTCCACCTCTTTCGAGTCACTGACAATGCTCAAAGAGTATAACTGTCCATAAAAAAGCTCCTCAATCTCGCCGTTCAGAGTCGACATTAAACTATAGATCCCCTTCACTCGTGGGAGAATAATAGCACGCACAACACGAGTGGTTGCTGAGAAGTTAGGCCCAAGTCCACCTCGGACTGTAGCGCCGCCATTATTATTATTTCCTATGGTTGAAAATCGTTGTTTTAAAATGTCTGTTATTGTTATCGAATTTCTGTCTGTAATAGCGTGGATAGATGCATGTTTCGTAAGCTTGTCAATGCAGGTAAGGAACATAGTATTTTTATTAAGAAACCAAATATCTATATGTATAATTTCATTTGGCTTACTAGGGGTTTCAGAGATCAACAATTTTGTTTTGACTGGATGGCGATCATATTTGCACATGTTACAAATAATACAATTGTTGATGTATTTATGAGGATTTCGAAGCGTTAATACGCGAACCATGCAGACACAAGCGTCTGCACCTAGCCTCTATTAACGAACTCCTACTCTCACCTCCCCGTGGTGAAATCCGGGAGCCGAGTACCCTCGACAGAAGATGGGGTAACCAACCCCCGTGGAACGTCTGGGCGGCTGCAAACGAGAGAGGGTGGAGTGTGAGTCTACCAGGGCTCATAACTCTTTTTAGGATGGCGGCGGAGGAGCTGGTCAACTGATTGGCCAACGGCGGCATCCACAACTCCAGTCAGCAGTAGCTACCTGGTTTCCATGGTAAGGTCGGGACTCTGGAATAGAGATGGCGGCGGATGAGCCCTTCTTTTAGGGCCAACGGCGGCGCTCACAGCCTGCAAGAGGCTACCGACACCGTATCCTTCCGGACCCCTTTGTCCGGGGGCTAAACAAAATGGACCTGTCCTCCCAGTTGGAGGTTGTGCGTGGGGTTAACTTCCTCACCACGTAAAAATGAACGAGTTCAGAAAGCAGAAACTGCCTCGGATATGGACGGATTTACTGTTGACGACCGCAGCAAACGAAAAAAGGACAATGACTTTCGGTTCTGCACGTGGAATGTGAGGTCCCTGAACAGACCACGTGCAGCCGATGAACTCGCAGAGGCCCTAGACTGCTATAAATAAGACGTTACCGCAATCCAGGAAGTGCGATGGGATGGGCCGGGCGAAAAGAGGATGAAAAGCTGCGATATCTACTACGGCGATTGTTACAGAGAGCGAAGGCAGCGATTATTTGGATGTGCATTTGTTGTTCGAGGCAGACTTAGGCAAAAAGTCTTAGGCTTTAAGTACATAAGCGAGCGCCTCATAACAATCCGCATCAAGGCTAAATTCGGCAACATCAGCCTAATCTGCGCCCACGCCCCAACAGAGGACAAAGATGACGATAGCAAAGATGACTTCTATGATCTCCTAGAAAGAACGTACGATCAATGCCCCAGCTACGACACCAAGATCGTTCGTAAAGAGGACATCTTTGCTAGAGTCATCGGTAAACACAGCCTGCATGACACCACGTCCGAAAACGGACTCAGGCTGGTGGACTTTGTTACGGGGCGAAACCTCTCCGTAGCTAGCACGCGGTTCCCACACCTCAACATCCATAAAGGGACCTGGCGGTCCCCTGATCACTCAACCGTCAACCAGATTGATCACGTTGCGATCAACGTCAGACACTCCTCCAGTATTCTTGATGTCCGAACGTTCCTGCACTAACAACAGACGAAGAAGGGAACGTTGTCAAAGAGCCATCAGAGAAGCCGCTACTGATGTGCTGGGTTTTAAAACGCCAACAAGGAAAAACCCCTGGTTTGACAACGAGTGCAGGCAGACACATGCAGCAAAACAAGAAGCCTACCGGGCAACGCTGCATCGAACTACGAGAGCTGTTCGTGAGCTCTACGAACAGAGAAAAAGGGAAGAGAACCGGCTTCTCAGGAAGAAAAAGAAAGAGCACGAAAAGCGCGCGATCGAGGAGATGGAGAGGTGTTATGGCAGGAATGATGTCCGAAAGTTTTACCAAAGGGTAAAACTTTTATCGAATGGGTATAAAGTTCGGACCGTAGCCTGCCGGGACGAGAATGGACAACTGGTAGTAGATTCGCAGTCGATACTGAGAATTTGGAAAAATCATTTCTGCAGACTGTTGAACGGCGATGAGAACACAAATACCGGTGTCAGGCAGAATGTTTCACTCAACACAACAGACGATGATAGAAGAGAATACCGTCCCCCCGACCTAGACGAAGTCAAGACAGCGATATCGGGACTGAAGTCTTATAAGGCTGCTGGTGCAGATAGTCTGCAAGCTGAAATGTTTAAAGCAGCTGGAGATGATCTGGTAGGGCGAATGCACCAGCTCATCTGTAAGATATGGTCGGAGGAAAGCGTGCCCGATGAGTGGAATCTCAGTCTCGTTTGCCCGATCCACAAGAAAGGAGACCCCTTTGACTGCGCCAACTATCGGGGGATAAATCTCCTTAACATTGCGTATGAGATCTTCTCCGCCGTTTTGTGTGAACGCCTGAAACCATTTGTGAACAAACTGATAGGTCCTTTTCAGTGTGGTTTCAGGCCCGGGAAGTCCAAATCTTCACACTGCGGCAGAACCTGGAGAAGACCCAAGAAATGCAGATCGACACACACCATCCATTTGTCGATTTCAAGGCCGCATATGACAGCGTGTATAGAGACGAGCTATACCGCACCATGTCTAGTTTTGACATTCCTGCCAAAATCGTCAGACTGAGCAGGATGACGATGGAGAACTCTCGCTACTCCATCAAGGTCGGTAACGAACTCACCGAGACCTTCAATGACAAAAAAGGTTTTAGACAAGGCGACGCGCTGTCATGTGATTTCTTTAACATCGTTCTTGAGAAGATCGTGCAAAACTCACTGGCCAACACAAGAGGCACGATCTTCCAAAAGTCCGTTCATCTGCTAGCTTACGCCAATTACATTGATGTAATTGGGCGAACACAGCGAGCCGTCAATGATGCGTTTGCTGGCATTGAAACGGAAGCGGCTAAAATGGGTCTGGCGGTAAATGATGGCAAAACAAAGTATATGCTGTCATCAAGAAAGGACGCACAACATCGACGATTTGGCCAGAACGTCACCATAGGCAGCTATAACTTTGAGGTAGTAAGGGACTTTGTCTACCTTGGCTCCGCGGTAAACGGTACAAACAACATCAGTACCGAGATCAAACGCAGAATAACTCTTGCCAACCGCTGTTTTTATGGGCTCAAAAGGCAATTGAGTAGTAGAGCCCTCTCTCGGAAGACCAAGTTGACTTTGTATAAGACCTTGATCATCCCAGTCCTGCTGTATGGCGCAGAGGCATGGACAATATCCCAAGCGGATGAACAGGCTCTTAGTATTTTCGAGAGAAAAGTTCTGCGCGCGATCTTTGGTCCTGTTTGCGTTGATGGCATTTGGAGGAGAAGATTCAACCACGAACTGTATGGGCTGTACAGCGACATGAGTTTAGCCAGGCGTCTACGGATCGAACGCCTAAGATGGCTAGGCCATGTAGAGCGTATGGACAACTTAGCTCCGGCCCGAAGAGTCTTCGACTCTGAGCCTGTGGGACGACGCAACAGAGGACGTCCACGTACAAGGTGGCGCATACAAGTCGAGGGGGGCCTCGGCCGGCTTGGTGTGCGAAACTGGAGACAGCTGACGAAAGATCGTGCTGGCTGGAGAGGCATGTTGAGTGAGGCCCAGGTCCACGTCGGACTGTAGTGCCCTAAGAAGAAAAAGAAGATGTATTTATGAATTTCTAGCCTAAGATTCGGGAAATAGTACTCATCTTTTATCTCTAAATAAGTTTCATAGATAGCTCTCTGATTTTTATCTAGATGTGCCTTTTCAATTAGTTCTAATATCTTTTCTTTGCATGTTATATCTTCAAGCAATTTTGTAGATCTAAGTACTCTCATGTCTCGTGAATTTGAAAAATACTGAACTACAGTTTTTTTGGAATTTCGATAAACATGCCATCATCTTTACAGAATATTCCTATTGTTCCCTTGATAGGTAAAAGACCCTTCAGGATGTTTAACACAAAATTTTCACAATGCTCTGATAACGAAATAGTTGACCTTATTTTCTTTTGGTACATGAGTTTACTTGTGTATGAATTCGAATTGCCTTTTTCTAATACAATTTGATGTTTATATATATTTAGAGGGATTGCCGTTATATAAATGTGATCATTTAGGTTTTCAATTCCACTATGAATGGTAGCTAAATCGGATCTAATGTCTTCGGTATCGTTGTGATTAACTTTTGAATGACTCAGGAAATCAGCAACTGTATTTTCTTTTCCTTTGATGTAATCTATATCAAAATCGAATTCGTTAAGTTTGATTTTACATCGTTTGAGCTTGCTATTGGGTTCCCTGAGGGAATTTAGCCATACAAAAGGACGATGATCAGTTTGTACTTTAAACCTGCGCCAAATAAGTATGGTCTGAAGTATTTTGTTGCCCAGTCTATACAGAGTAGTTATTTTTCTATCGTGCTATAACTTGTTTCGTGACGATTTAAAGGCCTGGAGGAAAAAGCTACCGGATGCTGATTTAAAGAAAGAACTGTCCCTAAAGCCGCGTTGCTCGCATCTGTCGTAAGAGTAAAAGTTTTTTGTAAAATCTAGGTATCCTAGAGCAGGACAAGTTATGTACTAAGATCTTTAAGTTTCCTGAAAGACTCATTGTACTCGCCGGAAGGGCTACTTTCGAATAGTCCTTTATGAATTTTCTGTAAAATCCTGTGACTCCCAAAAAGGATTTAATTTGTTTTGTTGTACTAGGCAGCTTAATATTTTTAATTGCCTCAATTTTATTAGGATTAAGTTTTATACCATCCTTTGAAATTATATGATACTCAGTTTCGCCCTTTAAAAATCTAAACTTATCAATTTGAACCTTAAGATTATACTCGGCTAATCTGCTAAATATCGTGCTTAGATAGTCGATGTGTTCTTGGAAAGAGGTTGAAAAGATGAGTATATCATCGAGATATTCCACGCATATTTTATTAATAAAATCGCATAGGACTTCATTCATCATCCTTTGAAAAGATGCTGGTGCATTTTTTAGGCCGAATGGCATGCGTGTAAATTCATAATGCCGGCTTGATGTTGAAAATGTGGTTTTATGCCTATAATTTTTACAAATTGGGATCTGGTGGAATCCTTTCGCAAGATCTAGGACTGAAAAGTACTGAGCATTTCCTAGCTTTGATAAGATATCGACTATGATTGGAATAGGAAACTTATCTTCTGTGGTTACTTAATTTAATTTCCTATAGTCCATTACTTGCCACCCTGTGTTGTCTGGCTTTTTAGGAACAATCCAAATAGGAGCATTATAAGGACTAGTGGAATTTGTAATAATACCTGAACTAAAATTCGTTCATCGACTGTTCATTGACCTCATTTTTCAGTTCTTCAGGATACCTACAATATGCTTTAAAATATACTAGGATATCATGTTTAGTAGGAATTTCATGGCTGTATTTAACGACGGCAGAGAGATCATAGCCCTCAACGTAAAACGCATGTTTATATTTTTTGATAATAGCTATCAATGATTTTATTTCCTCTTTGTTTTAGTTTTCTAGTTTAAGTCTTTCGGTAATTGCACCAATATCTGGTGTCTCGAATTTAATATCAACTATATTCTGATTTAATTCATTAATTTCACTTTTTGTTAATTGAGATAAAGTATTGTCAAAGATTAAGGGCAAAGTAGCTTCTTTTGTGTTAAGTTCTGGCTCTTCCAAATCAATTTTTGCTTGCAAAGGCTTTAAAACATTGCAGCCAAGAAAACTGTCAAAGTCTCCGGTCAAATCCGTTTCAAGCATTTCAAATGTTGTTTTTGGCCTTTTGAATTCTTTAAATAGGGGTATTGTAATTTTTGAAATAACACTCATCTGAATTGATGGATTTGAGTATTATCGGTTTTTCAACCGATAGAACTGTGAAATAAACCCTTCTGAATTAAAGAAGTACTTGCACCGGAATCTATTAACAATTTTATAGGACGTGAAATGGTTTTAACGACTATGCAGGGAAGTGATCGAATTTGCTTCAAGGAACATTTTGAAACCTGGAATCGTTAGGACTTTGTGTATTTTGCATATTTTGTTTAGGGCTCGAATAAGGTACTTGTTTGGAACTGATCGATTTCCATTGATCGTTGATTTGTTTGAGAGGAGCTTAATCTAGGAGTACGTTGTCTAAAATAGTTAGAAGTATTATTAGTAAACTGTCCTGAGTTATTAAAACTACGATTTCCTGTTGTGTTGGGATAATTGGCATTTGTTATATTTTGCGAATTGGTATACTGCAAGTGTTGTGGGTTATTATTGCGAAAATTTACTAAGTATGAAGTGTGAACATGAATAGACGCGGTTTTGCTATCGTCCAGCGTTACTAAACAATTACGGTGTAAAAGTTGAAACGAAATAGACTAACTTAATACTAAACGCCACCTATCGGAAGCCTTGTGTCGATCAGTGTCAATAAGCAGTTAAAAAAACAATTATTTCCCACTTTTACACTTAATTTTTGTTCTGGTACTTCAACGTTATCTGAGTGAACAAAGTCTTTCACTTTAAAAATGTCCGCTCCAAATTTACGCCCAAGACCAGGTCAATTTTCCTCCCCTGCAGCAAAACAAAACATTGACAACGTTCCCCTTACCGTAAAATTGTTGGTGGACCAACTATAATCGGTGTATGGGCATAACACCTACATCGATTTGACGTTGGGAAGCTACTTGAAATTTGGACTTCTCAATTCTGCTTCACCATCTAATGCAACGTCGGAGTTGGCTCTTTTGGTGTCTGTTTTTGTTTTATTGAAATGGGAAATTTTAGGGTCGATGTGAGCAATGTTCGTGGCTTAAAAGCGAGTCTCTTTGCTGTGTACGTCCACGTTTCTCAATATAAACCAGCTGTCTTCGCACTGAGTGAAACACAGGTAGGTGAGAATACCGATTTATCGGATTTGAACTTGCCTGGATATAACTTGGTGCCCCTTTTCTTCTCTCACCGCGGTCCCGGAATATACGAGTATATACGTAGTGTTGTAGCTTACCAACTTCAATCACAATACGGCCTCTGTTCCAATCCGGAATTTAATTTTCTGTGGTTAAAAATCCATGTCCGTAAGCATTTGATCCACTGCTGTTTCATTTATAGAAGTCCAAACCTGGATAGCAATTCAACTTTTAATGAGTTTGATATGCTATCCGATTCCATCACAAGAATTGTATCCCTGTAGCCTCACACTGAAATTACCATTGCGGTAAATATTCTGACATATTGTCGCATCTAGGCTCGTCTGACCACTGTGTCATATCAGCTAATTTCTCGTATTCACTCCACACAGTTAGAGAACAAATTCCCAAAAGAACCGTATGGCTATACGAGAAAGCCAATTGGAGCGGCCTTAACGACTTCTTTAGAAATTTTAACTGGTCACTATGTTTCCTCGATAGTGACGTGGATGCCGCTGCTGATACGATCACGAACATCATTCTGCTGGGTATGAGATCCTTCATTCCCCATAGAGTGAAGAGTATCAAACCCAAAGCAAATGCGTGGTATGACTTGAGTTGCAAAGAGGCTATCAGGTTGAGGGAGTTGAGTTTCCGGACCTACAAAGCCAACTCTACTGAGGAAAACCGGAAAAAGTTTAAACGGGCCAGAAATGACTGCAATGCACTAATAAGACGTGTGAAATTCTCATATGACCAAAAGTTGAGGCAAAAAGTGCTACAATGTCCCCAGGGTAGCAAAAACTTTTGGTCATTTGTTAAAAATATAAGGAATTCAGCCTCATCTTCAATTCCCACGCTCATTTGCAATGACATTCCAGCTGTCAGCTCCTTAGACAAGGCCAATCTGCTTGCTGCGCATTTCGCGGCCAGCTAAACGATGCCAGATTCGACCTTGTCTCCGCCTGTACTTGAGAGCGTCAATTGTACCATGGGACAAATCCATGTCCGCACTCGTACAGTTGCTAGAGTACTTAAAGATCTCAACGTGCATAAATCCGCTGGCCCGGATGGTATACCCCCCATACTTTTGAAGAGGTGTTCTTCTGCGCTGGCAAAACCTCTGCGTAAGCTTTTTCATCTGTCCTACTCTTCTGGTCTCTTTCCGAATGGATGGAAAACAGCATTTGTCCAGCCCGTCCCTAAAAAGGGCAAATCTTCGTCACCCTCCTCCTACCGACCCTCCTCCTACCGACCCATAGCACTAACGTCCCTTCTTTCCAAGGTAATGGAAACGCTGATAAACCGTCAGCTTATGAAATATCTTGAACCGCGGAAGCTTCTTAATGACCGGCAATACGGTTTCCGCAGCAACAGGTCCACTGGTGATTTGATGGCATATCTCACCGAAAAGTGGAATCAATCCTTGCACAATGCAGGAGAAAGCAAGATCGTTGCGCTTGATATTTCAAAGACATTTGACAGAGTTTGGCATCAAGCTCTTTTGTAGAAAATGCGTGCTTATGGTATCGATGAGTTTCTTCTTCTATGAATTAGAAATTACCTTTCGAACCGTTCAATTCAAGTCGTTTTGGATGGGTTCAAGTCTGATATCCACCAAATTAATGCTGGTGTTCCCCAAGGCTCTATTTTGTCTCCGACTCTCTTCCTCATTTTTATAAATGATCTCCTGTCTGCTACTTCTAATCCAATCCACTCCTTCGCTGATGGCAGTACTCTCAGCTTTTCATATTCGTTCCAAGACTCACGACCCTATCCTTCGGCCGTAGAACTGGAGCGGCAGCGTATGTTAAGCACATTAAATTCCGACCTTGACAGCATATTTAATTGGGGTAAAACAATAGAGTGGAAAAAACTCAATGCTGTCTACTGTCACTCAAGCGATCCCAAAATAATCAGCCATTATCCCTGAATGACACTTGCATCGAAGAAACCGAAAAACTTTCCATCCTCGGTATATGTATCAACTCAACACTTAGTTGGAATGACCACATATTCGAGGTCGCCAAAAATGCTGCGAAATGTCTAGGTTTCCTAAAGCGATGCAAGAAATACTTCACCCCCTCTGATTTGGCATCAATTTATAAGGCCTTCATTCGCCCCAAGCTTGAGTATAACGCTCATATCTAGTCTGGTGCTCCTAAGACCTCCCTGCACCTACTTGATAGAATGCAACAGCGAGCGATAAAACTTATAGGAGACAGTAATATCTCGAAGTCAATAGACTCGCTCGAACATCGCCGTAATGTCTCATCCTTGTCATTGCTTTATCGCTATTTTAACAAACGATGCTCAAGTGAGTTAGCCAATTGCATTCCTCCCCTCCATGAATTCACCCGCAATACTCGTCTCGCCAGGAATGCTCATCAGTTCACCCTTAAGCCTGCTTTCGGACGTACAGTTAAGTTTAGAGAGTCGTTTTTTAGCCGCACCATACGAATATGGAATGCTCTTCCCAGTCTAATATTTCCCACTCACTACAATCCACAGACATTTAAATCCAATGTGCACAGGTACCTCCTCTCCCTTTCTCCCTCTATACCTTCGGCCCGTGCTGTGTCTTGATTCCGGACACTTAAGGGTATTCGTAACCCTTTTGCGCGCGTAAATTATTCAAAAAAATTTTTTTAGAAGAACACCTCGCAAAACAATCGGAGTCAATACGAATTGATTTCTCAAATGAGATCACCAAAATGCTGAAGGAATTATCTCTTAAAATTGAGGAATTAAAATCAACTTGGAGTCAGCGTTTTGAAGAGTTTCATTCTAAAGTTAGCAGCATTGTGGAGCGCATTGAGCGGCTTGAAAGCAATACCAACTCAGCTAAACAACAGCAAAGCGAAATCATGGTTCTCCAACAGCGTTGCGACTCACTGGAAAAAAAATTAAGTAGCGTCCGATGCGGTACTCTTTGGGGTTCCTGTTATCCCAAGAACTTAAAAAGTCTTTTCAATCGACTCTGCCACACCATCGACTGCATGCCGCCTCTCTTAATTAACATCTTTCGGACCAAAAGCCAAGACAGCAACAACACCACTAACAACACCCTCTCACCATCAAATTCAGCAGCGCTTATGAGAGAAACACTGTATTGAAGTCTGCAGCCCAATTTCGTAACCAACATTGGGCTGAATTGCACCTCCACGACCTAGGCATTGACTTGAGTAATAGTTGTTATCTCAATGAGAGTCTAACAAAGGTAACTCGACATCTCTTAAACTGCACTCACAACCTTCGTCGTAAGAAGCAATTCCTCTCGGTGTACACAAATCTCGGATCCGTGTATGTTAAGAAGTCGTCTAATGGAAGAAGCCATCTCTCAAGATCTGCTAGCTGCTGCGACGATCAATTAAATGTAAACAGTAATTACTCTGAATTAGGTATCGTCTATTATTTTTCTGTTCTTTAACTTTCCCATATACTACTCTCAGAAACACTTCCCCCATCCCTCATCCAGTTGCATTGCACTTTTTTTTTCTCTTTCCTCTTCAATAAATAGTATAGGGTTAAGTACTCGATACAGTGTGAACGAAAATATGACGCACATCCTAGTATTACTGTTCGAACAATTGTCATTTGATGTCTCTGACCATGATCTCCTGTTTTGTACTTACGACATCAACTTTTCGAGAAATGTTTTTCCTGCCTCATTTACCAACTCGCTACTCTTTCCGCGCCGTAGGAATAGTGTCGTTCAACAGCTGACCCAAACAAAAAAGTCGAGTTGTTACAAGAAATAATATCCGAGCTATACGATCACTGTGTTCCAATCAAAACAGTTAAGATTCAAAACCGCGCATGTCCTTGGTTCACAGTAGAAGTAGTTAACACAGCCCATTTAAAAATAACTGGACTTATTACAAGGCTTCACGCAAAAACGCCACCTCTGTTCTACGTAACTCGAAGAAGAATTACTTCGCTGCTAAGCTAAACGCATCGCTCCAACGCAAAAAAAACTATGGAGTAATCTTAGGAAAATAGGATTATCAGGAAGTGACAATTCCACATGTACTCTTGATGCCAATGAACTAAATCGTGACTTTTTAGGTGACTATTCCTCCTTAAATGAAGTCAATTTCATTTCGACTTTAGAACGTGCAATCTCATCTACTAGATTGGATGATTTTGTTGTTGTCACTGAAGAGGAAATTATACAATGCATCGGGACCATTAAACCCGATTCAATTGGTGAAGATGGTATACCCATACGTTTCATCAAGCTTATTTTACCCTTTATCGTCACCCATATCACTCATATTATAACAACAATCTGTTGTATGCTTAACAATCCGGTTTTCGTGCTGGTGCTGCTCTTTGGCCATGGTCAATCTTTTGGGAGAAGTAAGACAGTCTTACGACGGCAGCTTGGTATCACTTCTGTGTCTACTAGACTTTTGTATATTTCAGAATATGCTCAGGACTTCCTAGGTTGCTTCTTACAATAGTTCATCAACACCAGAAACTGCATATTCTTACACAAAATAATCAATAACCATAGCACAGTGTATTTATGTAACAGAATCAATTTCACCCGCTCTTGTAGTACTAACCACATCATTCCGTATCGTACTAAATATCTTAACTCGTCACACTTATTCTTCGTTCACATACAAGATCAATTTCCAACATGACCAATGTGCTATACTCCTTCATTTTACAACAAACTTTCCATAAAATATCTATGCCATTCCTACACATAGATTTAAGAATTAAAATAAAATATATACTAGTTTAAGCTTATGAAATCCATTTTTCTATATTAAATGTACTAAGTACTAAAAAAGATTCTTATCTTAATGTACATTCCAATAAATATTAATAAATGAAAAATGAAAAAAATTATAGGTATTCTTCCGAAAGTTATAATAATAATAATGGTGACGCTACAGTCCGAGGTGGACCTAGGCCTAGCTTCTCAGCAACCACTAGTGTTGTGCATGCTATTGTTCTCTCACGAGTGGAGGGGACCTACAGTTTAATGCCGACTTCGAACGGCGAGATTGAGAAGCTTTTTCTAGACAATTATACTCTTTGAGCATTGTCAGTGACTCTTCCGAAAGTTACTGTTGTTATTATGCAAAGGTATTGTACATTTTGGTTAGAGTTTTGTACCGTTCGTCTGTAATTGTTGTGAGTATAATTGAAATATAAAAATTGTCAGTATCTACTAGAATAGTTCTAGCTTCTCTAAACCATCAATTTTGGTTCGCTAGGTAGTTTATTAATTATAAGTTTAAGAACCATTTTTTGATTTTCTTCACTATTATACCAGCTTGAAATATCGTCAGTAAAACCTGATTTTATATTGAGCTTAGTAAGTAAATTCAAAGACGCTTCAAACAAATGTTCCATAGAACCTTCGAACTTAACCATTTTAATTTGGTTTACTATAGACTCGAAACTTTCGGTTATTGAACTGTAAAATAGTTTTTACTTCAGTCCAAGAAGTTGGATTATTATTGTTTATTAACGTTATATTGGCCTTCCTCTTCTTCCTTTTATTGGGTTTGTTTTCGTTTTTTTTTGTTTTTCGGGTTCACAATTAAATTTTTTTTTATTATTTTATATATTTCTATTTTGAGCTAGTTTTAATTTTTAAATTCAGTATGCAAGTAGAATACACTATTAGTTTTGTAACTATTAATCAATGTCGTTTTTTTTTCTTTCTTTTTTATTTTATTTCTATTTTAACTAAACACACTATATCTTCAGATTTTTTTTTACTTTGTAGAAAACGCTTAGTTTTTTTTTTAATAAAATCCTGTTTATGCTCAATTGAATTTCATTGCAATTAAGCTTTTATCACCTTATTTTTTTTAACTGTGCTTCTAATTTGTTGCAATCACTGTTCCATACTTTGCATCACTTATTTTCCAGACTATCAAATTAACCACATACATAATTTTTCACTTTTTTTTCAGACAGCGCCAATTATATACGTGGGAGCCAATCGTGGTCCTCAGAAAAATAAAACTCCAAAATATTTTAATAGCTCTTAATTCAGTTGAGTCTAAACATCGAGTGAGTCTTAAAACTACCTTCACATAAAATGAAACCTATACTTCACAATGTTCATAACAGAAATCTTAACAAAAGAGAAAAGAAAAAGAAAAATAGCATACCAACTTGTTATTGCCAAAACATCATATCATGATGCAAACATGTTGTTGGGCTTATAGTACGTTTACACCGCTCTCAAATTAAACATTTCAGGAAAAAAATTTCGAAATACAATTTTGCGTTCCCACTGCGACTTCAGCATTTCAAATGACAGCTAGTGTTAGAATTGATTATTGATATTTTTTTCTGATTGGAAATCAGAAGTGGTTGAACCATTTAGCTTGTCATATTAATTTAAAGAAGAATTTAAGTGCATATTTATTCCATTTTTATTGCAATGATCACTTGAAATGATTTATTGTTTTGTTGACAGCTGTTTTTTTGCTTATGTCAGCGGGCTGAAATGTCATTGTAAGACGTGCTAAATGGTGCTGAATTTGTAAAGAGGATTGTTCGATTTGACGAACTTACAAATGCAGCGACGAAATTCTGTATTTCGCTGGAATGCAATTTTCCAGAATGCGGGAAATGTATGGCGAAATACAATGTATTTGGGCTGAAATGCAGAAACTAGCCGAAATGTTGAATTTGGGAGTGGTGTAAACGTACTATTACATGCAGCGTACAAGACAACAAAGAAAAAATTAGATAAGTACGGCAGCTTCTTTATGCATAGCAACAGCATGTTTGGCCTCATGGGATTTTCGCTTTGCAATAAATGGCTTGGCTTCTGTTGTCAAGATCGGTACAGCCTGCATAGTTGCAAGCATGTGACTCACGGCGCTCACATTATACCCAATTTTTTAACTTATAAAAGAGCTTCTAACCATACGGCATCGAAGACCTTTTCCAAGGCGGTCAGTAGGGCACCCGTGCACTGTTTCTTATTTTTATTCCATTGTATGTTCGACGCGGAATGTATTGCATCACACCCCGCCTTTAAACCGAATTGGTTATTCGGAACTATGTTATTGTGCTCAATCCATTTGATCAAAGCTCTATTAA
The DNA here is from genome assembly GCA_930367185.1 of Myathropa florea. NCBI lineage: Eukaryota > Metazoa > Arthropoda > Insecta > Diptera > Syrphidae > Myathropa > Myathropa florea. Next base: position 44,189,811 of record OV884004.1, on the reverse strand, counting down.
TTACTTTTTAGAATAGCTTGCTGACATTCAGAAGGAGACTTATCGACCGGAGATTTGCCGGATTAGATGCATCCTCTCCCCTCTTGCGGATCGGCTGTACCACTGCTGTTTTCCAATGCTCTGGATAGTGCACATTATTCAGAGCATTATTAAATAAAATGGGGTGCATTTCCGCCGCTACTGGAGGAAGATGCCTTAAAACAATGTTCGATATTTCATCGATTCCCACTGACCTCTTCTTTTTAAGTGTTTCGAAGATCGTTTGTAGTTTCATCTTCGGTACGAACTGGGGATGAATCCCTTCATTGGCGATGGCATTAAGTGCCAAATTATCGTCATCGAACAAAGTAAAGCCAGAGTTCTCTGATCGCCAGTGCTTTCGTACCGAAGGCAGTGGTTGAGCTCAAGGACTCTATCCTCTAGGTTGCGTTTCGGGCGAACGCTAGCATTTACTTTGTATACGTCTTCAAAAATAGCTCCTTTCGCCGATCGATCACAAAAAAGTTGTCGTCATCGGCAGCCTCCCTAGGGTCTACACCCGCTTCTGTAAGTAAATGTTCATTGTTCGTTGTTCAGGATATTTTCAGACACGTTCGTTGGCATCCTTCCTCCGAAATATTTTATTAATCTGGGTGAACATAATCGGGTTATCTGATTTGATAGCACGAATCTTATTTTCCCAGTGCAAATTGGCTGACCGCCTATAATTTGCTTTAATTATTATTTGGAGCTTCTTTATCAACGACTTCTACATCCTTATCTTCGAGTTTTGTCTGCAAACTATCTGTATAGGTTTTTAAGCCTGCTCTTTTGTGTATAAAGTTGCGATAAATGTTCTCTGTATGTCGATGCCGAAGTATCGTTCTGTCCATACTTCGTTTTATTATCTTGTCCATTCCTTTAAGATACCAGCCAACCTACTTGTTTGAGAGGATCCTATTAGACGGTGAGTAGAGCGCATTCGAGAAGAGTGCACTTGGTCCACGTTCCGTTCGTCGAACAGCTGTAGATCTAGATAGGAGCCGCTTCTGGGAAACGACGGACTATCTGTAGCCTTTAGGTCGATGCGAAACTCTATTATGTTCTGGATCCACCAATTGAATAATGAGGTCCCTCTTTGATTAGGCGTATGGTTTTCCAAATTTCTATATTTCGCGTTGAGATCATCGCCCATGACGTAATAATTCTCCTCACCGTGACCTAAGGCTTCTGCAACATGCTTAGCAACAACAACAAAATCGTTGTAAAAGATTTTAGCGCTAAGCGGGGTAAAGAAGGCATCCTTGCTAAAATTATAGGTAAACACAGAATGCACGACAAAACGTGCGGAAACGATACGGGGGTGATCTATAGCTTGTATGCGGTTCCCACACCCCTACACAAATTCAAGAACCCAGTATTCTTCATGTCCGAACGTTTAAAGGCGCCAGCATTTCCTTTTTGTAGTCAAGGTATGAACACGGATATCAAGAGAATAACGGTCAGACAGTTACAATCGAAACAGAGCGCTAGGAATTTAGCCGATCGATTCTCCCTGGAGATCATGCCACAAAACTTGGTATCCCACATAACACACACTGTCGCAGTTGTAACAACATAGCTGAGAGGGAGACCTTAACCTACTCCTTTTGCACTTGCCCATCTCTTGCTAGAGCCAGACTGCGGGCCCTTTTTCAAAACACTTGATGTGATTTCTACGAAAGATATTAAAGAACTAATGTCCTTTTTAAATATTTAGACATATGTATCTTCAAAATACACTTCACATTAAAGATACCTGTGCTGTGACAGTAACACTCTCCGAAATTTCGACGCTACCTGCACAAACAATAGAAGAAGAGAGCGGTTAGAGGATGAAACTATTATCGAACGGATTTAAAGTTCGGACAGAAGCCTGCCGGGACGAGAGATGAGAGCTTTTTGTAGAGTCTCAGTCGATACTGGAAATTTGGAAAATTCATTTCTGCAGACTTTTAAACGGCAATGAGGGCACAAATACCGTTGCCAGTATGAATTTGTCCTGCCAAAATTGTCAGACCAAGCAGGATGACGATGAAGAATTCTCACTGCTCGATCAAATTTGCTAAAAAAAAATCACAGAGACCTTCAATGTAAAAAAAAATGTGAGTTGGCATCAATACCGAGACCAAACGCAAAATAACTCTTGCCAACCACTTTATTCTTTGCTCAAGATGCAATTGAGTAATAGAGGCCTCTATCGAAAGATGGTGCAGATGCATGGACAATATCGTAAGCAGATGAAAGGCTGTAACTTCACTAAGTGTATGAAGAAAAGTCATAGAGAAATTTATGTGAACGAAATTACATGTCTCTTTAGATGATAGAAATATGCATATTACCATCTTATCAATTTGTGTTTCGTAGTAAACACAATACGTGGCTAAGAACTTCGAAGCATGTACAAATTTTCTTGAAAATAAACCAAGAGGCTTAAATTTTTTTAGATATAGAGAAAGCATTCGACACGGTCTGACAAACTGAGTTAATTTAAGAACTTCTGAGACTTGTACTGAAATTATTTTTCATGGTAGAGAGTGCGCGTTGAAATTTAACAACACCTGTTCTAACAATTACATACTAACAGCGATGAAATACCTTTGACTAACTTAGTTACCTTGGACTGTACTTATACAAAAAGTTAACTTTTGCGGACCACTTAAAATAAGCTGAATTAAATAAATGTCACTGTCAAAATGCTTGACTATTACAATTAGATAGCTATTGTTGAGCAAACAATAATATTTTAAGTAATAATCTTTAAAGTAATCTTTCAATCGTTAATAACATGCGATTTGCATGTTTGGGTGAAATGTACAAAAAAATCGCTCAAAATCAGTTATTCAAAATGACGTTCGATCTTCCGTGGTATCAACAATGATTTTGCATTAAAGCGCAGTTTTTCTTTAAATTGCATTATTTTGTTTAATTTTCATTTAACTAAGAAAATATACTTATAAACATGTAACAGTTATATATTTGTCACCTTAATCTTTGAGCTGTTTGTTCCCTTATTGTATTTCTTTAATATAAGCTTTGTTGCTTAACATTAAATATGTAACTTTATACCTGTATTTAAATTAAGATTTTCCACGTCAATTTCCTTCGAGATAAATGAGATCCAAATTATGTTTCTCAGTAGTAAGAATAAATTGTACCATCATTTCTCTGTGCAAATTGTGTAAGTATCAAATCTAAATCAATTTGAAACAGTTATTATAAATTTGGGTTTCAGGTCTTAAATTGAATGTTAATGTCTTACTATTTGTATGTTTTTCCGCTGAAATTATAGCATATAACAAATATTTATTTCCATCAGTGTAAACATGTAAGTAAGTCTGCGCGTGCATTAGACATTTGCTATATATATTTATGTACATAACAACTTTGCAACCATCTTCCTACAACCATATGTTAGCGGTGAAATTATTTTCAAATTGTAAAAAACTTACCACTATACGTGGGTTAGTTGATATATGATACTAACAGTGTTGCCGCTGCAAGTTTGTTAAGAAAAAGTTCAAAATAAAAGTTATCAAGTATATATGAATGTAAAATATTGTGATATATAATTCTACTTCGAAATTCAAACCAAGATTAAGTTTCTGCATTGGTCTCACATTCAGATTTTATTGCCTGTTCTAATGCTGCTTTCGATGAAAGTTTACGAATTATGATACTATAGAACATTTTTTATTATTTAATTTCAAAGTAATAAATCTAAATAAATTGCTTACTTAACCATTTGAAGCAGCAATTATTGACGAGCACCAAAAACAACAGATACGGCATACAGAATACAGTTCAATCAAAGATCGGATGAAAAACATTGTACACTAGAATTTCGTATAATTGTTAAAGTATCTGAGCTAATAAAAATTATATAATTGGCGAATTTTTATATAATAACCAAAATTTGTGATGAATCGATTTCCTTTCAGTTTTTAACGATTGCTGATGAGCACATAAGTGAAATTTTCTGTTAGAAAAGTACTTTCGAAAAAATAAGAAGGATCAACAGAGAGTATGTTCAAAAACGTTCGGTCTTTGCATCAAAAAGGATCAAATTGGGACTATGTTCGGAAAGCGGCAACGCTGGCTACGATTATGCTTTAGCTAAAACTTGAACAAAGAGAAAGGTATCAAGAGAAACGTTGAAGTTGAGATTTAAAGAGAAACATTGAAACTTCAAAAAGAATAATAATAAAACTATGAACTTAAATCGAGTAGCATGAGTTTTCCATGACTTTGAAAAGCTTATCGAGTGAATGTTGGTTTTATGAGAGTATGTAACCGAGAAATGTATGTTTGTAACAGAAAAATAGAATAATATGTATAAAGAATCAGAAATCAGGAAAATAGTGAAGGTTGATTATAATATGTTTTTTTTTAATTTTGTCTCCTATTTTATTTTTTCACACTTTTTAAATTTTAAAAAAAGCCGTGTGTTTACCTCTTTTACTTTTTGAAAGTTCTTGAAAATTCCTTATAATCGTTACAACGAAAAAGATGCTTAGTATTGTAATTACCAGCTGCCATCTGGTAACACAGTAAAGATATACGATTTTGTTTTTTAGAAATACTTTCTGTATGTTGTTCTTCTCTCTTTTTATGATTTGATTTTGAAAACAGGATACAACTTCGTTTGGCACATATCTTGAGAGTTAAGCTGATATCCACAATCTTTGTTAATTCTCACTTAATTATTTATGTTAACACTGATAAACATATGATACAATTTCACGAATCTGTTAGATCTAAATGAAACCAACAAAAATATACAACTAAAAGCAATCAAAAGAAAATTTCATGATTAACCACAAAATTTAATTATTTTACTGCCAAATTTTCCGAAAAAAGTTAAGAAACCAACTGAACAAACAGTGCACACTCCAAAATTACTATAATTTTAATGGGAATATTTTTTCAGTAAGTGCACAAGAGGTGTATATGAATATATGTATATTGCCTGAAATCACAGTTGATGGGGGAAATAGAAAGGAAAAATATTCACCACACTTAATTTTATTCATTCCTGTTTTTTTTCTTTTTATTTTGCAGAAAATGTATCGATATTATTTCATATCCCTTACAATTATTGTTACATTTCACAATAGTCGAGGAAAATCGAAACGGGACAATCATTTAAACAGCAAATGTTTACAAATTACACAAAGATGTTAGTATGCGCACAGGACACTGAGCCACTGACAAAGTCGTTGTCAATATACATATAAAGAAAAGTTTTTGGACTGGTTGGGCTTGAGAAGTAATGTGCACAATGATTCTCTTCTCTCATTTTCCGGGTGAAATATCTGGAGAGAAAAAATTTGCAAGAGGAAAAGAGTAAGTCTGAACAATACTTTTAACTTAAATAAATCTTCCGCACATTTACTACTTATTTTTTTGTTTTCACTGTGTCTATCTTTCACTTTAAATCATTCACTGAAAAGTACACAACTTTACAACGGGTGCAAAATTGTATGATTATTGGCATGTATTGTATATATGCGCCTAATTTTTTTTTGTAACATCAAAATATGTTAACCACAAATGAAAATATTTATTCGATCTAAATATACCAATTGAATCTTGTTGAAGACAGTCACGATGATGAGGGTGATGTTGATGTAAACTGGCATATATATGAAAAAAATCACTGATGGTCATGAATTGTTAGTGAGTAATGTAAGTATTAACATTATATATATGTGCTGTACGACGAGAATGTGTATAGACTACTGAAACTGAAGTCCTGAATAAACCTCTTTCTTCTCTTTCTGGCTGCCTTACACAAAAGCAATTTTGATACCACATATTCTATTCGTATTCACCTCAAGTGCTGGAACTTTACTTAAGAGGCCAGACATTAAGCTTTTCACCACATTCATTATTCGTTTAAAAAAAAAGCATTGTTTATCATTAATTCTCCTACAGCAAGAATATGTGAGAAACCGATATTTATTTCCTTTGCCTTAGCCAGATAAATATTGATGATAAAAGAAAGCTTTTTACTGATTTGACAGTCAATATAATGGATATCGATGGAGGCCAGAGCTTTTTCCATGTGACGAAGTCAACTACTGTGTTTTTGTTTTTGCTATCCTTTGCATGCCTACAACCGTCCTCCTTTCCCTTCCACCCTCATTTAAACACACACGTGCTTCCTTAACGATAAACCACTTGCAACCACCCCGATTTTCAAAACTATTTCACATTTAAGATAAGCTTCTTTTATGCATTCCCGCATGACACCTTCGTGGTTTGACAATCATTAAGCTTAAACTTTAAAGTTCTAAATCAACCCAATTGCACTTAATTTTTTAATGATTTTGAATTGTTCAACATCTTTTAAAAATAACCTACATACACATAAGAAATATAATTTCCCCATCAAAAAAAAATTCACTTTTCTCATTCACTTTTTGGTTATAATTTTCACACTCAGGCCCAAACATTAATAATAATATAATAATGGCGGCGCTACAGTCCGAGGTGGACCTGGGCCTAGCTTCTCAGCAACCACTCGTGTTGTGCGTGCTATTGTTCTATCACGAGCGAAGGGGACCTACAGTTTAATACCGACTCCGAACGGCGAGTTGAGAAGCTTTTCTAGACAGTTATACTCTTTGAGCATTGTCAGTGACTCGAAAGAGGTCGAGTCGTGAACAATTTTGTTTTGAAAAATTGTTGCTTGTGCTGGAATTTGAACCTAGACTGTAAAAGTCAAGTGCGTATGGGTCGACCCACAATCCCATACGACTATAACGCCCACATTGGAGATGAAATATCTCCTCAAATGTAATGGAAATGGTCTTATAAACAATTTTCAAACAATAAAATGCGGTGAAAGGCCCCAGGATAATATTGCATTTTTAGCTTGTATTTGGGAGCATTTATCAGCATACCTGAAATAAAAATACCATTCTTTGAGATAAGATAACACTCAAGTAATAAAAGATAGTCTCTAGCGAAAAATAAGCTTAGTTTGTGTAATTGTCTTTTATTTCAAACTGAATCAAAAATGTTCTAACGCATGCAGGTAAATTGCTACACAAAAATCTTTTTCGACGATAGATGTTGATATTTTCAGGGCCGGCCCTACCATTTGTGCAGAATGTGCAAATGCACAGGGCGCCAAGCGCTTGGGGCGCATTGTAAGCCTAAACAAACAATATGCAATTTATCGATATACCGACTTTCATAAAATATTAGTTAGTCCAAGCTACCTTTGCCTTTCTAAACGCTTTCTGAACGCAATTATTTTCAAATAATACAAACCATATAATTTCACCTGTTCCCGCAATATGCCATTCACACGCAAGACTGTGCAAGATAATTTCTTCACTCAAATATATCCTTAGGAAAAATTCTCAAAATAATAAATTCAATCCTCAGTTCCTATAGAATGATTTGAGTGACAACGTGCAGGTTTTATTTCTGTACAATTTTAAAAAGTCATAAAAGTAGCTTATTTCACATACAACATTTAAATCGTGGAAGTTTTTCGAAAATGTTTGAGGTCAGGGAAAAGAATAGACTACATTTTTAAAAACTCGATCGAAACTGAAACAATGTATTAGAGAGCTGTTTCGCAAGCACTAATTAGTTTAGTTAAATTTCTTGGTTCTCAAGCATTAGCTTTTCGAGGAACTTCTAAGTGTTGTTTGAGCTTAATAATGGTTTTTACAGTTTTGACTTTTTACAGCTTGTTGAGGAAGTAGCCTTATTTGATTTGGTGTTAGGAGAGCACTTGAGGAGAATAACGAATCAAGAAACCCAAAACAAATATTTGAACAAAAATATACAAAATTAAAAAATAAGTATGTTTCCTACAACCATTACTAATCAAATTGTGTCCATGCTAAAAGAGGCCAAATACTTTGCGCTTATTGTTGACTCAACAACTGACAAAAGTCGCATAGTTACTATTGTTGTTTTGGGTTTTTAAAAAGAGAAGACAAGACCGGAGAGGAACTTACAAAGTTAATTTTAATAAGGAACTGTCGAAGTCAAAGTTACGATAATGGTTCAAATATGAAGGAAAAAGAAACTGGTGTTCAAAACAGAATTCGACCAAGAGCATTTTTGTCCCATGCAGTTTGTGTTGTTTAAATTTAATAGTAAATGATTCTGCTTGGTGCTCATTAATTTCTGCTAAACGTTTTATAACTTTTTCGAGCATTTATACGTGCAAACCCTACTTTGAAACCTCTTCCAGAAACAAGGTGGGAAAGCAAACTTGATGCATTAAAACCATTAGCTGAGATATAAAAAGCACTTATAGAAATATTTGGAAATCCCTCTGTCAATGTATCAGCAAGTGTTGAGGTTTTAGAAAATATTAAACATACTTTGATTGAAATGAGTTCTTTAGGACAACCATGACTGAAAAAAGAGGGGGGGGGCGCTAAACGTAGGTCTTGGACAGGGCGCTTATCTAGCTAAGACCGGACCTGGATATTTTATTTGTGATGTCGCCTGAAACTGAACTGGTGAGTAGGAATTGCATCGGTTTATTAGAATTAGTCCAAGCCATTTTCGAAGACTTTTGAGATAAGTGGTAGAAACAGGCTGATTTGTATGTACAGTTTGTCAAGAAAGTGTTTACACAACGTAAAAAAAACAGGAAATTCTACTTTCGCATTAAAAATTAAAGTACTTGCAGAAACTTAACTGAACATTTTCTTTTGCTAGTTCATAAAACTACATATTTGAAAATAGGTAACATAAAAAAATGATTTATTTCATTAAACAATAATGACAAAAATTACAAAATGCAAAAAGGGACGAACTTTGGATTGTCAAGAAAGTGTTTACACATCCTATTTCAATTCGCTTGCGTACTGCATGAACAGTTTTATAACAGTACCGTTATAGCGGTTTTTTATTTTTTGTTTTATGACAGTTGTACAAATTTGAAAGATAAAATATTTATTGATATTTTTGCTGTTGAGAGAGTGTTGTTCGTAATCGTGTTGTTATTGATCAGTTGCATACAATATGCCTGGGAAAAGAATTAGTTTTGAAGTGAAACAATTGGTTTAGTACAACCATTACAATGTCAAAAGTCTCAAGGAAATTAGAAATCTGTTCGGCTTATCTAAAAAGACAATTTATAACATTATAAACCGACCAGAGCGTGAAAATAGTTAAGAGGTTATTGCAACAAAAGGAAGGCCAAAAAAATTATCTCATTGAAATGAGCGCTGCCTGCTAAGAAAAGTGCACGAAAACTCCCAAACATCAGTTAGAGCCTTGCCCAGAGAGATGAACCAGGAATGTCGAGTAGAAGTTTCTCACGAAACTATAAGACAAGTGCTTCTAAAGCATGAGTTTACATCGAGAGTTGCAAGAAAATAAAACACTGTTTTAGAGTAAAAACATTTAAGAACGCTTTCCGTTAGCTACAGAGTATAGCATTCAGTGGAGCGAATACTGGGACGATGTTATATTTTCCAACGAAATGAAAATTATGATGTACTATAACGAAGGACCTAGCAGAGTGTGGCACAAGCCCTTAAAAGTCTAATCGAAATGGAATATAATTCCAATCGTTAAATTTGAAAAGTTATCTGTGATGGTATGGGGGTGCATTTCGAGCAAAGGTGTCGGAGACTAAGGCTTTATTGAAAACACCATGGGCGCAAAGAAATACCTGAATATTTTACAAGCTCATTTGCTCAGCAGTTCTAACAATTTTGGATTTAATGGCTGTGATAACATGAGAAAACCAAAAGTAATGACCCGAAACGTAAAGAACTTACGGTTAAGACATGGCTGCTTTATAACTGCACCAAAGTACTGGATACACCTGCTCAGAGCCCAAGTCTTAATCCTATAGAAATTAATCCTTCCTTGGGCCCATATGAAGAGAAAAATGGCAATAATGAACCCGAAAAGCCGAAACCAATTGATGCAATACATCAAAGAAGAGTGGGAAACATTCCTACCAATTATGACATAAAAAAAATTGATTGGGTCAATGACGAATAGGTTAAAGGCTGTTATTGATGCACCAAATATTAAAATGATAATTTAAAACATGAATTTTCTTGATTTAGCTTCTTTTTAATTAGTTTAGCTTGTAATGTACGAGTAAATGTGTGTAAAGACTTTCTTGACAGTGAAATTTTCGTTCATTTTTATGTATTGTTATATTTTATGTTGTTGCTTAATGAAATGAACTATTTTTGTATGTTATTAAATCTTTAATATGTAGTATTATAAGTTGCACCAAAAATATTTGCAATAAAGCTACTGGAACCACATATATTTATAACGTGAAAGTAGAATTTGCTGTTTTCTTACATAGTGTAAACACTTTTTTGACAAACTGTTTGACCTTAAGTTCGTGGCGTTATTTCCCGGCTTAGGATAACTCCCATGACTTTTCAAGGCTTGGGAAAATATTTCAGACTTCAAATATAATTGAATATTGAATTCCGCAGGTATAGAAACTCTTCTTGAAGTAGTTCTTCCATATTTTACAATGTAAGAGGTGATAACCGGATGCCATTATTGCTTATTGCTGGTTCCGTTCTAAATGCATGACTCGATTCCTTTTGCACTCGTCTTGTTGATGTTCCTAATGTCTGTAATGTTGTTTTTGTTGTCTCTGTTGGAGAAGTAGTCTTGAAATACATTGCTAGGATTGTTGCCTTGTCAGGATTATTTCCAAGCAATTGTTGGACAATTGGGAAGGAAACTTGTTTTGTGAACTTAAAATAAAGAAGTAATTTTCCCACCATCTGCGTTTTGTTTTATTAATTTTACATTTTCTTTTTCGTTTAAATTTATGTATACTTATTTCATTCTCATTTCACTTACTGATATCAATAAAGATCTCTATACATTAAGCTTTGACAAACTTTTTATTTTGCACAGGTCTAGAAAAAGCATCTCAATCTCGCCGTTCGTTGTCGGCATTAAACTGTAGGTCTCCTCCTCACTTACTTAAGGTGGCGCTACAGTCCGGGTGGACCTGGGTCCCTACCAACAATTGTCTCCAGTCAGCTCGATCTTTAGCTAGCTGCCTCCAGTTTCGCATGCACAGTTGGTTGAGGTCCCTTTCCACTTGCGTAGTACTGGTAGGGAGGGATGTCAAAACTAGACATTGCTCTGTATAGCTCGTCCCTATATATGCTGTCATACGCAGCCTTAAAATCGATGAAAAGGTGGTGGGTATCGATTTGCTGTTTCTGGGTTTTTTCCAAGATCTGCCGCAGTGTGAATATTTGGTCGATAGTGGATTTTCCAGGCCTAAAGCCACACTGGTATGGACCGACCAGGTTGTTGACGAATGGCTTTAGGCGTTCACACAACATGGCAGATAAGATCTTGTATGCAATGTTCAGAAGACTGACGACTCTATAGTTGGCGCATTTTTGAGGGTCTCTTTTTTTGTGGATCGGGCAAACAATGCTGAGGTTCCATTTATCGGGCATGCTTTCTTCCGACCATATTTTACAGATGAGTTGGTGCATGCTCCTTGCCAAGTTATCGCCTGCTGCTTTCTTGGACTTTAGCTTACATATAGCTATCTTCACTTCATCCAGGTCGGGGGACGGAATTGTTGATCTACATCGTCCTTTCATTCGGGTTGAATGGTTCAATCTGCCGGACAGCGGAATTCGGTTCTTCAACGCCGTTATACAGTCTGCAGAAGTGGTTCTTCATATCCTCAGCATCGACTGCGATTCTACTACGATGTTCCCTTGATCGTCCTTGCAGGCTTCGGTTCGAGCTATATAACCCTGACGAGTTAACTTTACCCTTTGGTTAAACTTCCTTACCTCATTCCTGCAGTGGTAGTTCTCTATTCTACCGATCGCGCGCTTTTCATGCTCCTTCTTTTTCCTCCTGAGAAGCCGGTGTTCGTCTCTCCTTTTCTGCTCGTAGAGCTCGCGAGCAGCTCTTGTCCTTCTTTGCAGTGCCGCTTTGCAGGCCTCTTGCTTAACTGCTTTCGCCTGCCGACACTCGTCGTCAAACCAGGGGTTTCGTTGTGGTGTCCGAGTGAAAGCCAGAACATCAAAGGCGGCATCTCTGATAGCTTTTTGGCAATGTTGCCACTGGTCTTCAATACTTGGTGTTGGCGGCAAAGAACTTCTTCTGAGATTAAAGAAGACTCGATCGGAAAAGGACTTGGCGATCTCTTGCGATTGTAGTCATCTGACGTCGAACTTCCTCACAGTATTTTCTTGTCTTGGCGGTGTTCGGGATATCCGCAACCTTACCTTGGCTACAACAAGGTAGTGCTCCGGGTCGATGTTGGCACATCGAAACGTTCGGACATCCATAATACTGGAGGAGTGCCTTGCGTCGAACGCAATATGATCAATGTGGTTGACGGTTGATTGATAAGGAGATCTCCATGTTCCTTTGTGAATATTGAACCGTGTACTGGCTACTACAGCATTTCGCCCCGCAGCAAAGTCGATCAGCCTAAATCCGTTATAGGAGGTGGTGTCGTGTAGGCTCAGCTTTGCATTAAAATCGTCTATGACAATTTTAATGTTATAGCTAGGGCTCTGCTCGTATGTCTTGTCCAAGAGCTCATAGAAACTGTCTTTGGCGTCGTCGTCTTTGTCCTCTAGGGCGGCATGTGCGCATATTAGGCTTATGTTCTCTTTCTTTTTGCCCGCCCCATCCCATCGCACTTCTTGGATGGCGGTGATATCTGCTTTGTAGCAATCTAGGGCATCCGCTAATTGTTCGGCTGCACGTGGCCTATAAAGGGACCTTACATTCCACGTACAGATCCGAAGATCATTGTCCTTATTTCGTATGCGGGGTACGTTATCAATAATTCCGTCCGTTTCCGAGGCTTGTTGTTGCTTCGTAACTTAATTTTTTTGGAGTGGCTGGTAAGTTACCCCGACGGCACATCCCCCAACCTGGAGGACCAGTTCCTTTTCTGTAACGAAATTATTATTATTATTATTATTATTATAATTATTATTATTATTATTTTTATTATTATTATTATTATTATTATTACTATTAGTATTACTAGTATCATTATTATTATTATTATTATTATTATTATTATAATTATTATTATTATTATTTTTATTATTATTATTATTATTATTATTGCTATTAGTATTACTCGCTAATCCGGTTAGCTTGCGATTCTTCCATGCCTCGAACGAGTGGTACTAACAGAAATCGAGATCCAGTGTACTGGTGGACAGAAGAGATATCTACGCTACGCCGGAGATGCTTACAACTCCGACGCATAGTCACAAGGGGACGAAGAAGACGGACTGAATCTATGGAGGCTGCCGTAGCAGAATTCAGAACCAAAAGATCCGAGCTCAAGAAGGCCATCAATTCGAGCAAGAAACGGAAGTGGGAGGATCTTCGACGTGACGTAAACAACGACCCTTGGGGACTGGGCTACAAGATTGTAATTCGGAAACTCGGAGCACAGAAGATACCCCCCGTCCTCAATGAAGAAAAGATGGAGCGTATCGTAAACACACTCTTCCCAACTCACCCAGTCAGACCACCCGACACCACACTGGTTCAACGGCAGGAAATCCCAGCCTTTAGCGAAGAAGAGTTGAGCATAGCAGTGCAGTCGCTGCAAAACAAAAAAGCCCCCGGCCCTGACGGAATTCCCGCAGAAGTGCTGAAATTGACCGCCAAAACATGTCCCCACCTGATGCTGAACATGTTCAACAGCTGTCTCGAGGAAGGTGTATTCCCCAAGTGTTGGAAGCAACAACGCCTGGTACTGATCAGCAAAGGCAAGGGAGACCCAGACTCACCATCGGCATACAGACCTTTGTGCATGCTGGACACCGCTGGCAAGCTCTTCGAAAAGCTATTGAAACCACGGCTGATAGCGGCAGTACAAACATCAGGCGATTTGTCAGCGAGACAATATGGCTTCAGGAAAGGTAGATCTACAATCGGAGCCATTAAAGAAGTAGTGTCCGCCACCCAAACTGCTCAACAGGGAAACCACCACTCCAAGAATATCGTCTTGCTGGCAACCCTGGACGTTCGAAACGCCTTCAACTCGGCCAGGTGGAGCGACATCCTCAACGCGCTAGAAAGGAGATTCCATATACCAGCTTATCTCCTACGAATAGTGAAGCACTACCTCAAGGATAGAGAGTTGATCTACGAAACCACAGAAGGCCCGCGGAAAAAAGAAGTAACATCAGGTGCAGCGCAAGGATCAATCTTAGGACCAGACCTCTGGAATATCTCCTACGATGATATCCTCCGCATGGATATGCCTGAAGACACCTTTCTGGTCGGTTACGCCGATGACATCGCGGCGGTGATAACGGCAAGAGACACCGAAAACGCTCAAAGAAAGCTAAACCAGGTTATGCGACGAGCGAACTCTTGGATGGATGATCACGGGCTAAGTCTGGCAACAGAGAAAACGGAGATAGTCCTTCTGACAAAGAAGAGGATTCCCACCCAAATTGACTTCCAAATTGGCACTGAAGTTATTCGAAGCAGCGTTGCTGTGAAGTACTTGGGACTGAGGCTCGACACAAAGCTAACTTTCTGGCAACAAATAAAGACAGCATCGGAAAGTGCCTCGAAAACCACTGCTTCACTCAGCAGACTGATGGCAAACGTAGGTGGACCAAAGGCCGGTAAGCGAAAACTGCTGATGTCCACAATCCACGCCGTTCTTCTGTATGGAAGCGAAATCTGGGCAGACTCACTAAAACAAGAGAAGTACCGAAAACAGATGGCGGCCGTACAAAGACGCGGAGCCCTGCGTATAGCCAGCTCATACCGAACAGTGTCGGAACCAGCCGTCCTTGTAGTCGCCGGAGTGACTCCCATTGATCTCCTAGCGGCAGAAAGGAAGTACGCCTACGACAAAAAGGCTGAAATTGGACTGGAAGCGGCAAAAGAGGAGGCAAAACAGCACACCAAGCGGAAGTGGCAAGAGCGCTGGAGCTCGGAAAGTAGAGGACGGTGGACAGCAAGGCTGATCAGGAACGTAGCCGATTGGAACGACCGGAAACAC
>OV884004.1:44167286-44169786 GCA_930367185.1 Myathropa florea | reverse complement strand
AAGAGATACTTACGCTACGCCGGAGATGCTTACAACTCCGACGCATAGTCACAAGGGGACGAAGAAGACGGGCTGAATCTATGGAGGCTGCCGTAGCAGAATTCAGAACCAAAAGATCCGAGCTCAAGAAGGCCATCAATTCGAGCAAGAAACGGAAGTGGGAGGATCTTCGACGTGACGTAAACAACGACCCTTGGGGACTGGGCTACAAGATTGTAATGCGGAAACTCGGAGCACAGAAGATACCCCCCGTCCTCAATGAAGAAAAGATGGAGCGTATCGTAAACACACTCTTCCCAACTCACCCAGTCAGACCACCCGACACCACACTGGTTCAACGGCAGGAAATCCCAGCCTTTAGCGAAGAAGAGTTGAGCATAGCAAAACAAAAAAGCCCCCGGCCCTGACGGAATTCCCGCAGAAGTGCTGAAATTGACCGCCAAAACATGTCCCCACCTGATGCTGAACATGTTCAACAGCTGTCTCGAGGAAGGTGTATTCCCCAAGAGTTGGAAGCAACAACGCCTGGTACTGATCAGCAAAGGCAAGGGAGACCCAGACTTACCATCGGCATACAGACCTTTGTGCATGCTGGACACCGCTGGCAAGCTCTTCGAAAAGCTATTGAAACCACGGCTGATAGCTGCAGTACAAACATCAGGCGATTTGTCAGCGAGACAATATGGCTTCAGGAAAGGTAGATCTACAATCGGAGCCATTAAAGAAGTAGTGTCCGCCACCTAAACTGCTCAACAGGGAAACCACCACTCCAAGAATATCGTCTTGCTGGCAACCCTGGACGTTCGAAACGCCTTCAACTCGGCCAGGTGGAGCGACATCCTCAACGCGCTAGAAAGGAGATTCCATATACCAGCTTATCTCCTACGAATAGTGAAGCACTACCTCAAGGATAGAGAGTTGATCTACGAAACCACAGAAGGCCCGCGGAGAAAAGAAATAACATCAGGTGCAGCGCAAGGATCAATCTTAGGACCAGACCTCTGGAATATCTCCTACGATGATATCCTCCGCATGGATATGCCTGAAGACACCTTTCTGGTCGGTTACGCCGATGACATCGCGGCGGTGATAACGGCAAGAGACACCGAAAACGCTCAAAGAAAGCTAAACCAGGTTATGCGACGAGCGAACTCTTGGATGGATGATCACGGGCTAAGTCTGGCAACAGAGAAAACGGAGATAGTCCTTCTGACAAAGAAGAGGATTCCCACCCAAATTGACTTCCAAATTAGCACTGAAGTTATTCGAAGCAGCGTTGCTGTGAAGTACTTGGGACTGAGGCTCGACACAAAGCTAACTTTCTGGCAACAAATAAAGACAGCATCGGAAAGTGCCTCGAAAACCACTGCTTCACTCAGCAGACTGATGGCAAACGTAGGTGGACCAAAGGCCGGTAAGCGAAAACTGCTGATGTCCACAATCCACGCCGTTCTTCTGTATGGAAGCGAAATCTGGGCAGACTCACTAAAACAAGAGAAGTACCGAAAACAGATGGCGGCCGTACAAAGACGCGGAGCCCTGCGTATAGCCAGCTCATACCGAACAGTGTCGGAACCAGCCGTCCTTGTAGTCGCCGGAGTGACTCCCATTGATCTCCTAGCGGCAGAAAGGAAGTACGCCTACGACAAAAAGGCTGAAAATGGACTGGAAGCGGCAACCGAGGAGGCAAAACAGCACACCAAGCGGAAGTGGCAAGAGCGCTGGAGCTCGGATAGTAGAGGACGGTGGACAGCAAGGCTGATCAGGAACGTAGCCGATTGGAACGACCGGAAACACGGTGAGGTAAACTATTACACCACCCAGTTCCTCACCGGACACGGTTATTTCAACGCCTTTCTACATAAGATTGGGAAAAAGAATAGTCCAGCATGTCAATATGAAGACTCTGCAACAGACGATGTTCATCACACCTTCTTCGTCTGCAGCAGATGGGAAGTCGAACGTCGAGATCTGGTGGACAGCATAGGTGACATCACGCCAGAGAACATTGTTCAGAAAATGCTGCACAGCGACCAAAACTGGCACACGATCTGTGCGTTCATAGAACATGTTCTCAGGAGAAAAAAAAGAGAGGAAGACGCAAACATACCCTCAGAAATATCAGAAAGCTGATGAAAGCCTAACCGGCAAGAAAATAAGCCCGTATCAGAAGATGAAAGAAATGAAAAAGCCGGTCCCCAGAGGGGAAAGAAAACGACACCACTCTGAAGTAATGCGAAAGCGGTTCCGGAGTGGATGGTGTCAAGTGATAATGGGTTAAGGGGGTTTTTAGTTAGGGTGTGAGTCCCACAGTACTTGAAACAGAGCGGGTCTGTTTCTCGTCTGCATTAGCATTTTCCCCAAACTCCCAAAAGGCAAAAAAAAAAAAAAAAAAAAAAAAAAAAAAAAAAAAAAAAAAAAAAAAAAAAAATTATTATTATTATTATTATTATTATTATTATTATTATTATTATTATTATTATTATTATTATTATTATTA
>OV884004.1:44157681-44167086 GCA_930367185.1 Myathropa florea | reverse complement strand
AGTCCGTTTTCGGACGTGGTGTCGTGCAGGCTGTGTTTACCGATGACTCTAGCAAAGATGTCCTCTTTACCCAGCTTAGCGTTGAAATCTCCTAGAACGATCTTGGTGTCGTAGCTGGGGCATTGATCGTACGTTCTTTCTAGGAGATCATAGAAGTCATCCTTACTATCGTCATCTTTGTCCTCTGTTGGGGCGTGGGCGCAGATTAGGCTGATGTTGCCGAACTTAGCCTTGATGCGGATTGTTATGAGGCGCTCGCTTATGTACTTAAAGCTTAAGACTTTTTGCCTAAGTCTGCCTCGAACAACAAATCCACATCCAAATAATCGCTGCCTTCGCTCTCTGTAACAGTCGCCGTAGTAGATATCGCAGTTTTTCATCCTCTTTTTGCCCGGCCCATCCCATTGCACTTCCTGGATTGCGGTAACGTCTGCTTTATAGCAGTCTAGGGCCTCCGCGAGTTCATCGGCTGCACGTGGTCTGTTCAGGGACCTCACATTCCACGTGCAGAACCGAAAATCATTGTCCTTATTCCGTTTGCTGGGGTCGTCAACAGTAAATCCGTCCGTATCCGAGGCATATTGTTGCTTCTCAACTCGATACTTTTTTACGTGGTGAGGAAGTTAACCCCACGCACAACCTCCAACTGGGAGGACAGGTCCATTTGTTTAGCCCCCGGACAAAGGGGTCCGGAGGGATCCGGTGTCGGTAGCCTCTTGCAGGCTGTGAGCGCCGCCGTTGGCCCTAAAAGAAGGGCTCATCCGCCGCCATCTCTATTCCAAGGTCCCGACCTTACCATGGAAACGAGGTAGCTCCTGCTGACTGGAGTTGTGGATGCCGCCGTTGGCCAATCAGTTGACCAGCTCCTCCGCCGCCATCCTAAAAAGAGTGATGAGCCCTGGTAGACTCACACTCCCCCCTCTCTCGTTTGCAGCCGCCCAGACGTCCCACGAGGGTTGGTTACCCCATCTTCTGTCGAGGGTACTCGGCTCCCGGATTTCACCACGGGGAGGTGAGAGTAGGAGTTCGTTAATAGAGGCTAGGTGCAGACGCTTGTGTCTACATGGTTCGCGTATTAACGCTTCGAAATCCGAAATCATCGGTAAGATCTGCTACGTCTATATCGACGACATCATCGTCTTTAGCAAATCCGAAGAAGATCAGTTGAGAGATATTGAGACTGTCTTTTCAAAACTCAATGAAGCCGGGTTAAAAATAAATTTGGAAAAAACTCACTTCTTGGCCACTACTGTTGAATTTCTCGGTTACTTAGTTACTCCTGAAGGCATTCTCCCAGACCCGAAAAAGGTCAAAGCAATTGAAACGATAAGTCCACCTACAAACCTAAAGGAGCTAAAAAGCTTTCTCGGATTGACGTCCTATTACAGGAAATTTATTCGAGATTATGCGAAGTTCGCTAAGCCCTTGACCAATATTACTCGTGGTGCCTTCGCGCAGGTTAAGGCAAATCAATCAAAAAGTGTCCCAGTCTCTCTCGATAATGAGGGCATGAAAGCATTCGAGACCCTTAAAGAACTTCTTACTTCTGCGGAAGTATTAGCATTCCCAGACTTCGAAAAGGGTTTTAATTTGACCACGGATGCTTCTGATTACGCCATTGGCGCTGTGTTATCCCAGGGTGAGCATGGGAAGGAGAGACCAGTTGCGTATATCTCTCGTTCTCTGAATCGCACAGATGAAAACTATGCGACGAATGAGAAGGAGATATTGGCGATAGTCTGGGCCCTTGATAATTTAAGAAATTACCTGTACGGGGTTAAAAAGATAAGAATATACACCGACCATCAGCCTCTGACGTTCGCAATGAGCAATAGAAACCATAACGCTAAACTCAAACGTTGGAAGGCACGTATCGAAGAGTACAACTACGTGTTGATTTATACTCCTGGTAAATCAAACTTTGTGGCCGATGCTCTCTCGCGTCTTAAGACTCAGATGAACCAACTGTCCGACGAAGGCACAGAAACAGCCACTGAAGCGCAATCAGATTTCCGGTCAGACACGGACACAGCGAGCGAAAGGCAGGCTTCAGGGACTGGCGAATCCCGAACGGGTACGGCAGAAGAGGGATACTGTGAACAATCTAACAGTAGTACGGATTCTTGTTCTATTCACGGCGCTAATCAAGACAATTCTGATTTGATACCCCACGTGGAGGCACCCATCAACGTATTCAGAAACCA
Organism: Myathropa florea; assembly: GCA_930367185.1. NCBI lineage: Eukaryota > Metazoa > Arthropoda > Insecta > Diptera > Syrphidae > Myathropa > Myathropa florea. Next base: position 44,164,882 of record OV884004.1, on the reverse strand, counting down.
ACTGATTTTTAGGATCGGTCCCAATTTGTGCGCGCATGAAGAACCACACGCTGGCTACCATCGTCACTATATCTCCTTGACGTCAATTAACGAGGACAATCTCGTCGAAGAACTACGGGAAAATCTTCATCCTAATGATGTCAATGGAATCAAAATTCCAGAGGAGTACTTAGGGGCGCTTCAAAAAGTATATTTGTCAAGGTTCGAGAAGTACAAAACTCGAGTCACACAAAGGGTTGTCGAAGACGTAGCTAACGAAGAGCGAAGATTCATAATAATAGAAAAAGAACATAGGAGGGCTCATCGAGGTCCGAAGGAGAACAGAGAAGAGATACTGGAGAGATATTATTTCCCCCAGATGATGTCTCAGATTAGGAAGTTCGCTGCCTCATGTGAGGTGTGCAAAGCAAACAAATACGACCGACATCCTACAAACCCTGAATTGCAACCAACACCTTGCCCCAAATACCCTAGTGAAATTCTCCATATGGACATTATGGAAATTCTAAATGAGAAATTCCTGACCATTATCGACAAGTTTTCAAAATTTTCAAAATTTTTTCATATTGAAGAGAAATCAGCCATTTATATTAGATCCAAGTTAATTAAAGTTTTGCACTACTTCACAGTCCCAGAAGTGTTGGTCACTGACAACGAGAGAGGTTTTTTGAGCCCCATAGTTATAAATTTTATTAAGATTTTAGGAATCAAACTGTATTTGACCCCTTCCTATAGGAGTGAGGTGAATGGGCAAATAGAAAGGGTCCATTCCACCATACTTGAAATCTACCGGTGTCTTAAAGCTGAGAATCCGGATCTCAAAGTTAAGGAGCTAGTTTATATTGCCGTAGATCGCTACAATAACACTTTCCATTCGGTCACCAAGCGAAAACCCTCCGATGTTTTCTTCAATAGATCCCAGAGAGTAAACTACCAAAATCTCCTAAATATTCGATCAAAAATTAATAAAGACCTGAGGGGCATTATTAAAAGAAATATGAAAGCTAGAAATGTTAGGCTAAACCGGAAAAGAAGTGTGCCAAGGAAATACCGTGAGGGTGATGTCGTTTTCACCACTATTAAACGAATCAAAGGTAAAAATAAACCTTTGTACAAAAAGGAGATAGTTGCGAAAGACAATCGCGTAACCATAACGACAGAGAGTGGAAGAAGAGTTCATAAAGCTCATATAAAAAACACAAGTAAAACATAAAAGAAAAGAAATTAAAAGGGCAATGAAATGTAAAGCAGCCCTACATATTAAACCAAAGTTAAAAATTTATTAAATGTACGAGAAATTGTAGTAATTTAAGATTAAGAAAAACGAAGTAAAAATTGTATAACATTTTAAGGAAAATAATTCGCTTGTTAACTAAAATTCTTAATTAAAATTGTCATGTCATTATATGTTACAGTTTAGGTACCCTGGTGCCTGCACAATCTTTGCACATTTTTCCATATAAATCACCCGTAGTGACGATTAGGGAAGGCAATGCTTGGCTGACAAATGGTTACTACAAACTAGTTCACGTCATCGACCTACAGAACTATCGGACAATCCTCGAAAAGACGGAAAGGCTGGTTATAGAGCACATAGCAGATGATGAAGCACGGCTGGTTCTTAATTTCCACCTGAACCAGATAAAGGACCGAATAAAAGAGTTAAGTGACCCCAAAACAAGGTATACTAGATCTATTAACTGGATAGGATCAGCCTGGAAATGGCTGGCTGGCTCCCCTAACGCCACTGATTGGGATACATTATTACATTCACAGTCAGACGTGGTTGAGAACAATAATCACCAGTATAAGATCAACGAGAAAATATTCGAGATAACACACACAAGTCATGAAGAGAATGGACGAGTCTGGAAGGTTGAGACAAACACTACTTTATAAGATACTGATACTTAAAGAAGGCGTAAACGAAGTAATCAGAGCCTGCCAAATGGCTAAGACCGGTATAGTCAACAGCAATATACTGGACACTGAAGAAATCAACGCGATCATCAATGAACTCGAGATCCTCCCTTATCAGAATGTTGTCGAAGCCGTGGAATACGCGCGGCCCTCTGTGTATACTAACGGGACCTTACTATTGTATGTCTTGTCAATCCCAAAGGTCGGCACAAGGGTTTTTCATTTAGTTACTACCCGTGCTGCAATCAGAAGCGGAAAACAAATCGTTCTTGACTTTACGAAACTACTCATTAACCATGATGAAATCTATGGAATTAAAGGCAACTGTTACAGTATATCCAATTCCTCGGTATGTGAAGGGGGCGTTTTGGAGAAATTACAGGAGGACAACTGTCTGTCCAGAGTCCTTAGGGGTGGCTCCGCGGTGTGTGACTTTAGAAATACGAACGAGGAGGTGGTTGAATTAATTGGGGAAAACACGATTTTTGTAACTAATTTCAATGGTTCACTTTTAAATAAGAATTCCTCTATTCATTTAGAAGGTACCTATCTCGTTCAACTAGATGACGATACGGTCAGCATCCGGAATCAAACTTACTCCGGTGGAAAATCCAAATACCTTCAGGCGCTTCCATCAGTACTGACTAATGTAACCAGGAAGAGGATCAGGCCAAACTTGGAACACCTGCAAGACATCAGCATTAAGAATATTGAACACATTAAATTCCTAAAAGACATTTTTAATTCCTCCATCATTACAGAATTTTCCATCATAATAGCTATATGCATCACAATTTTTATGCTGTGGAAAAAAATCTATGGAAAGGTCGACATCCCCGATCTTCGTCTGTCCTTCCGCCGGAAGCAGGTTCCGCAGCCAGCCCAACGTCTAAGGGAAATTCAACAACCAAGCAAAATCCGAAACCAGCAAGGTCAGCAATCCATTGATGACCAGAGCCATTCCACGTACCCAGCTACTGATCTGCGGGACGCAGATATTTAAAAAGGAGGCAGTTAACACGCGCACGCCGCAACCTCGCATACCTGTCGGCGATCATATTGCACCAGACGCTGCGGTTGCATTTTTACCAACGCACGCTCGGACTTGCCCGTGGGAACCAAGGCCAACCGAGCTTAGGTTATTAAGTTATACATTTTGTTAGAGCATTCCCAATCGTGACTGCGAGTCGAATAAACGGATCTTTGTAACGTTTTGAATTCTGATTTTTATTTCAAGTAGGTGCGCGTGGAGCGATCCGCGCAATTTAATTTTTTTAAACTAAAACCAACAAAGGACTTTTACAGTATTATTATTATCATTATTATTATTATTATTATTATTGTTATTATTATTATTATTATTATTATTATTATTATTATTATTATTATTATTATTATTATTATTATTATTATTATTATTATTATTATTATTATTATTATTATTATTATTATAACTATTATTATTTTTATTATTATTATTATTATTATAATTATCATTATTTTTGTTGTTATTATTGTTATTATTATTATTATTATTATTATTATTATCATTATTATTATCATTAATATTATTATTATTATTTTTATTATTATTATAATTATTATTATTATTATTATTATTATTATCATTATTATTATCATTAATATTATTATTATTATTATTATTACTACTATTATTATTATTATTATTATTATTATTATTATTATTATTATTATTATTATTATTATTATTATTATTATTATTATTATTATTATTATTATTATTATTATTATTATTATTATTATTATTATTATTATTATTATTATTATTACTATTATTATTATTTTTATTATTATTATTATTATTATTATTATTATTATTATTGTTATCATTATTATTATTATTATTATTATTCTTATTATTATTATTATTATTATTATTATTACTATTATTATTACTATTATTATTATTATTGGGGGGATAGGGGTATGAAGCGGCAACTATAGCCTCTCATACTTAAATGCCAACCTCACCTTCTCGTCGGTACCCCCTGTTCCCACTAACGAGGCTCTGGCGTCCGAGCATGGAGCGGGATAACTCCACCACATCAAGAGTGCAGAGAGGAAGTGCTCTACACTACTATAACTTGATGCAGGATACATTATCCCTATGGCAAGGTGTTATGCGACCCGTGCTGAGGCCTGAATGGTGCTGGGGATATAAAATCAATACCGTATCTCTAACGGAGCCCTCCAGATACCTGGTGACCTCTGGTTGTAATAAACTGCCCTACCACATTACAGGGGGCTATGACGTGGTCGACATTCTTTCCCCCTTACTCGTGGGATCCAAAATAAAATAAAAATGGAACAAAAAAACAAAGAACAAAAAAACCAAAAAAAATGAACAAAAAGAAAGGAAATCTTGCGAAGGGACCGCAGAAAACCCCTTTATAAGAAGGTCAGGAGTATTGCGCTCCCCTCCAACAAAAACTACAAGAACTTCCAGTGGAGAAAGAGCAGAACAGTGCAAGGAAAACAGAAGTACCCCAAGCCCTGGGAATGTCAAAGAAGGAGAAACTCGTCCATCGCCGGCTTGTGGTAGAAGGTTACTAAGGCAAAAATCTCCGAAACCTGCAACAGATGATAGATCATCACATATATCAACAACTACCACAGAAGCTGAACAGCGGTCGCCTGCGAAATCTCCATCAGCTCGAGAAATCTTCGCAAGAACTTCTCAACCAGCGATGGCCACTCAAAAGAAGACTACAATAGTAGGCCAGCCTGCGGCCGTTATGCAAGCAGAAGAACCGGTGACCAATCTTCTGAAGAAAGAGGTACAGAGATGCCAGGACATCGTCAAAAAGATGAAGAGTGCGTGTGAAAAACAAAAGAACGTCAGCATGGACATCAAAACCGGTCTTGGAGAGTTGGAAGAGTCTCTCGATAATATGTCATGGCGATACTTACAGGCCATGAAATCAATCCAGGAAAGCTGGCAGGTTCACACTCCACGATGGGCTAACGCACATCAGAAGGAAGCAACATTTGACTAAAATGAAGCACCGACGGTAAGCCCTGTTCCTAAGAAGAGACCACCATCAAGTCCCCTAGCGAATATGGCGGACAAAAAAACCAAGGAGACATCAAGTACGAGGACCCCACAACGAAAACAGTTGGGCGCAAATGGGATAAGTACATCTCAAGCGAATCCAGTACATACCCCTACGATCGAGTCTGGACCGAAAAGCAACGAGCACGCGGCAATAAAACAAGCTAACCGACTATTAGCGACCTCGTTGCAGAAAGGGCGAAACCGAGGGAAGCAAAAAGAAGTGTCGGAAAGTAGTCATGCAGAGGACAAAGAGCGAAAGAAAAGGCGACCCAAAATGCGACCTGATCATAATAAGACCAACGGGGAAAGAAACGTACGCGGAAATACTACGAGAAATACGCAGCAAAGCTACGTACGCCAAACAAAAAAGGGGGATGTCTTAATTGAACTCGGGTCGAAAACAAAGGACAAAGAAGCCTTCAGGAAATCCCTAAGAGAGATTCTGGGGGAAAAGGCAACGGTTCGGAACCTTGCACCCAAGACAACGATTGGGATAAGGGATATGGACGAAGGAGGAAGTTCAAGAGGCCATAAGAAAAAGAGTTAATGACCCTACAGCTGATATTCAGGTATTCGTTAGCAAAACGAACAGAAATTCACTAAAAATGGCGATAGTGCAAATCAACGCTCGAGCTGCAAACGAGATGCTGAAGAATCCTCGGATCAAAATAGGATGGGTACACTGCCGAATTCGTCAAAGGTTGGTGATTCCTCGCTGCTACAAATGTTTCGGGTATGGACATCAACAGGCAAACTGTAAAGGACCAGACCGGAAGGGCCTAGCCCTGTGCTTTAACTGCGGAGAGCAAGGCCACAAGAAAAGCGAGTGCCAAAAAAGTGCAAAGTGTTGCTTATGCGCCGAATTGAAGACAACACCACAATCGCTGGATCATGTACCGGGCTCGGGCAGATGTCAAGTGTACAAGGAGGCACTTGATAAAGCGAAGAAAAACTATGCCCAATGATGCGAATACTCCAAGCAAATCTACACAGGAGTCGAACGGCTGACGACCTCCTCGTCAAACTCAGAACGGAGCTGAACGCCGACGCAATCATTATCAGTGAGCAGTACAGAAATAAAGATGGACCCAACTGGATTGCGGACTCGCTAGGAACAGCTGCTATCTGGATCCCAGACACCAAGGTAGTCCCCATGAAAGGTCAAGGCGCAGATAGAGGCTATGCCTGGGTGAAATGCATGGGACTCACGCTAATCAGTTGCTATTTCACTCCAAATGAAAGCATGGGTGAGTTCCAGGAAAAACTGAATGGTTTGGAGGACTTTCTGCAAGAGATCGAGGGGGACATCCTGGTCGCCGGAGACTTTAACGCCAGAGCTCAGGAGTGGGGAATACCCACTACTGACTCCCAAGGAAGACAAATACTCGAAAATATATTGTCTTCGATTAAGGAAGTGAACAACGAGTTCTAAGCCGAAGCCGATCCCATACGTTGAGATGAAATACTAGTAGGCTCAACGAGGAGATCCTCAGATCCGTAATCGAAGAAGGAAAAAGAGCTGTCCTGGAAACAGTGGGAGCTGCTGACATAAAAACTGAAGCCACGATGGAACTCATACGGCTTGCATGTGACGCGTCGATGCCCCGAGTCAGTAGCTCCAATCGAAACAGAAAAGCGGTTTACTGGTGGAACGACGAGATAGTTGCGCTCCGAAGAAAATGCCTACGTCTTAGAAGAAAAGTCACCAGGGGAAGGAGAAGACACGCTGAGCCTACGGAGGATATTCTGGCGGAGTTTAGATACATAAGATCTCTGAGGATCTCTTAAGAGGGCTATCAAGGCCAGCAAGAAACAAAAATGGGAGGATCTCCGCCGGGATGTCAACAACGACCCATGGGGACTGGGCTACAAGGTTGTCATGCGAAAGGCGTTATCCGGAACATGTCCTAGGCTGCTGCTGAATATGTACAGCAGCTGCCTGCAGGAAGGCGTTTTCCCTAGGTGTTGGAAGAAGCAACGCTTGGTGCTGATAAGCAAGGGAAAGGGAGATGCGGATTCCCCATCAGCGTACAGACCACTATGTATGCTGAACACCGCCGGCAAGCTGTTTGAAAAACTGCTAAAACCTCGAATAACAGCAGCAGTGCAGAGAGCAGGAGATCTATCAGAAAGACAACACGGATTCAGAAAGGGACATTCTACGATTGGAGCAATTGAAGAAGT